>JANAVB010014200.1:10861303-11248803 GCA_029216955.1 Iris pallida
TACAGTTTTAAACACTACATATACATCTGTCTCTATGACATATGTGTCCTTGCCATGATAGATTATGTGATGCCATGTTTCCAGTTATTCCTCTTATGTTTATTTCCATGTTTCATATGCTAGTTTGTTAGAATCAGTACTTGCTCCCGTCCTGACAGGATAACGTTGTAGGTATCCTTACTGAGGAGGAGTTACTCTGCGACTCATATTATGGAGATACTGTCGCGGACCAGGCTTTGTCTTATGAGGATGTACCTGCGGGGAAACTCGCCTAGTTTGCATAGTTGCTTGGGATATTTAGTATAGTCATGTATTAGACTACGTATTTTGTAACTGGACATGTATACAGTTTTATATTTCAGACTTGTACTTGGACTTATTACTATATGAGACGACTTTTGTGTTTGGAGCATTTATGACTTTTATTTTACTTATAGAACTGTTAGCACATTTAGTCTTATCTTGTTGTCTTTAGAACAGCTTACTACGCTTTATCTCAAGCATAGGCTGGACATGACTCGGCCCGGCCCAACAATTTGGGTAGCGGGTCGTGACAGGGGCCCAGCCCCCAGTGCTCTCAATGTGGATCCGCCTCTAGGAGAAGGTCTGGTTGTGTGTGAAAATTGGAGACAGTAGATCCAAAAGACATGCAAACCGTTACATTACGTCGAGCTTCACAAAAAGGAAGGATTTCTCTACTAGTCAAAGGGTCTTGTAGTTAGAATTCATCATGAATTTGTGTGATAGCTTGATCTTGATCTGACTTTGTATAACAATATCGCCCTAAAAATGTTAACAAAAGATAATATGATCAAATATCACAAAAAAACATTCTTCATAACGGCTAATTATATCCAGAAGCTGATCAAACTATGATGGTTGTTGAAGACTGAAGTAAAATTAGAACATTTTGAGTTAAATTTTCTTTAATTTCTCTTTATGTTTGTCACACCCCAGTTCTAAAATACGCGGGACCGAGTCACGTGGCATAGGCCAACTACGTATTCAGCCAGACTCTAGTCTAACTCGAATACGTATAAGCTGTTTAAAATGGTTTAACTATCACTATATCAACTCTGTATCTCAATCCATATAACAGAAGTATAAGAAACGAAAAATATGAATACTAGTCTGCAGCCCAATAATCATACTCGTCCGAGTAGACTCGAGAGGTAAAGAGTCTATAAACACTGCACAATCAAGCAGATATAAAATATAAAAATAAAACATATATGCTACAGAAGAGTAAATACTTGTAATGAAATGGGTGCTCAGCAATACTCCAATAAAGGACTCAACAATCTACTTAGCCAACCTGGAAGAAAATCAGGTCCTCAGCGGGACGCAACAAGATACATAATATACATGCCACTATAAAATAATGTAAGAAAATCATGGGGGTATTCTATGACTATGTAGAAATGCAATGAGAACAACATTCGACGAATAGGGATCTCCGAACATGAGATCCTCTCGTAGTGGGGCTCGTTCGAACCGTCGACTGTCAATGACAATATATACTAATAGCAACCCCTCCGTCTAGTAATTGTCCTCCCCACCCAATATATCTAGACAGGGACGGCCCGGGGGAGGGGCAAACGGGGCGTGGGTCCGGGGCACCAAGATCCAAGGGACCCCAAATAATTTTAATAGTTAGTAATATATATTATATAGTATTAATATATAATAAAAGAGTTTGTAAAAGTAAAAAAATACATTTACTTTTACGGTAGTGAAAGTTTGTCCCTTTCGATTCCAGAGAAGAAGAACTTCTTGTCTTCCAATTCCAGAGGCGAATTCATGGCCAACGATAAGTGTTCCTAGAAATTGTTAATTTTAATTCTTGCTTCTTCTTTCTTCTACTTATAATTGAATTCCAAACTCCTATTTTTCTTTCAATTTATCCTTCATGTCCTCTTCTACTGTCCATAATTTTAAAATCTACTTAAGGATTTGAAGTTAAGAATTGGGATTTTACAATTATTGAATTGACGTGAGTTACAGCTAAGACAACAACAAATACTCACTGAAACGATGACGCAAGTTTCGTTGAACAATCTCTAGATAATGAACTTGAGGTCTGAAATTTAAGTTTTAATGATAAACTTGATTGTTGGTGATGCTAATACCGACAATAACTTTAACGATCTTGAGTTGCACTGATGAATTATTGATTTTGAGTCAACTGATTTCAAATTTTTGCATAACATACTTTGGAATGTTGTATTACGTAGTGGATTTTAACAAATATTAGTGATAAGATGATTTAGGGATTGTTGAATTTGGTATTTGGATTGATTTGAGGATTGTTGGATTTGGATCATGTGCGGGAACGAAATGTTCACTACAAATATGTCATTTTCATTGTTCTACTTAACCACTGCAGAAAAGCTAATTTGATATTTAGATTGATTTAGTTTTTAGATGTTGTTTAGTCGAACTTGAGTTGGAATAAGTTATGACGTTTGATTATTCAATTATATGAAAAATGGTGCAAGAGTTTGTGTGTAGGAGTTTTTATTGATTTTATAGATTATTTTATGATATTGTGTTTAAACGTGATCAAGACGGTTCTACTTAAATTTCTATGGTACTATTTTTTTCAAGAGAAACGATATTTTAACGATACCCAAAATGTAAAATGTGCTCATGATAATGAAACAATAAATCTTCTCCAAAAAATTAACACTTTGTTTTTAATATATTCGAACAGGGGGCATCATTTTGGATTTTGCCCTGGAAATTAAAATACTCCGGGCCAGCCCTGTATCTAGAACGGGTCGACTCCTCGACACACACAATCCCCAGTGCAGGGCCTAATATGTCATAATGAAAGCATCTAGCATGAACTATATCGTCGCACGTCCTGGCCGTACTGATGATCAATTGAATGCAGTGGTACGTATCATGTATCTCTGTATCACATCTCCGTGTCCAAGCATGTGTCAGGGTCCAGCAAGATACTAGTGTATCCGCTTTGCAGTACATGGGTAGTCTCTAATGGGTTAGGCTAACTGTAATGACCAACGTATCTCGTTGGTTGCATCCAGAGTCATACTCGAACACGTAATATAAAGCAGTAATAAAATAGCTAGACATGAAATATAACAAAAATAAATGACATAGTGGCAATGTATACTTGCATGGGGGTGAGGCAATGATCTGATAATGTCCTGCAGGCGAAAACCTCAAGCCATATAAAAGCACCAGTAGTGGGAGTTTTGAAGACGTCCCCGGATGCTGAAACAAACATCACCAACGTTTTCGGAATAAGAAGAGTAGCTAAGATAGACTACCCATAAGTCAAATTCTGAACACGGAAGCAAAACTGTAATTTCGGGTCAAAATACGGTCCACCGTTGGACCCATTTTGCACCGAAAAACTCGTCAAAATAAAAGTCCTCTAAACCTAGAAAATTGTATGTTTACGAGTTCAGAATGACAATACGAACCCAGCGATAAGAATTGGATTCCGATGAACCGATCTCAAAATGATCCGTTGACCCGGACTTTGGGACTCGGTTTGCACAAAAATACATGTCGGAGCTAAAGTCTACTAAATCTAGCAAAGTATATGTCAACGAGTCTAGAATGATGATATAAATCCAACGGTATATCCATAATTGGATTCCGATGAGCCAATCTCAAAATGACCCGTTGACCCGGACTAGAAAACCCGTTTGTACGGAAATGCGTGTCGGAGCCCATGTCCTCCAAATCTAGCAAAATATATATCAATTTTAGATAGAACGACGCCAAGAGTCCACTGGTTTAGAATCCGGAGTCCCCGATCCAAAATTAAAATTTACAAGCTGGAAATAACAAATTCGGACGACCAACTTCGGCTTCGAATTTAACCAATCAAACGACCTCACAACGGAATGAATTTTTTATCACAAGGAGTTGGTTATACCAGCTGTACATAGGAACTAGTGGCGTATTAAATGGAGCTGTAATGACGGAGAAACAAATCCACGAAGTTGGCTCCACAAAACTGTCAAAAATAAACATAATTATTTGCCCAACTTTGCAACTAGTTTGACATAGTAAACGATCGAATTAACGGCTAAAAATTTAGGTAGAGATAGAGCTATATACCGATATTGCAACGGAGAAAAGAGTTCGACGATCCAACAGTCGAATTTTTTGAAAAATATGCACGAAGTCGATGTTCGAAGTATAGTTCTGACTTGGCGTTCTTCACGCGCGTCGACGAGATCTCGATTTTGAAGTCGGGATCTACTTCTTGTGGTGCTCGGGGAGGCGACTCACTGGCCGAAGGCTCTCCTGGTGGCACGTACGATGCCCGGGCTCTCGCCTCGGCCGAGAACAACGTACGAGTGACATCACGACGTGTACGACCTGGGCGTGGTCACCGCTGCACACGCGGGTGGGCACACATGGAGTGCTACCACTGTAGAAGGGGCTGCACGACGTCTGCAACGGGCTCGCCTGGTGGTACGGTGGCCGAAGGTGGCAGCTACAACAGTAGTAGCAGTACGCTGCTACGACAGTGTGGCTACGCGCAAGGCACGACACAATTGTCGTACCACCACGATAGGGGAGATAGCCGTGCAGGGCGGTACGACCGGTTGGCAATTGCCAGGCTGGCGATGGCATACGACTTACGCGGTGGCAGGCGGCCAGGGTGGCTGCTAAGGTTTTCGATGGAGGAGGAAGAAGGCTATGTATTATATAAAGGGGGTGGAAAGGAGGAATCGATTGGCAGCGCCCAGCTGTAAAGGGGAAATGGCTAGTCCGTACTGTGCGTGGTTGCTGCCGCGCTGTAGCGCAAAGGCGAGCACAGTGCCATGCAGGCACGCTAAGGAACTGCGGGCTATTTGGGTTCTATGGGGGAATCGATTGGATTTTTTTAGAACAATGAAAAATTTCAACTGAATGAAGAGAAAAGAAAAAGGAAGAAAAGAGAAGATGCTTAGGCTTGTGGCCTTGGTGCAAGGGTTATGGGCTAGGGGATTTTCTAGTTGGGCTTGCAGTAGGATGCTTAGGGAAAAAAAGAGATGAGCTCTGGTTATTATCCACCTTCTATTACTAACAATATATTTATTAGAATATCCGAGGTGATAAAAATTAAGATGTTATTAGAGGAAAACTAAGTGGAGTTGAAAGAAAGTTGATCATATGAGTTTTAGACAAGGCTAGCTATATTCACTAGAAAATATAGTCTAAACTTTATGTAAATATATTAGGGGATTTTAGGTTACAAACCTAATCTATCTATATTATTATATATGGCACCTCAATAACATTTAATTATTTTAACACCTAATATAGGTATTGGCTCAAAAAGAAGGTTATATATACTACTAATTAATATTTATATACTTACAATATAGGGGTTTACATCCTTCCCTTCTTAGAAGAATTTTGTCCCCGAATTTATAATAATGGCACGAAAATAGGGAAACAATAATTTATATGCTATGGTATTAAATGCAGTACGAAAATTTGTACCTCGATCCTCGAACAAGTGGGAAAAATTGGTGTGGGGTTTTTGGGGTGTGTCATGAGAGTGGCCACATGAATTTGGGTTGGATGTTGGGTTAGATTGGATTAGGTTTGGGCTTGGTGCGATCATGACTACAATTTAAGTCATTTATGATCAATGATGAGATAATAGCATGCGAGAGCTCAATTGGATGACCACGAGTGACATACATTTAGTAGATGGTCAAATTGCCTAAATTAAATTGGAAGTTAGGGTAAATTAGGTTGGATCGATGTCGAGTCCCGAAATTAAATTGGAAGTTATGACAAGTTTTACGGTAGATGGTCAAATTGTCTAAATTGATCAGAAAGTTATGTGATGTAAATAGAATGCAAGGGAGCAAGTTTGAGTATGACGTAATATATCAAAATGAAGATAATCTTGTCTATTATAAAACTCATGAAGGAAGTTTCAAGAGATTGACATCTCTGGCGCTCCAAAAATTAAAGTCACAAAAAAGTACATTTAATGATCAAAACTAATTATAATAAAATTGTTTATTGAAAATAATTCATTTAATTTTTTTAAAAGAACCATAAAATGCAGGAGGCTTACAATGTCCCAGGCAAGGTCATCGTAACATCATAAAAATACGTAGAATCTTCTCTCATCAAGTGTAAGAATTTGTAATAAGACAAATACTCATGAAGGTCTAACAATTTCCAAAAAATATGAAATATTCATATTGGCAATAACTTATTTTGGTAGCCAGACGATTTGAACTTCTTTGCACCATAAAATAATATGATTAATTGATTTATCTTCTTTGCACTGGAAAATAATATGATTAATGATTTCTTATCTTCTACTTGAATGGAACATAAAGCCTCTAAATTCGTGTAGGGAATGCGGTGTAATCCGAATAAGGGTCAATCCACGAGGTATAATATCATATTGGACCTATCTTAAAAAGAAAGTTCCTTGTTAAGGCCTAGACCAATTCCAGTTATCTGAACTAAACTACAAATTCTCTTGTCATCACATTGACCGCTCAACTATATAGAGAAAATGGTTATGTATCTACCATTATTTATGTTAAAGAGATAGCAGTTGATATGAGAATTAATTATGTATTTCCTAACGAATGTCAAATTCATAAAAAATAATAATTTGATGAAGATTCAAATGATGAGACAACACATTGAGGTGAAGAGTCATTTAGAATAAATCATTTTATTGTCGTGTTAGATATTGATATATCATTGAAAAGTAGATTTGAACAATTACAAAATTATAAAAGTTTTTTATTTTTTTATTTTATTTAACTCACATAAGTTAGCTTCATTAGATGATGTTGGATTGAATATTTGTTGTCTTAACATAACAAATTTTCTGATATTAATGGGAGATATTCATTTTTTTTTTAGTTTTTTAACACCCGAGGGGCTTTGCCAAAAGAGGTAATGATGGCTATGAAAATTCTTTTTTTTTTTTAACAATATATGAATGTTTTTCAAATGTAAGTTTGCTTATAGAATAGTATTAACTTTAATGTGACTATTGCTTCTATAGAAAAAAGTTTTTTTCAAAATTATAACTATTACAATCTTATTTGCGATCAACCATGTCATAAGATAGGTTAAATAAATTAGCAATTTAAGTATTGAAATGAAAATGTTAAAAGAACTTGATTTGAAAATTTTGATTAGGGATTTTGTTTCTAGAAATGCAATACGAACACATTTCAGTAATACTTTATCTTTACTGAGTTTGTCATGATGGTTGAGGATGTTGGGAAGAAGTGTTTGACAAGAATTTGTTATTGGGAAGAAATGTTTGAGACTATCTTATGCATAAATAAGTTGGTTTTGAGAAAAAAATGTTTGAAACTAAAAGTCTCTCTCTCTCTAGAGAGAGAGAAAGAGAGAGAGAGAGAGAGAGAGACTTTTAGTTGTATAACGTCTTAGACTATTATGGAAGTTTAGTGGTTGAGTAAAAAAAAAAACTTCATAAATAATGATATTTTCTATCCAAGAAGTGTTACACCCAAAAAAATTAGTGACACCATGGTATTTGGATTATATATTAGTATAGATAATAATATTTAGTTAATATCATAACGACCAATTTACGAATGAATATGAGCATATCATAGATCTACATGAGTATAATTGGGAAGTACTTTTAATATATATCCTTCCTTAGATGTAGGTATGAATTTATTAAAAATCATATTTATTAGCAACATGCTACCATAAAGATTAAAAATGTGGAAGCCAATACCATGAACTTTCAAAATCGTTACACCTTACTTTATTTAAGTATTAATTTTGATGTTAATTTTTGTTAATTGTTTTTCAACCTGGAACATTCCAAAATCTCAATCTCTTTTTCTTCCTCCTTCTTCCCCCTTAACCCTAATCAAAATCCAGGGGCGGCCCTGGCCCAGGGCAGGCCGGACGACGGCCCAGGGCCCCCGGACGAAAGGAGGCACCAACATGGAACTATCTCCAATAGAACTAGTATGTATCATGTACCTTTTTTTTTAACAAAAAGCATTGTGGTGTAGTGGTTATAATGCTAGCCTTATATTTAGGAGGTCCTTGGTTCAAATCTTGACTACAATAAAATTTTGTTTTATTTATACTTTTTTATGGGAGCCCATTTTGAAAGTTTCGCCAAGGGCCCCCATTAGCTCAGGGCCGACCCTGTCAAAATCCCTCATTATCCTGTCCCACTCATCCAATTTACCTTACTCCTTTGTCCTTTCTCCGCATGGCTCCCCACGGTCCTTCTCACCCATTTGATCTCCTTTACTCCTTCTCGCTACAACCCATTCTCCTCCTTGCACCACTCCCTACTCGCAACTCACTCTCCTCCATCATGTTTGCCTTGACCACCCAACACTATGCTACTTTTTACCGGAACCCACCCCATAGTTGGCATATGGCCTATATGCCAAGCCATAAAGACCTTGACAAAAATGTCTCTTATCGTAATCGTTTGCAAAGTAGACGATACTTCATGTATTAGTTAAAAAAAAGTTTATAATAGCAAGTTGTTAATAAATTATGCCACGGCATAAAGATCTTGACAAAAATATCTCTTATCGTATTCGTTTGCAAAGTAGTCGATACTTTACATATTTAGTTAAAAAAAGTTCATGGTACCGAGTTGCTAATAAATAAAATTAATAATTCTTTGATTGGATGTGAGGAACTATTTTATTTTTTAGTTTATTTTTTCTTTGAAAATTATTTTTCTTTTCGTCTTCTTTTCCTTAACATAAGAAGGAAAGGAATGAATACAGAGGACTTGACTGAAACTCGAGGGATACTTAATTTAAGAATGCAAAGAAAACCAAAATCGAAAGCAGCAGCTCCATTGAGTCTCCCCCCTCTATAAAGAAGTTAGGGCACGACAAAGATCCTTCCCAAATCCCGATCTCTCCATGCCGGAAACCCTATTTCCCAAACCCTAGCGTTTCGAAGCTTCTCAGAAGGAACTATCAGTATACGAATTCGGTGCGGACGATCTCAGCGTGGAGCCATCGTCGTCCAAGTACGCGAAGAGGAGCTCGAGTTCGATCTTGGACCCCGAGGAGGAGGAACGTCTCACCAAATATCAATTCCGTCAGGCTTGTAAGTCGTGCTTTTCTCACTCTCGAAACCTGATTTGATCGCTTGTCGGTTTTTGGATTCAATTTGGGGGTTTCTATTTGTGGTAGAGATGATTTTATTGAGAAAGCAACACATTTGGAGAATAAATTATAATCGTAGAAGTATTTCCCCATGATTTCCGTAATAATTGATCGAAGGAGCGAGACACGGATACGGCACCTATTTTTGAGTGAATAGCAAAATTCGGGTTCTGTACTTGTGGTAATCATGATCGTCCCGAGCAATTTATTTTCTTTAGGAGTGAAGTAGTGGACACAGATTTATCTAATAATTAATCGAGGGAGTTAGCAGACTACGTTGGAAGGATGCTAACACGATAGTAAATGGCACTTATTTTTCCCCTATTGTATTTAAGTGTATGCATGGGGTGCGATACGCGTTTGACGCAATCGGCACGGATATGACACCTATTTTCGGAATGCCTGTTCTTCGTAGGTGACAGACCATGAACACAGTGACACAAATGAGGCTCCTATCTTGTCATATTCTAGTGTAAGTGTGTGTTGTGTCCGATACCATTTGACAAGGTCACAGCACCAACTTTTTTAGTTTGCCTGATTCCTAGGAGCAGAAGGAATAGTTCTGGGGATTTACTGGTTAGTACTTAAATAGAGATGGTGAGTATTTTTGGGGAATCTTGTGTGAAGTTCTGTAAAAATTTGGTAATATCTTGTAGTTCACACTTCACAATACATGCAATTAAAGTGACAAGCATCAACCTATATAATAACAGGTGGACTATGTTGCTTGGACGCGGATACAACATGATATATATACTGACCAAGGTTCGCAATATCGGTATCAGACCATTCCTATGAGTATCGGGATCGGTGGTATCGACAATATCAACGGTTTCGGATCGAAGTATCAGATTTTTGGTATCGAAAAGCAAATAATTATTAATCAATTATTAACATTTTAGAAAGTATATTTTATACATTTAGGCATAATTTTAAGTATTTCTAGTGTTGTTTCTTAGTTGTGTTGAAATTGAATGAAATAATAGTCACCCTTGTCGATTGGTTTACATGCAATATATTACTTTTCTTCTTTTTACATTCTTTTACAATCTTATTATGCTTTACACTTTTGTTGATTGGTCTTTTTTATTTCAATTTTTTTTGCCGAATTGGCCGAAAAAGAGAACCCCAATGTCGGTATCGATCATTATCGGGTATCGGTTGGTTTCGGACCGGGACATGCCAAACCGTATCGGTATCGTCCATATCGGGTCGGTATCGGCCGATACTGCAAACGATGATATACTGATACAACACATATTTTTGGGTATCCTATTGCATTTTGATTCTTTGAAGTGTCCATGTCGTATCTAAAACGTACCTGACACCAAAATAGCACTAAAGTTTGAAATGTCTGTGCTTCCTTTGAATGGAAAGAACAGTTTAGGGTATTTACTGGTTAGTACTTAATTAAAGATGATCAGTGCTTTTTGGGGACTGTTGGGGTAGGTTTTTGTAATTTTCTAGAGTCAACTTGTTTGTAATTGTGACTAGTGATGAACTATGAGTAGAATTTTATAATTAGAATGTCATTGATGTATGTCCTCGAAGCGTAAAAAGTCAAACTTTGAGATACCAAAAAGAAGATTGTTGTGATTATGGCGGAGTGGACATCAGACAATATGGAGAGATTGCAGAGAATGGAGTTGAAACTTGACATATCATATGGAGAGTCTTAAGCTACGAATAGTGGCCGTTTGACTAGAATAAAAGGTTGTGTTTAGAGATTGCAAGAAAACAAATCTATGTCCATGTTGATATTGTTGAGCCTTGAGTAGTTTTCAGATGGTAGAGAGAAAAGAAGAATAGCCCGGTCGAGAATATCTTTATCCGTAAGACAATCTTTGCACCCTATATTGCAAAGGGTTACAAAGAACTTGCCTCCCAAGATGAAACATGCTGCTGATTAAATAGTAGTTAAGAATTTGTTTGCACTGCAAGTTCTTAATTCGAATTACTTCGAAACAGAACGTAAGGTAAGGGGAGAACTTATTCTTTGGTGCAACTTTCTGTCTCAAGCGAGCCTAATTTTATAGGCAGAATGCAGATTTATTTGGGAAAACGAATGCGTTTATTCAAGCTCGCACATGTTGGTGGCAAAAACTACAGAGCAGATTAAAAAATATTTAGCCCTAATAAGTCCAAAGAGTTTTAAGATACTAAGTGCCAAGTGCGCCTCTAAATGCCCAAAGGCCCTTGCTCGGTCTGTACTCGTTTAACGAGAGAACTTTTACAAATAATGTTGTAAAAGTATTGCCAACATCATGGTTTGGACCTATGACCTTCTTATACAATCATACGTAACCACCAGGATATACAACCCTTTGTTATTTATAAACATATAATTCAAAGATGCTAACAATTCCTCCCATTTTCGAAATTATGAGTTCATAGATTGTTTTTTGTGTCTTGGTCGACTACATAAGTAAAAATAGCCGAACCTTTTAATCTTTACATTGTCTAACTATCTCAAAGTCTTTAAGGGTACATAGTAGCCATAACTTTGAGCTAAGGACTCTATAAAGATAAATCGGACATAGTAAACATGTACTTTATCTATGTAAATTCCATTAAAAACCCTGCACATTTAACGACTTGTGTACAATCTAATGTTTTCATAAGTGCCTTAGTCAGTAAGTGCCTTAAGGAGTCAGGACTAGCTTTTCAGTCTTCATGAAGTGGCCATACTTACCACACTTATAATATACATCCTTCGTTTTCCAACCCAACCACCAGCCCTTCTCCACAACCAATGTAAAATTTCTTCTCCTCCCTTGGCTACCCACCTCCCTCGGCCGTCCCGGTCCCCTTCCTCCTCTGCTCCTTCCTCCTTAAACCCATCAAACCAGATCCCAAAAAGAAACTTTAAACCCATCTTCCAACACACAGAAAGCAATGTTGTACATGTGGTAATTAGGTTCCATTTCAATCAAATTTTCAATAATATATACATTCAAATTTCAACAAAGAAACACACACGAAAGCAAATAAATATTTAAAATTAGTTACTATCAATGATATACAATAAAATTTAATTTAGCAAAAGATCGACATAAAACTAGAGTGTTTATCTTCTTCCATGATTGGAACCAAATCCCTAAAACATCAGAAGGGGTAAATAAAGCAAAATAAAACACAGCTGAAAAAGAAAAAGAAAAGGTAATGCAGAGAACTGAAATACTAGAAAATAGAGGTGGAAAAATCCTCCAAGAATATTTCAAAACGAAACATGGATAAGGCTTGAGAAATTTCAGACAGAAGAAAACATGATGGGAGATGGATATTCACATTTTGCTGGGACTTATGTTCTCTTGTAGGTTTGCAGGTGTTGGATTAGTGGATTGAAGTCATTCTTCATGTGAGGCATGTAGAAGGAAGAAAAGCTAAGTGGTCTCCAGACAATTTAGGAGGTTTCTTAGCTTTATTATGGAGGCTGAATTACTCTTGTCCCTTAGTGGATGGTACACTATTGATCAGTTAACATGTGGTCTGCTACCCAAGGGGATTATAATAGTGAGGGATAATGGCTCATGGATTTTTCTGAGTAGGGGCATCGTTGAATCCACTCACCCGTGAGATTTTTAGCATCTGCATGACTACCACCTTTCTACTTTCCAGTTTCCATAAGTGACCTTTCTGAGTACAGGTATCCAGGCTGATTAAGACCGGTGTAGAGACTACTTTAATGGTTCCTTAATGGTTTCAGCCAATGTTTTATAAATCGGGCCAACCGTTGGACATTGGGGCAAGAGATTCACGGGCCAACCATTGTTTGCTCCAACTATGCCGACATTATTAATATTTTAATTACATCAAAGTATATATGTAACCATTTTTTTCCCTTCTAATTCCTAGTAACAATACTTAAAAAAAATCATAACGGTGACAAAAATAGATTAAAATATAAATTATCATAGTTTTCTTCTCCAAAATATATTAGTTAAAGGGAAAAAGAAATCTAAATCTAACTATTACTCAAAATAAAGTATTTATAAAATATTGTCAAAGTTTGTCCCTATTTTTTTATAAGGGTGGCAATTTGGGCCCGACCCGCCAACCCAACATTTTAAGCGGGTTTGGTTGAGTCTAAGTGGGTTTGGGTCATAAACAGGTTGATGCATCTAACCGAATTAATAAATGGATTGGGTTTGGGTTTAAGACTTTAAGGTGTGACCTGATTGACTCATATATGACCCGTCCGTTAATATGGGCTACCAATAGCCAGTAAACTACAGGCCAGATACATGCTATATATGGAAGTATCAAATCCTCTCTCTCTCATTCATTTCACATGTCAGATGCGTATTATTATCCTCCTTTGTCTTCTTCGTCTACATTCATTTTTGTAATACTTCTGTATGATCTTCTGTTTAGGCAATCCTTATTCTCTCCTTCCTGACATGCTTCTT
The DNA here is from genome assembly GCA_029216955.1 of Iris pallida. Lineage (NCBI taxonomy): Eukaryota > Viridiplantae > Streptophyta > Magnoliopsida > Asparagales > Iridaceae > Iris > Iris pallida. Next base: position 10,874,862 of record JANAVB010014200.1, read on the forward strand.
CTTCTAATGTTTTTCCTTCGAAGTCTTTACGATGTCCATGGACTGCTCCAATTTTGACTCACCCCGCTGTCATCTACTTCGCCTTCTTCATCCACCACCACAGCTTCTGGATGGTTTCATACACCACCGCAGTCTTCTATGGACCCAACTGTGACAGTGATGAATTATGGATTGATAACATTTTACTATAATTTTATGTCATATTCTATATAAATCCACTGTAAAGAGTTTCTTCTTCAACAAAACAAAAGGGTTCCAAGTATGGAATGAGTTTTTACTTTACTGTTTTTGGTTCAGTTTCTTTTTGTTTTTTTTGTTTTGGCTTAGTTAATTTTGGTCCGTGCCGGCTCAGCTCACCTTGCCCATATACCTAAATGGGTTAGTTGGGCCTGGTCGACCCAATTTTAGTTGGGTCGGTTTGGGTTAACCCTAAACGGGTCAACCATAAACGGGTTGGGTTAGGGTTGACCCGTGAAATTGAACCAACCATAACCCAATCCATTGGTACCTCTATTTTTTTATTTATTTCCAACATGTTAATATAATCAAACCTAATGTCTTCAAATTTGAAATTTAATACATCATCTACTCAGCCAATTGAGTATTCACTATTCAATAGGATAAAAAACGTAGTACAAAATTAACAAGAGTGGATAGGTTGCCTACTGGTGGAATACGTGGTCCCAATAGTGCTAGGTTCAAATCCCATTGGTAGCAAGTTTTGGAAAAAAAAAACTTGTTTTTTTCCCTCTTGGACGGAACCGTACAGGTCAACTGAACCGTGTGCTAGTCAGCCGGTTCGCATGGGTCAAGCAGTTCAGTCCGATTCAGTACGGTTCAACTGTTCGAATGGTTCAATTTATAGAATCGACCCGGACAACTGGCCAGTTCATGGTTCAACCATCCGGTTCAAACCAGTTTTTTAAAACACTGGTTTTAGCCATGTGATATATTCAAGGTTTAAAGTATCGGCCGATATCGATACGTATCGGACGTATCGGATCGGATTTGAAGGTGGCCGATCCGATACTCGTTGAAAATATCGGTATCGGCCGATACACAGTCAAAAATTATTGTATCGGTCTATATCGGCCGATAAGTAGCCGATACAGACCGATACCGACCGATAAGGCTCGATACCGACCGATACCAAAATACATAAAAAGCAAAAATTGCATCTCGACAATCAAAGCAAAGCAAAAGCACTCAAACAAAGCAAAATATCGAAAATTACCTGTCCTTTGCCGCCTGCGCCTGTGCTCCGTCGCATGCGCCTGTGCTCGTGACCGGTGAACAGGACCGCCATCACTGAGCCATTTTCGTCCTTCCGTTGCTGGCGACTTTCCAGCGTCAACCGCCCCTGGACCGTCGTGCCCCGCCGATCCGACATGCCCGATTGTGAGCTCACTCTCTTCTTCCCCCCCCTCTCTCTCTGTTCTCTCAACCATTCTTTTTTTTTTTTTTTTGGTTCAGCTTTCTCTGTGTATTCCCTCTCTTCTTTCTTACTTAATAAAGTAGGGAAAAGCATTGAGTGAAGTTGATGGCAGTCAAAAACTGAATCTTCTTGAAGAAGGAAACGGGAATAAGACAAAACAGGTGAACATAAAATATGGGTTTCCTAAATGAAAGTATTTGATGGATAAATGGGGTTTTGTGACAAATTAAGACCTTGATTAATGAAATATAAGTGGTTTTGGCCATTTAAAGTTGGACTTATAATAGAACATAAAATATATAATAAATTAGAATTTTCATGGTGTCCATATGGAATTATTATTTATAAATATTTCAATAAATTCTGAGTAGGTTTGGGAATAACGAAACTTTGGACCTGAGACAAGTGCATTATCGCTATTGCTTACTATTACATTATAAATGCCATTCTGCTCATTTTATATCCATATTTTATATTTGTTCCTAACACGGTGTTGTGCAGAATAGGTGAGGACATGGATAACATCACTTGGATCGGAAGACTATGTTTGATTAGATAGACTTTGTGTATATAACAGATGTATATTTGTTTATGAAGTTATTTTACCAGATTTGTTTCCGAAAATCTGACATGTATGATGTACTAAAAAGTAAAAACACTGCTAGTGGACTGAAGTGATCATGTGTCTCTCTGGGTTATAGTTTCTGCTAGTTCACTGTGATTGAATATATTGATACTCGTTGAGCTTTTGCTTATTACTGTCGTCTAAACAGCGTGAGATGTATTTTATATATATATATATATATATATATATATATATATATATATATATACATTATTATTATATCTTTATATATATATACATTATTATTTTATATCTTTATCTATATTTAGCTTCTTTTATATATATATATATATATATATATATATATATATATATCTTAAGTAAGAGTGTATCTAAGTAAGAGTGTATATATATATATATATCTTAAGTAAGAGTGTATCTAACGTATGTATATTTATTTATGAGTGAAATTTTATAACTTTCTTATATATATACATTATTATTATTATATATAACATTTTTTAAGTATAATATTATTGTATGTAATATTTAAATTATTGTATGTATCTTAAGTAAGAGTGTAATAATGTATATATATATATATATATATATATATATATATATATATCTTAAGTAAGAGTGTATCTAAGTAAGAGTGTATATATATATATATATATCTTAAGTAAGAGTGTATCTAACGTATGTATATTTATTTATGAGTGAAATTTTATAACTTTCTTATATATACATTATTATTATTATATATAACATTTTTTAAGTATAATATTATTGTATGTAATATTTAAATTATTGTATGTAACATTTTTTATTATTTGTGTAATATTTTGTGTAGGATAACATAATGACGTCAAAAGGTCGTGCGCGGAGGAAAATGATGCTGATTATGAAACTAAATATCCAGACAAAGGGTGCTGATTATGAAACTAAATATCTAGACAAATATTTGTAGGATAATTGGTGTCATGGGTCCATTGCAACGATTTTTAACTATGCATAAAACTAAATATCCAGACAAATATAATTTACTTTTTTTTACATAAATTTAGAGGAAAAAAATCCAGACAAATATCTTATGACTCTTGTCTTGTCACATCCTGTCATTTGCATTACTTCTAATCTCTTGAGCATTAAGTATATCTTGTGCCTCCTATGCGTCGTAATTCGTCAAAATTGAAACCTGTATAGAACAATATAAGATTCAATTAAAAACATGTAAAGGAAGAAAACTTATATACTACAGGTAAATCAATCAACAAGGGTGATTAATATTTCATTCAATTATAATAAATAATAATACAAAAATACTTAAATAATGCATAAATATATAAACCTATTTTTTATTTTTTATTATTAATTTATTAATAATTATTTAATATTGCCGATACTGCCGATACCAAAAAATTCGATACTCCGATCCGATACCGCCGATACTGCCTATACTGCCGATACTGCCTATACTGCCGATACCGATACTCATACAAAATGGCCAATACCGATACCGATACTTTGAACCTTGGATATATTCCCCTCGCTAGTATTGCTCATGGGCATCTTCCGGGAGTTGTTTTCTAGTATTTAATTCATTGTTCTGGCTAAGGATGTAACCAGGTGATTTGACCATAAGCGCATGTAAACAATTGCTAGAAAATTATAGTTTATCTTTGAACCCATGACTGATAATTTTTAGCTAATTACCTCGGCTTTTTATGAAGATCGTTCATTAAGAGGGTAATTAAGTACTAGATGGCTATTATCTTTTGTTCTTGATAGGGTTTAAGGTATGTTGTACCAAGAATAAGTGATAATACTTCAGAAAAGCAGCTGGTGAATCTGAGAAAGCTTATATGCTTATGTTCTATATGGTGATAGATAGTGTTTTTTTTAATCTATAGAGATGGATTTTTTTTTAAATCTTTTTCATTTTGCAAAGCCTTTTTTTTGTCTGGTCGAATTTTGTTTCATACTTTTTATCTGTTTTCTACTCTGTCCTTTATCAAATTGCCCTTTAGTAAGCTTATATTTGTTGTTATCTTTGTTGCAGTTACTTCAGGCCATAAGCAAGCAGATGTGACTGACACATCATGCATAGATTTGTGTGAAGATGATACTTCTAAGGAGTCATTTGCTATAGCTTCCCCAGATAGGAATGTTTCTTCCGAGGAAAAATCTGAGTTGGATGAAATTATGGCATCCTCAACAAGTTATGACGAGACATGCAACTTATATCTTGGCGAATTTGATCATGCGACTACTGTGATAATGGATCCTCTTGTGGAAGCAGCTTCTGGTCTTTTAGTACCTACAGTTGGCACTGGAAATGTTTCAGAGCTTCAGTCTGATGTATAATTTTCTTTACAAATTGATAGGAACTTGACTTTTTTATGTTTCTAATTTCTGTCAGAACCTTGGAACTTTGTCAGGGATCTCCAGTTGATGTGATTTCATATGATGAAGAATGCTATACATCAGTAAACCAATCTCCATCAACCAGTGCCTCTGATCTCGCAGAGGATGAAGGTCAGTTTTATTTGGAGTTCTGTTTTTTTATTGCCTCATACTATATTAAATATAGTGTTTCTTTTCCAGATCACCAGGAATCTCCAGCTTCAGATAATTGTTGTAGCTCATACGGGGAAGAGGTACACCTTTTTTGTGACGGTTGTTTTGTGACAAAATGCAGAGAACTACGTGAAAGAACCATTATATTCTTAGTATTTCCTTATTTTCATAAATTTATTTTGGTTTTTGTGTTATATTTGGAGCATCCATCTTCTTTTCCCGTTGAAGGACGACAGCTCATGTATTTTAAATTCGAGATATATAAATTTTATTTAATAAATTTTATATTTTAGGAATACACATTAATGAAGAAATAACAAAAACCAATTTCTTTAAGTTGGACAACACTAGTAACTGTCATGTGGTTTTAGTACCAGCTACTTTATATTTTATTTTTCACTGCAACATACTTACCATGTTCCAACAACTCATTTAGAATGATGAATCTTAAGATTGTGTTTCTAAGTAGTCATAAGAAAAATTATGAGATGTCTCCATACGTATAGTATCTGGTAACAATGGTGTAAGGGCCAAAAGTTCTCCTGACACTAATATGTATTTGACCATATCAGACTGGTTAAGGTTTTGACCATATCAGACTAATTCCACCTAGGCACCAAGTAGCATCTAGGCGCCGATTTTTTCTGATTTTTAGAACAGTGGTTGGGGCTAATACTGAGATTCACCCTTGGGAAGAGAAAAAAAAGTGGGTATGTCCACAATAAAGAACAAGAACTTTATTGATATAATTTTGAGTTTTTTTTAGTTTAATTACTAATTAGTAAAAAGTTTCTCGACAATGAGATAAATACCGACTCCAAATTTATCATGGTTGTAGATGTAGGCCGACATGTCGGTTGAATAGGAAAAACAACAAAATTATGTAAAAAAATATATTTGTATCATTTTACAGTATATTGGCCGACATACCGGGCCCAACCCAATATACTGGTCGACAAGATTTTTTTTCCAAATGTTGGCCGACATTTTGGTTAATTGATTATTTGTTGAGGTTTTTCGAGGCAATGGATTTTAACTGTTAAGTTAGTTAGATTCTTAAAGTAGATTCTCGAATAACTTGACTCTTAAATTTCTTCTATATTATTAAGCTTTAAATTACTTAGATTCTGAGTCTTAAATAGTGTTTTCTATATTTATACTCCTTGTCTTACTGAAAATGTTAATTTACTTGATATGACATTTTAATGTAATAGATTTTTTTCATATGTTACAGTTGATACGTTTGTTGTTAGTTTTAGGACATTTAATACACTTAGGTAGGAAATTTAGTATATATTTATATTTATTTTAAGTATCCTAAAATGCTGACAGTTTAGTATGTTCCTCACGTGTCCCCGATATTCGACTTCTGACATTACAAAACCTAACCCAATAACGTTCTACACGACAGTTAAGCAACGATGGCTGCATATTCTTGGTTTATAGTTATGCAGTTGTGAAGTATCCGTGACGTTTGCTTGTTTCTTGGGCGTACAGGATAATGATGACATGCGAGTTATCGTTTCCCTGATCACGTTACATATAGTTTGTACTTTATAATTTATTGACCATGCAATTGTGAAGTAGAGGTGATGGTTTGCTTGTTTTTCTGGCTTACAGGATAAAGATGACATGCAAGTTATTGTTTCCCCTGATTATGTTACATATGGGGGGAGTCTATACGAAGAAGCTTTCTTAACGTTCTCTCCTGAGGCCTTTATGGTTGAATGCTCAGATGGATGCAGCCAAAGTGAAAAGTTTCTTCTAGAATGTGCAGTTGCTGACATCATTCATATTGATTGTCAATGGAGTGGAAGTGTGAGTCTTATTGCTCCCTTCATTATAAATTATTATACTGAGACTTATCTCTCAGCACCTATAGACAATTATTTCTTTTCCTGCTTCAGGTTGAGGGTGCTCTAGTTAAATTTTGCCTAAAATCTGCGACTGTGAATAGAAATGAAGAAGTACAAGATACTTCTGGTAGGTTTGTGTTCCTTTGTTCTTCCAGCCACATAGTGTTCTTCTTGATTCAATGGAGGTTTTGTATGAGTATTCCAGTATGAATCGTGCTGTTATTCAATCCATTTTTGGAGTTTTGTCATCCTACCTATTTCTTGCATCCGTCAACTTATCTTCACTGATCTAAGTCTTTTGCCTGCTAATGGCTCTAGCTAAGCATCTTTTTGGAGTTAGGTAAGTATCTTTTAAACTTAAATCTTAGATGTCGCTTGCTACATGAATGCAATTCGCTATGTTTTCTATTTATTTATATTGTTGCAAAAATTTATTTGTTATAATATATTCGTGCACGACCAAAATGTGGTCTACTTACCTATCAACTGGCAATCTTTTTTTTTTTTTTTTGGCAAGGCCTTCTCTTGTTGATAGCTGCCCTTCTTGGTTTGAATGGGCACCAATTAGCGGATTATGTTAGGTTGATAGTCGATCATAAAACCTGTCACGCCCCGATCCCGCATGACCGAAAGTCGTCACTGGACGTGGTGCTGTACAAGCATGGATTTGTGCTTGTACAAGACAAAACGAAACAGTCGATAGAATATCTCAAATACAAGTCAATGCAGCAGATTTAAATAGGAGGTTCAATAGACACAAGGTACAATGAAACATGATTCTCTTTATTGATATTTGAATCGGATTACAATGACATGAAGCCAAAGAACTACTTGATTACAAACACTCCATTTCTTGAATATATTGGAAATATGTCACCAAGCTTAAAACTCAAGAACCACTCAATACAATACTGTCCTATACATTACGTCCTCTATAAGCCAAGCAACAATCCAGCCAAACATCATCAAGCACCGACCGATGCTCCAACGCCTCAACACGTCCAAGTAGCTTCGTACGTAGGGGGTTGGGTGTCGGTACATTGCCGTATACTGGTGAGTGACCCCTCGCCGACTCAGCCAAAAACCAACACAACTAAATAAGTGAGTGCACACAAATGTGTTTTTTCTAATCTAGCCTTAGGATCAGTTTTCATGGCATAACATATTGTGTTTTATAAATGTACTCGTGTCACACATACAACAGGTGATCTCAACCAATACTTACCATCATTTCCTGTCAGTTCAACAATATATTTACCCAATACTTACCATCCTTTTCTGTCATTTCAAAGATAACACTTATAAAAAAATATAAGTGTGTCAGGATCTGTGTTCCTGCACCAGACATTTATTAGCCTTCATAATATATATATATATATATATGTTCGTCCTCGCGACCAAATAGCTAAGCTTGCAATGCAAGCAGATGGCATGCTGCCTAACTATATGAGGTCATTGGCATAATAAGCAATATTGGACGAATCATTTTGATATGACGGTGAACCTTCGCGTGTAGGTAAGTAGTCCAACCGAAAGTCCCTAGATACCCTGTATTGCGACACGCCCTTCCAGTCGGGTAACAAGTCCGACCGCAGGTCTCGCAATACGTCGTGCATGAAGCACGTTCTACATAACTTTCTCTTAGGTCAAATCGGTTCCGGTTGACTCCGGTAGTCGTTCGAGGGAAGGCATCTTGTGCACAAGTTGTCCATGACTATGCAATATGAGTGAATAATTAAGCAACTATAAAAATATGCATAATCTAAAGTCCGAATACAGAAATCACACATCATACACACATTTTCATACTTCCATAACTACTACTATTCTATGTTTCGATTGGCAACCCGTAGGTCCCAAACATACCGTTGCACAATGTCCTTTCGTGGTACCGCACCACATTCACCGCATTCTTACCGTGGCATCATGTCCAACTCACTCATACTTACCGTGGCGTCGAGCCACACATACTTACTATGAGCCGTGACACATAATACTTACTATGAGCCGGACACATACTTACCATCGCATTCTTTGCATAGACAACATAACGTACATCAGATACATAGAACACTACACTACGCATTCAACAAACATAATATTTCTATTTCCATTTTTCATGTGATATGTATCTAGCAACACTCCTATTAGTCTTTTTATCTTGGTTCTTTTATTGGTATGCTACAGAACTCATAGCATAAAAGAACTAAACACGCACATCAATTCATTAGAAGTGAAGGTAAAAGGTCGAAGGATCATCAAAACCACCCACCATGAAGAAATCCATTTGCCTCGATCGAGAAGATGTCGAACCATGCCTCAGACAGATGATCTGATGTGTTGCACGAACTTCTCAATCGGTATACTCATACACGATAGCCAAGCTCCATAATCCATTCGAATCCGACCGAGTTAAGCAAAGCCTGCATTCAAATCCCACGATGTCTCGCACAACACAAATCAAAATCAGCATATACAACTCAATTGCCAAATACAAATCAAATAAGCCCACACAATACCTTCGGGTCAAGTGAGGCACAACACTGAACACATAGATCACTAGTCGATTCCTCTGCATGAATCCAAGTCCAACCAAACCTTCGAGTTAACAAACCATCATAATGTGCCGTGTGAAGTAGGGCATTACAAAACCTACAAAACCTGTGTCATTTCTTTTATGTTGCTTTCTATTGCTCCATAGCTGTCCCTATTATTATGGGAGAAGGCTTGGATGTTGACGATGACCGTCTATTTATCTATGCTGCTAGCAAATTCTTTCAACTTTAAGGCTATTATTTTGTGATTATTAGGTAATAAAATTAGAAAACAAAATGACTGCATCAGTGTTTAGTTTCTCCCCTGACAACTTATGGTGATCAATTTTTATTTCTGCTGTATAGTGGATAGAAGTTGAGGTGCAAAGTCTGGGGCTTGGATGTTGACCATGACCCTCTATTTAACTATGCTGCTAGCAAATTCTTTCAACTTTTGAGCTATTATTTTGCGACTATTAGGTAATAAAATAAGACAACAAAATGACTGCATCAGTGTTTAGTTTCTCCCCTTACAACTTATCATAATCAATTTTTTTCTTCTGCTGTATAGTGGTAAAAGTTGAGGTGCAAAATCTGAGACTTTGTTGTTAGAACTCTAAACGAGTTCGAGTTTCTTAAGTGGGATTTGTCCAAATTTTAGGGTCTTTATTTGATTTTACCATATGGAAATTTTCCTAATATGACTTGGTTATATCTCCATGTTTAGGATCAAGTAAAAGGAATGAAGAGTCCTCTTCTAGCAAGTTACGTGTCTAAAGTCTATAAAAAGGAGTTCTTATTAGGCTTATAATCCCTTGAGGAGATCAAGAAGTAGAAGCATGGTTTGCGCTATCGGTATCACAATTAGTTTGGAAACCTTCTTATGCTTATTGGTTTATATGAGTATCGGTTTAGACAATTTTTTCATCGAAGTTTGGTTTCAAAAAGCCAAAGAGTAATCACTATTCTAGCGCCTAGCGTTTTTCACAACCTTGAGAATAATAGGAAATTATTTTAAATATAGAAAATATTTGATATATCTATGTATTATTGGTTTTCCTTTGGTTTTGAATGGGATAATATCCAGTATTGCTTAATTATTCACCTGTAATCAATGTTGTTTATTTTACTTGCTTTTAGACAAAGTACCCCCATTTTAAATGCAACAATTAAAATGTTTGGCCAATGTGAGATTATAGTTGTACATCCACAAATGGTAATGGTTACATCCTATGTTGAACGAGTACGAACATGGATAAGGACACGATACCGGTACTGGATACAAACATTTTCGAATAGATACAATGTAGTCGGCTATATTGCACAAATACATGTACGGACAATAGAGTTACAAGCACCATTTTGACGTGTCCGTGGAGCGCTGGTTGCATTGAATTTTATCGACATAATGTAGATCATGTTGACGTTTGACAATGTCGAATAATTGTGTTGATATTGTTTTTGCCATGCCTCGCTCTTTTTCTTTGTTGAGTTGATTGTGAAAGAGAGCAACAATTTCAATATTGAGCATATTCAATGAGGGTGAGTATCATATCAGACATGCTAAAATGGATACGATACATACGATACATGATACGTATCAGTATTGGCTGATAGTGATCCTTGAGTAGATGAGAGAATTTCTTTTCCCCTTTCCCCCATAGATATGCATGCTTTTGTGTAGTCTCTTTGCCATCCCACATTCCATTCAGTAGATTAGATTTGTTGTACCCTTAATTCTATTGAATGTTTGGATCGAAAATTTGTTTACAAAAAGGGTAACTCATAAGTATTACGACATAACCTCACTCACCACAATTTTAATATGTGAACTACGAAACTATTTTTGCTACATTAGCTAGATAAAGCAAGACAAAATTTATCATCTTTTGATATATTTAATGACAATTAAAAGTATTTTTATGTAAATAAAGAAATAGTTATTGATATTATATAAAGATTCAATAATAAATTTGAAATCCGTAATTGATTAATTTTTAAGGATATTAGTTATGATAATAATCAGCTGAAGTTTTTTTCCCTCGTTTTTAGTAGACCTCTCCCCTTCTTTCGTTAAAAAGTGGTTATGAAATCGAGAAATTACAAAATAATAAACTGTTGAAGTTGAAAGAAATTCTATAGGACAACTATAAGATGAACCATGCTTTATAGATCAGAGTGTTGGGCATGTATGTAGATAAATTCGATGTATCTGACACGTATGCCGAAGTTTAAATGATGTTAAGCTGAAATGAGAATGCTAAGATGGACGAGCGACAATACCTATAGGTAGATAAAAATAAGTGTATTCATAGGAAGTTGGAGTTGACACTAGTTGATGATAAGATAAGAGAGTCGTCTCAAGTGGTTTGTATATGTGCGCAATGTAGACATAAATGGAAAGGTTGAAAATTTGCAACATAGACCAATAGATGCACCGGTTGGGAGCGATAAGATATTTGTCAAAGGAGAGTTGCTAGGACTTGGGGTAAGGCCTAAATGAGCTTGGATTGAGGTTGTAACAAATGATATGATGACTCTTAACATAGCTGAATGCGAGAAAAGATTCAATTAGCGCGTCCCAAACATTTAGAATAAAGGCTTTGTTGTTGTATTGATGATAATGGTTATAATTAATTATATTTATTCTATTCTCATAATCTATGTTGCACGAATACCCTTCCAGATGACCGTATCTGTGCCTGTATTCATATCTGACATGTATGTGATAAGACACTTCCTTGACCATCATGTTGGATATGATCGTCATGTCTTGGCTCATGTATGTGATAAGACACTTCCTTGACCATCATGTTGGATATGATCGTCATGTCTTGGCCCGACTGAGACTGAAAACATGGTTGAAAGTAATTTCTGTAAACATATTGAGATAAGGGGAAGTAACATTTCTTTATATATGAAATCCTTCTGGAACTTTCTGAAACCTATTACCACCCAAAATATGCACAAATACAGATATTAGTATAGTCTAAATATGTATATCCGTATCCTGAAATTTTCTAAGAGGGCTGCTTTCTGAGCCCTTATCCGTATTCAAATCTGTGTCAGTGTCTATATAACCTAGCTCGTAACTCGTTCTTAGTGTTGGGACTTTTGGATTACTCTTTTTCATTGGTGTAAGCTACTTAACTAATAAGGTAAGGTAGGTCATGACCTGCAAACTACTCAGGATGTTGCACTAAGTGAGAAGGTTGAGGGTCGCTTGTAAAGTTTGATGAATACACTTGTAGAGCCTTCTAGGCAGTAGGGTAAAAGGCTTTGTTGTTATATAATACCCACACATCCATGTTGATGTGAAGTTGTGCTCCACAGCTAACCCAATTTGTTGGGAACAGTCGCAAATGGAGAAAATGATAAATTGCCTTCTCCAAAATGGCAAATTAGATGGGTTATTGGACTAAGCTTTGTGGTCATATGGTACTTATGATTGATCTGCGACCTTGGAATTCTTGCATTAATAAGTGACTTGCAGTTCCTCATTTTTGCATACAGAAACATGCAATAAGATTCTGGCTAAAATTCAAATTCCTGAATACCAGTTAATCGTATTTACTGATTTTCCCAACTCCCAGAGTTCAGATTTCTGGAATTCCAATTGAAGTTAAATTAGTTAATAAACTGGCTCTAAAAGTCTGGAAAATGTAACTTAGAACATTGTATTTCTGACCTTCTCTCCTGGACCTTGTATTTCCGACTGTTTTATTGCCTACTTTCTATCCATGCCCATATGCACTGAATCTTTTCCAACTATGGACTTTCTTGGGAGAAGTTCGATAAATTTCTGTTTCATAAATGTTTTATACTCTAATCTAAACCTACTTTCCATTTACGAGACATTTATTGATATCTTCTTATTTTTAGTGCTTTTTTCATTATATGGTTTATTGAAGATGGTATTTGCTGGTAAATTTTCCTTGTGTAGATTTTCAACAATTGATATTTTCTGTCACCGGAATACACTGGCTGGAAAAAGAACAGAGGATCAAGTCTCTTTCTACAAGATATGAAGATGCATGGAATGCTCTTCAATTGTGAGTTGTCAAATCTCTGCTTGTATATTAATTTTTCTTTTCCAGCTTAATGGGTGATGTTTTGGGCAGTTCTTTTTTATAAAGGACATTTTCAAGTTGATATATTTGTCTGGATGCCCTCCGGCAGGTTGTTGCATATTCCATAATTTGGTAGATGTTTCGTGTAGTTTTAAGTTTCAACATAGCAAATTATTTTTTATTTATAACAACATTGAAATCCTCGCTCTTGAGGTCGCGTTTCCTGTCCTATCTTCCGAAATTTGCCACTACCAAACAATGGAAAAGATGCAACTACCCCCGATTTATTTTGATGGGCGGAAGTATGAATGCAGTCATGTACCTGTCTAGGAAGGATATATCTATTTACGGACACACACACACACACACACAAACACACAGTATATGGATTGTATTGTTAGCAAACATTCAATTATAAGTGAACATGTGGGCAAGAGGTACCTAGAAGGGACAAATTTGTTATTTAGGATCAATCATTCATCTCAAGGGATATATTGAGACATATGCCATTAGTAGTTTCAAAGCAGGATGGATAAGTGGCAGAGCTTTGTGGTAATAGGATACCCATGAAGTTGAATGGAAAACTAGCTATATTTGACGGTTTAGCTGAACTTTTTTGATGCCTGCTCATTATGAATTAAGCAATCATAAGCATTGCTTTCGCGGAAATGGAATACCAAACGTTGGTCAAAGAATAATTTTTAAAGAAGAAATGTCATAATGCCATGTGTCGTGAATAGCTTTATCCTATATGTTCATTTGTATCGAGAGAATCTTATCCTGGCTTTATTTTCCCACGTCTCTCTATAAAGAAACTTACATTGATTCTTCACACGCACAACCACCACAACGCCACTGCTAGAAAAACAACGAACTATTTATAGCACAACAGCAAGGTGTAAACCATCATGTAACTTTTGATGAAATGGAGATGAGTCTAATAATTTAGGGCATTAGAGTAATTTCAGCTCCACTGTCCACATCTACAAAGAAACACTGCCCACTAAGCAACTTCCATGTAGTGCCAAAGCGGAAATATATTTTTCCATAAATGAAGGGCTTTACAGATAAATAAAGTGTACAATCATGAAAGGTCAGACAGCCTCGTACAATAATAGTTGATTGTCAACTTGTGATACGAATCATGTGTTGTTATCTTGCAGTATCAAATTCTATATATAGGAACATGATTAAATGTAGATTCCAGATATATTTCTTATTTGTTTATTCGTTACTTAGCTAGTAATACCAAAGTGAATATTATTACATATATTAACAATAAATAACTTTTCAAGAAACATCAATAATGACACCACAAATGACTCGAACCACAAATGACTCGAACATTCCTTTTCTATTTGTTCTTGACGCAAACCACAATATTAGCATCACTAAAAAGATGCTTTAAAACCATAAAAGTACACCAAAATGCTATAAAAACACACAGAAAGCTGCTATAAAAATCACCAAAAAATTGTTTATTGCTAAACTAAAAATAGATGGCTATTGAAACCTCAAAAAAGAAAAAAAAAAGTTGAACATACCTCTTGATGTTGGTCGGAGGGTCACCGAAGGGTTTGACCGGCCCGGGATCAAACCGGGCAAACCCACCCTAAGCTGGAATCTGGACGAAAGCAGGTTGGGTTTTCCTCCGCAAAATTTGCCCCTGGCCGCCCGGACCGGACTGGTTAAAGGCCCGGCTCAAACCCCGTGTATATATATGTGTGTGTGTGTGTGTAAACTTTCAAATTTATTTATTTTAACTAAATATGACCAACCCGTTTGTCAACCTGATCCCGGCCCGGTTCTACCCAGGTCGTGGGTCAGGGCCGGGCCTGGCTATTTTGGTTAAAGTCCTGCTCCGCCTGGCCCCTGTATGTCAAGTTTTTGAGAATCCTTTGAATAAGCCCACCACACAACTTGATCTGTAGGACATTGGGAACGTGTAGATGTCTGGAGGAGGTAATTGATGAAATGGAGATCTGATGCCTTTTGGTGGTTATAGAGTCACGAGATTGGTGAAGGAGATTGATGGCGCTGGGATTTGGGTATTCGAGAAAGGGAAGAACAAAATATTTTAGGTCTTAAACAAATGGTCTGGTCTAAGGTTTAAACTTTAAACCCGTTATGTTCAGTCTAACCCGATAAATATCCATTTAGGTTTGAATTCTCTATCAGAAGATATCGTATTGGATGATATTCTTAGTTTCTTACATATCACCTTTTTTTGACCCTTCTAATATACGGCCAATCGATACGTATTGAAATGGTACCTTATCATATCATACGATATATATCGCGTATTGTAAACAACAGAGGATTGAAAACCATCTCAACATTTATAGAATGTGTGAAAGTAAAATACTGAATGACTGCTGGAAGACCAACCGTGGCTTATGAATCAGAATGTTTCACAGTTAAGTAACATATTCAAAAAAGACCATAACTGAAATGAGAAAGCTAACATGTTGATAGGCAGTAGATTGACCTATATTAAATGAATGTATTCTTTGTAAGTTGAAGGTGTTGCCAATTATGAATAAGATGGAAGTTGATATGGCGTGGGCAAGGAGACCAATAGATGCATCACTCAGGACTCGGGAGTTATAGATATTAGTTATTTAGAACTAAGGGTAAGGCTAGGTGTCAACTGTAAATAAACTTGGATTGAGGTTGTAGAAAACAATATGATGTGTGCTAATGTTACAGAGGAAATGTCCTTTAACGTGGAAGATAGCAAGCACAGGGCTCTAGTTGATCGCGTAGTTTGGGATAAAGGCTTATTGTTGTACACGTCATTTCTCACTTAGGTTTGTGGCTTCCAACCATGTTGTGTGCATTCTCTTTCTCATATACTTAACTTTCATGTTTGAACTATTCATATTCCAGAAAAGTTAGGGATTACATACTGATTTTACACTTCTGTGGTATACTGATTTGTATTCTAATTCCAGTCATGTACTTCTAGTATTTTTTTTATAAAGATCTAACTTTTCCTATTCTGTGGTATATTGATTTGTATTCTAATTCCAGTCTTGTACTTTTAGTATTTCTTTTATGCAGGTCTAACTTTTCCCATTCATCACTCTTTGCAGTGATGATTTGATATTGGAAGCCAGCACTAGGCAGCGTGGCAAATTTTTTCCAAACCATTACTTTCTTGAGTGAGTATAATTAATACAATTATGCAGTTTATGGAATATGTCACTCCTGTTCCTGCATTTATTATACATTCAAAAGCATTATACGTTTTTCACTTGTACTCATTTGCTTGTCGGCTTTTAGTGATCGAAGTGGATATTTATCCAAGTTTGGCCATGAGACATTCTTGACTTGTACTCATTTGTTTCTTCCTTGATTCTTAAATTGTTTGACAATTGAGTGTGTGTAAAATTGCCCAGTTTTTATTATTTTGATATCCGGATTGGGTGTGGGTCTAAGGGTGGATTCAATTTTCGTTCCATTCAATAAACAAGTCAAATCGGGTCAAACAGGTCACCACTCCCAAACCCAACCCTTTCATCAAAAGTGTTAGACGAGTTGACCCGATTATGCCTAAACCCATTCAGGCCTGACCCAAATCCCCTAAGAATGCGGGTCCTGATCTCCTTAAGTAACTACAGCAGCATTGAGGTGGTTTATACTTTATAGATTGTTTTTCATCCACATTGTGAATTTGATTACAGTGTGATGGGATCTAAACAGGGTAGATTTAGGTCATTTTTACAAGTTTTTTTTGACACAAATCCAATTTCTTCAGTAGCCCTTTGGCTTAGGGCTTAGCTGCTTAGGAAAACATTAACTGTACAAGTTTACGGGACTGAAATACTGTGCATCTTGCTTGTCCATCTTGGATTGAGCTGATTGGGACTACTTTTGGCAGCTATAACAAGATAGACAGAAGAGATGAATGGTATTTCTTAATCTGAAGACTTAATTGGAGTCATGGTCAACTGTGCCGATAATGACCGGTTACTTTTGCTGATAATGTTGCAGCATTTAACTAGTACTAGTACTTATGCCTGATAATTTTTACTGGTAATTTTTACATTGTTGCAACATGTATGAAGCACATTCAACTGATTCATATTTATGATTTGTTTTTAACTATTCCACAGAAACATAAATCTTCTTTAATATGTGTGATTGTAAATTTATTGGAGTAATATTGAAAACTTATCTTGTCTATGTTGATTCTTTTATTTTCTATTATAGCTTTTCATGTTCTGTAGAGGTTTTGTTTTTGGTGGTTGTTTTTGTTTTTTGCCGAAAGGTTAAATTTATTGCTGAGTATAAAGTTATGCCCCAATTGCTGAGTATAAAGGTTAAATTTATCTCAAGGCTACAGGACACTAGTATAGAGTTATGCCCTAATTGGGCTGTAATGTATCTGTTTTTAGTGGTGTCCTTAGCTTTTACGACATTATAACTATTACATGTTCTGTAGACTGCAGAGTAGAGTATTCTATGGTATATAATTAGTTGGATATGTAATCTGTGCTTTATTTTGGCTTGTTTAGTCTACTTATAAGTTGTCATGACATCAGAATCCCTCATTCTTTTGAGGATATCATCTATCCAAAAGGTGATCCAGATGCTGTTTCTATAAGTAGAAGAGATATTGAGCAGCTACAACCTGATACATTTCTCAATGACACGATTATCGACTTCTATATCAAGTGAGTATGTGAGGCCTGTGCATTTCTTGTACACATCAATTCTATATAAATGTTAACTCATCATGTCTTCTTTAGCTCATGTGCAAAAGTTCCTTTTGTTTCAAGTTGTCGGTTGATTGGATGATTTATATGCAGTTTCTTTTTTCCATCTATGAACAATATATTGGATAAATCCTCTGATTACAAGCACATATTGATTTTGCAAAGTTATATTGGACTCTGGAGCACTCGGAAAGTGTCTACAAACCCTGTTACTTAATTTTTTTCTTCTTTATCTTGTGATTGCAAATTTATTGCCTTTATAGTGCTGCATTATTATTACCTCAAAAGTCAAAACTAATTCCAGAAGTCTTAAAATGTATGAGTGAGTATAGGTCAGAACAAAACTATTCTTTTGGTATAGATTTTGCTGATAAATCCACCATGATAAACTCTAGAATATTTTGCTATGGCTGAAAATTCTTTATTATTGTTTGTCTTCTTTTCAATTGACTTGCTATGATTTACTTAATTACAGATATTTAAAAGGTGGGATTCAGCCTAATGAGAAACATAGGTTCCATTTTTTCAATAGTTTCTTCTTCCGTAAGCTAGCCGACCTTGACAAGGATCCAGGAAATGCTTCTGAAGGCAGAGCAGCATTTCTACGTGTCCGTAAATGGACCCGTAAAGTAGATATATTTGAGAAGGACTACATCTTCATACCAGTCAACTTCAAGTATGAAAGAGTTTTCATCTAATGTTTATCTATCAGAATATGGTTAGCTAGCAACTTAATTTGTAATTTTTGACGTGGAACTGCAGTCTTCACTGGAGCTTGCTTGTCATTTGTCATCCTGGTGAAGCATCTACACCAGAAGGCAAGAATTTCTTATTGCAAATGCCGGATGTGTACTTTCCTCTTCAATCATGAGGTCAATAGTAACTTTTATCCTCTTATTCTGCAGAAGATAATTTAGAAGACTCTCCCAAAGTTCCCTGCATATTGCACATGGACTCAATTAAGGGAAGTCATAGTGGTCTAAAGAATCTCCTTCAAAGGTATTATTATCCTATATCTTTATGTGATTGAGCAATTTTTTTTAACTTTAGACCCTATCAATAATTTCTAGAATGTGTCCCATTTCTCTGTTAAAAGCATTAGTCTGGGTTGTCTGCCTTTGAGAATTGCAATTTATTGTTTTGTTTTAGTAGGGCTAATTTGCACTTAAATGCCCTGAAGTATACAGTTTTTGCGGATAAATACCGTGTACTATTTTGATATGCACTTTGTTAAGTATTAGTCATTGGGCTTTAGTCCCACATCAGGTAGAGATAATAATGAGAGGTTAACCCTCTCCCATATATGTGTAATCACTCATGAATGAAATCATCAAATTGTTCTTTCTACATGGTATTATAGTCCATGGTTACGGGATTGGTTTGGACGGCTCTAATTGGTTCGAGACAGATGGTGCGGGATTGGTTTGACGGCTCTAATTGGTTCGAGACAGATGGTGCTGAACGTTCATGCGTATAATCAGATTATACGGGCTCTCTTCTCAAGGTAGAGTTAGGAGCATCCTCCATAAGGTGGTCTGGGTATCAAGAAATTCGTAGATGGAAGACGAATCAGACCTAACGTTAGAAGCAACTACACGTATTGGCTTCAGTGGTGGGTCCGACACACCCAAGGTGGAGCAAGACGTTCTGGTTGACACACAATGGTGGTGTGGATGAACGTGTCGGTTTGGTTCTGTGGTCGAATAGATCGAGATGGCAATATGTTGGATCTCCTGGGTGCTTGGCTGGCGGTAACGAACAAGGTGCTCGGCTAGCGGAAACGAGCAAAGGTAGCCATGGTGTGCTTGGTTGCTCGGTCAGCGGAAACGAGCTAAGGTGAAGATTGTTGGATTGTATCTCGTTTCCGGTTGAGCCCTCAAAGGGGTGACAATGGAGTTGGTAATTTAGTCCCACATCGGATATGCGGGATCATGAGGTATAGATAATTGGGATTGGTTCAGGCTTTACATAGGGGACTCTTTTAACATACATGGGTCTAGTTCAATATCGCACCTCATGGACCAACTCCGGTTCGAGTCACACCGCGTTCCCAACAAATGATATAAAAGCACTACTTTTCTAGGTTATATCCCAATCGTATGCCATTCCCTCTACCTCTCAAATTTTCTGTCCTTACACACCACAACAAAATTGTGTAGCTGAACATAAGAACCGGGAAATAACTCGTGCTCTTATGTTTCTTGCCGGTACTTCCAGAAAATTTTGATCGGATGCTGTTCTTACAGCTTGCTATCTGGTCAATTGTATGTCATCTGCTGTTCTCAATGTCACTACTTTTTCTAGGTCATATCCCAATCATATGTCATTCTCTCTACCTCTCAGAATTTGTGGGTGCTTATGTTACGTTCGAGATACTCGATCTACTCTTTCTAAATTGGACCCGAAGGCACTCTAAATGTATTTTCCTTGGGTACCTTAAGGATCATAAATGATATCGTTGTTTTTTACCAACTTTGAAGAGATATTTATGTCTCAGGATGCTACCTTTGTCGAGATCGAGTTCCCCCCACCTCTCCAACGAAAGAATTTGTTCTCAAAATTTACCCAGATGAGAACTTCCTCTTGTATCTGGTTCAAACAAAGCAGCTGTCCGTAAGGGTGCCGTCCCCTACCGAGCCAGTCTTTCCGTCCGACGGTCCACAATCACCAGTCCAGTCAGAACCGTCATTGCCGGACCAACACTGTAGAGCAGGTGTCGTCATCAGAGTCTTCCGTTGGCTCTACAGATTCGTCACTGCCTACTTTACTGACTCGCCCCGTCGTGCCGTCGTGGCCATTCTTTGTATGTTGATAACTACAAAGGGTTCGCAAGTCACACTCAGTTCTTGGTGGCTACTATAGATGTGATTCATATCCCATAATCTATCGAGAAAGGCCTCCAACATCCTGGTTGACGTACTATGATAGAGGAGATGCGTGGCGCTATGAGAGAACCATACATGAGATTTGGTGGATTTGCCTTTGTCACGTCCCGATTACGTTGAATTTTTTGTCGTATCGATTTTTGTCGAATTGATCGTCCTTGCTGGGACGTGATGTTGTACATTTTTAAATTGTACTTGTACAAGACAAAAACGTGCATTTGATAATTCTTTTGAACAACATGTTGAAATTCCACAAACGCAGAGAGTTGAAGACGCAATATAGGAGGAAAATAGCGTTTCATTTATAACTTGCAATAAAGTGCAAGGTCGTATTTACATTGGGTATATCATTGCGGCTACATTTATTAAAATAGCAAAATATTCGACAAGCTGCAATGAAATAATACTTGTTGTTCCATACATTTACACTCTTTTATACATTGAAACCAAAAAGCCTTCGAGATGAATCGGTTTCAAAATACTTCAAATAGGAAGAGCTTCGAGTTGTCTCTCCAAACTTCAGCTTCAGTCTAGTATCGTGCACCCTCAAATGTTCTCATCACCTGTGGAGTTGGGGATTAGTACACTTGGGAATGCACTAGTGAGCGGGACGAACCCACTTGCGTAAACCGACAATGCTTATTAGGGAAACCACGAATTCAAAGTTATCTTGCTATTCAGAACTAGATGAATTACAGTTCATATCGATGACATACTTGAAAGCATGAAAACATACATTCTCAATCACTTATCAGTGATTTCTTATCCTGACTGACGTGCTCGTTCCTGCATAAAAACAGAAATAATACTTGCTACCTTCAGAAGGCAATATATGAGTATCCTATCTATCTTATATGTGATCATTGGTGATATCGACACCATGAAAGACTATACATGGCATTGCAATGCGCCCTTTCAGCCTGGGTTGCAAGTCCAATTGGAGGTCTCGCAATGCCTCGTGCCGAGCACGAATTCATAATTTTTTCCTAGGTCGATTTGGTTTCGGTACTCCGCATATCGTTTCAAGGAAAACTAAACCTTGTGTCCATGCAGATACGTGAACAATTTATATATGAAACATATGCATGACACGAAACATAATTAAGCAGTATTATCCATAAACTCGTGCAACAATTCATTTTCCTCAAAGCCGTATGTGTCGATTTGGCGACCCATAGGCACCAAATACCCCGAGGCACCATGCCACAACCAACATTTTGTTATTCCATTTCCTTCCAACAGTTTTACGGTTTCGAACCAAAATTGCTCGCTTTGCATGCAAAGTTACCATTTTAAGTTTAAATTATAATAATATTAGATAGCTACAGTTATCCAATTATCCCATGTTCTGTTCTTAGTGGTACAATATGCATTCAACCGGGCATCGTCACTTTGATCGTTTTGAGACAATAAGAATTTGTTGACATGAAGGAGTAGAAAAGAATGGTCCGAACCACCCACCAAGTAGAGAATGTGCCGAGAGTAGGAGACCGCTTCACAACAAATTAAACATCAGTTATACGAGCTCCTGCAATGACACCAACATCGTATTAGAAGCCTTCTTCAATCCGTTCTCTCAAAATTCTCAAGAATGAATGCAGAAATCGACGGAAAACACATTCATCGAATCCAAGCAGCGAAAACATTCAAGAAAACTATACAACAGACCGGTCCCGTTAAATGGACTCTTATGTAATATATATAGCTCACTTACCGATGCGTAGTCCAATGCATCTAGGACTTATTCCAATAGAAGCTGATCCATTAGTTGGAAATGTTCTCATCGCATTCGTCCAAATCGATTTTGATGCCAAAAAAGGTTTTTATATACTAAGCTCCCGACTGAGGTAGACTAGCCATCCAGTAAGAAGGCGGTAGGCTGCAAATGGGTGTTCACCATCAAGATGAAATTGGATGGCACCCTTTATCGTCTGAAGGCTCACCTTGTGGCCAAATGATATTCTCATACTTTTGGCGTAGATTACTTTGAGACCTTTCCAGTTGCCAGGATGATCTCTGTGTGAGTGCGAATGTCCTTAGCTGTCCGAAATGATTGGCCCTTACTCCAGTTTAAAGATGCATTTCTCCATTGGGACCTTGAAGAGGAAGTGTATGTGGTACAATCTTCTGGGTTCGTTGCAAGGAGGGTAAAGTGTGTCATTTGCGAAGGACCCTCTACGGACTCAAATAATCACCTCGTGCTTGGTTTGGTCGATTTACACGTCGTTATCCAATTTGGCATGTGCCAATCAAAGAAGGATCATTCGGTATTTTACTGACATATATTAGCTGGACGGATACTACTTGGTGTCTATGTTGATGACATTGTAATTACGGAGAACGACCGTCAGGATATTGCAGGGTTGAAAAAGTTTCTGGGTGGATAGTTTCAAACCAAAGATAGTTTCTTGGGTATTGAAATCTCATGGGATAAGCAAGACATTGTAATGTCTCAGAGAAAGTATGTGCTTGACATCCTAACTGAAGCATGCATGATACAAACTAAGGGAGCAACCTCACTCATAGATCCAGGGATAAAGTTACTCTACGATGAGGGATACTGATGACTAATCCTGATCAGTATCGTCGGCTGGTTGAAAAACTCAACTACTTGGCGATCATGACTCACTAGACATTTTCTTTGTTGTAAGTGTTGTGAGTAGAGTCATGACTTCTCCACGAGTTTCGTATTGACAGGCAGTTCTAAGGATCTTGTGCTATCTGGCTCAGAATTTGGGAAAAAAAATTCGAATGAAGAATCAAGGACATATTCGTATTGAGTGCCTTACAGATGTTGACTTGGATGCAAGTCTTACAGATAGACGATCTACATCTGGCTATTCGATATTTATTGGCAAGAACTTAGTGCCCTAGAATAGTAAGAATCGGAGTGTGGTTTCACGATCAAGTTCAGAAGCGGAATACTGAGCTATTGCTCATGGCATTACAGAGATGTTATATCTGCAATATTTTTTAAAGGAGATGGGAGAAGAAGCAGGATTTGAAGTAACAGATATATGGTGTTAAAAACAGTTAGCTATCCATATTGCTATCAATTCCGTATTCTATGAAAGGACGAAATACATTGAGATCGACATTCACTTCGTCCGTGATGAATACAAAAAATGGGTGATAAAATTTCACTACGTGAGACCTGGCGATCAGATAGCAAACTTCTTTACGAAGTTTTTTTTAGGCCCTCGTGTTTAGTTTCTTTGTAACAAGCTGGACGTAATTGATATATATGCTCCAGCTTAGACCTGTCAATGGATAGTCGAAAATTCGAATCCGATCCGATTTCGTATCCGAACTTTCGGATATTTTTCGAAATTTCGGATATCGGATTCGGATATCCGAATATTTTTCGGATATTATCCATTTTCGGATACGAATTCGGATATTAAGGTATTCGAATCCGTTAATATCCGATCCGACTTTAAATTGCAAATTTCGGATATCGAATTCGGATATCGGATTCGGATATCCAAAATTTTATATATATTATAGTATAATGTATATGTAATATATATTAATTAATAGAGAATATTAAAGTATTTTATTCTCAACTAACTTTTACATAAAATAATTATAATATAATTTATATATAATAGTAATATATATTAATTACAATTTACAACATAAGAAGAAGTGACTCAAATATGTAGAGAAATTGAATTTGGTTTTCGGATATTCAAATAATAACTAAATTTTTAATATTTCGGATTTCGGATATTCGGATACTAGCATTCGAATTTTTTAGCTAATCGGATCGGATATTATCCGATATCCGTTAAACTAGACGGATACGAATTCAGAGTATCAAAAGAGAGATTCGTTCGGATATCGGATCGGATTCGGATATTACAAAAAAAATTCGGATACGGATACGGATATTGTCCTGTCCGTACCGATAAGCATCCGTTGACACCCCTACTCCAGCTTGAGGGAGGATGTTAAGTATTAGTCATTGAGCTTTAGTCCCACATCGGGTAGAGATAATAATGAGAGGCTAGTCCTCTCCTATATATATATATATATATATATATATCTGTGTGTGTGTGTGTAATCACTCATTAGTGAAAGCATCCAATTGTTCTTTCTACACACTTAAATACAGATATGTGGTGTTAAAAACGGTCAGCTATTCATATTGCTACCAATTTCGTATTCCATGAAAGGACGAAACACATTGAGATCGACATTCACTTCGTCCGTGATGAATACCAAAAATGGGTAATAAAGTTTCACCATGTGAGAATCGGCGATCAGATAGCAAACTTCTTTACGAAGTCATTTTTAGGCCCTCGTGTTCAGTTTCTTTGTAACAAGTGGACGTAATTGATATATATACTCCAACTTGAGAGATGGTGTTAAGTATTAGTCATTGGGCTTTAGTCCCACATCGGGTAGAGATAATAATGAGAGGCTAGTCCTCTCCTATATATATGTGTGTGTAATCACTCATCAGTGAAAGCATCCAATTGTTCTTTCTACACACTTAAATACCCTAAACTTTTATTTTGCACTTAAATACCTTAAACTAGCATAATTTTACACTTGGAGGGTAATGTTGAGTGTTCAAAGACAAATTTCTTCCTCTAATACAAATATCCAGTGCACCAATCTTCTAATCCTAATCTTAGTTTTCTAAACCTAATTTACAATCACCCTACCCTTAATTGGGCAACAATGCCACTGTTGATATCTATGCAGAATGCTAGAATCTAAGATCATGCGACAGTTTTTAGGCAACACATGGGATTGGTATATTAAATGCATATACTCAAAGGTATCAAACAACCTAACTACCAGAACATAATCCCTTCTCACACCTTTTAGAGGTTCAGTCAGTTAACACTTTAGGCCAAGTAAAGAGAAGGGTGATTATAGAATTGATATACCTGGATCCTGGTATAATTTCCATGGCCAGGAGTTGATGAGCTGGATGTAACCGCGGAATTGATGAGCTGATATTGAGAGTAGGACAGTGCCTTATCCGCTAATCAATTAGAGGCTTAACTGAATGCAACTGTAGAATGGAATAAAATAGATGATTTCTTTATTGAAGAGAGACTACATATATATAGGAGAGGCTAGCCTCCTCTCCTATTACTCTAAGCAATGTGGGACTAAAGTCCAATAACTAATAACTCTAATATAACACTTAACACCCTCCCTTAAGCTGGAGCATAGATGTCAATTATGCCCAGCTTGTTACATAAAAATTGAACCCGGGGACCCAGAAGAGGCTTTGTGAAGATATCAGCTATCTGGTCGCCGGTCCGCACATGTTGAAACTTTATCACTCTTTTTGTATATTCATCACGAACAAAATGAATGTCAATTTCAATATGCTTCGTCCGTTCATGAAATACTGGATTGGTGGCAATGTGAATAGCAGATTGGTTATCACACCATAGGTCTGCCGCTTGAGATCCTGCGTCTTCTCCCAGTTCTTGTAGGAGATGCTTCATATATAATATCTCTGACGTGCCATGAGCAATAGCTCGATATTCTGCTTTCGAGCTTGAGCGTGCTGTTGCACTTTGTCGTGCTATTGCACTTTGTTTTTTGCTTTTCCATGATACTAGATTTCTGCCAATAAATACTGAGTAGCCAGATGTAGACCGTCTATCTGTCAAACTTGTCCTCCAGTCAGCATCAGTAAAACACTCAATGCGAGTGTGTCCATTATTCTCCATTCGAATTCCTTTCCCTGTATTCTTTACTAGATAACACAAAATTCTGAGAACTGCCTGCCAGTGTGGAACTCTTGGAGAAGCCATAAATCTACTTGCGACACTTACTGCAAAAGAAATATCCGGACGCGTCATGACTGCCAAGTAGTTGAGTTTTTCAACCACTCGACGATACTGATCTGGATTGGTCATCAGGACCCCTTCGTCTGGAAGTAATTTTGTCCCTGGATCCATAGGTGAGTTTGCTCCCTTTGCTTGCATCATGCCTGCATCATTTAGTATATCCAGTACATATTTTCTTTGAGACATTACAATATCCCGCTTACCCCGTCTGACTTCAATGTCCAAGAAATAGTTCAAGGATCCCATATCCTTGGTTTGAAATTGTTCTCCAAGAAACTTCTTGAGACTTGCAGTACCCTGGTTGTCATCTTCCGTGATTACAATATCATCAACGTAGACACCAAGAAGTATTCTTCCAGCAGATGTGTGTCGATAGAAGATTGAATGGTCCTTCTTCGACTGACACATTCCAAATTGAGTAACCACCTGTGTAAATCTACCAAACCATGCACGAGGTGATTGTTTCAGGCCATAGAGGGTCTTCCTTAGACGACACACCTTACCCTCCCTTGCAACGAATCCGGGAGGTTGCATCACATATACTTCTTCATCAAGATCTCTGTGGAGGAAAGCATTCTTTATATCGAGTTGAAGTAAAGGCCAGTCATAGCGAATGACCAAGGCCATGAGGACACGAACGGACGTCATTTTGGCCACAGGAGAAAAAGTCTCGAAGTAATCCTCACCATAGGTTTGAGAGTAACCTTTGGCCACCAGACGAACTTTCAATCGGTCAAGAGTGCCATCCGGTTTCACCTTAATCGTGAACACCCATTTGCAGCCGACTGCCTGTTTACCATGAGGTAGATCGACTAAGTCCCAGGTATGATTCTCCTTGAGAGCCTTCATCTCCTCGTGCATAGCAGCACGCCAACCATGATGTCGGAGACCCTCCTCAGCGGTCTTGGGAATCTGAATTCCATCAATAGTAGCTACCAGAGACTGAGTGTGACTGGTAAGTCCTTTGTAGTTGTTAACATACAAGGGATGATCTCGAAATGCACGACGAGGACGTTCTGGAGGCGGAATCGTCGGAGCTGCTGGCGGAATTGGTGGAGCTGCTGGAGGGACAGATGGAGGCAGCTCACTGGAGCCGGAGCTGCTGGTGGAACCAGAGGAGGAAGATTCTGTGGTTGATGTCGTTAATGGCTGAATCGGTGTATGTGGACCATCATCCTGGAAGACTGGCTCGGTAAGGGAGGGCACCCGTATGAGGGGTGGTTGTGTTTGAGGAGGAAACAACAAAAAATCTTCTTCGGGATAGATCAGGGGAGCCGGACCTGTTGATTGGGGGAACAGAGGAAATTTTGTTTCGACAAAGGTAACGTCCCGAGTGAAAAAATATCGCTTTAAGACAGGAGAGAAACACCGATACCCTTTCTGATCTTTAGGATACCCAAGAAAAATACATTGTATAGCCTTAGGATCTAATTTAGAAAGGGTTGGTCGGGTATCCCGAACATAGCATAAACAACCAAAGATACGGGGAGGCAGAGGAAACGGCTCTCTTCCAGGAAAGAGCCTAGAGAAGGGAGTGCTACCATTGAGAACTGACGACAACATACGATTAATAAGATAACAAGCTGTAAGGACCGCATCCGACCAAAATCTCTTGGGAGTACGTGTTTGAAACATAAGAGCACGTGTTGTTTCCAATAAATGACGATTCTTGCGTTTGGCTACACCATTTTGTTGTGGTGTGTACGCACAAGAGGTTTGGTGGATGATGCCGTTGTTGGCCATATGTTTATCAAGATCACGAGATAAATACTCACGATCATTGTCACTCCGAAAGGTTTTGATTGGAAGACCAAATTGTGTAGTTATCTCGGCATGAAAGTTACACCAGATGTTAAATAATTCAGCGCGACTTTTCATTAAATAAATAAAAGTGACACGTGAGTAATCATCGACAAACGTGACAAAGTACTGAAAATCCATTACAGATTCAGTCGGACAAGGTCCCCATATATCAGAATGCACCAACTCAAAAGGAGCGGTTGCAAGATTATTTGGACTCGTCGGATAAGAAATCCGATGATGCTTAGCTAAACTACATGGCTCACAATGAAAAGAAGAGGGAATAGCTAAAGATGGATACATTTTCTGGAGAACTGGAGACGACGGATGACATAACCGACAATGTAACTCGATCGGATCAAGTTTCATGCTTGCATACACAACAGAAGGAGTTGCGTCAAACAGGTACAAGCCTCCAGCCACATGTCCCTTACCAATAGTCTTCCCAGTTGTCAGGTCCTGAAAAACACAATTATCAGGAAAAAAGGTTACCGAGCAATGAAGTTCACGAGTAAGTTGACTGATAGAAAGTAAATTGAACGGGTTCCCAGGAGTAAGTAGAACAGAGGTAAGTGACAGTCCGGAAGAAAGAGTGGCACTTCCACGGCCGCGGACTGCCAGAGAACCGCCATTGGCAACAGTAATGCCAGAAGCACGACGAACAGGTACATAATCATGTATCATACCTGCGTCACCAGTCATGTGTGAGGATGCACTAGAGTCAATTACCCACTGCTTGGGTTTTACTATGCATGCTGCGGAATATCCGGCTGTGGAACCAGATGTTGATGCTTCACCACGACGTTGAGCCTGGAACTCAAGAAATTCCGCGTAAGAATCGTCGCTCATTTGAACCGAACGAACGCTATTATCAGTAGCATCCGAAGTAATATTGGCAACAGGAGCTCTAGGGTACTGCCACTGGAAATGTCCCTGTTGGCCACAGTGGAAGCATGTTCGTAGTCGTCCCCCATCACGACCACCATTGCCGCGTCCGCCATCGCGACCATAAGTCCGACCACCTCGTCATCCACCACGTCCACCACGAACGCCAGGACGAGCAGCGCTACCAAGGGCAGATCGATCAGCTGGAGTATCTCCCGGAGTGGTCTCAACCACCTTTGCGGCCCGAAGAACACGGAAGTGGGCCTCCATCAAAGATGGAACATCAGATCCAGCAATGATCTGGGATCGAGCCGAGTCCGCATCAGGACAGAGAGATGCAAGATATGCCATAACATGAAGCTGCTCGCGTTGAGCCCGAACTTCATTGATATCCGACGTCAGAGGAAGAACACGATCAATTTCATCCACCATAGCCTTGAAGGATCGGAACTGGTCCTTATGAGACTTGTCTCCTTGAGTTGCTCGGTAAACGCCAACAACCGAGTCGTATATGCGAGACAAGTCGCGTTTTCCATCAAACGCCATTGCTAGGACCTCCCATAGCTCCTTGACCGTGTCCGTGTTTTGAACCATGTCCTCGACGGACGGTTCCATGGAGTTCATCACTGTGTAAACAGTCGACTATCATCCGTCTCCCACTGTTCAAATGTGGGATCAGTCGTTGCCGGAGGGCTGTCAGTCAAATGTTTAGATAGCCGCATCCCACGAAGTATTTTCTCAACTTTCTTCCGGCATGTTGAGTAACCATCTGGACCGTCCAATCGACGGTCGACAAGTCGAGTCGAAGAGATCGTCGTGCCAGTGCTCGTCATGTTGCTGATACCATTACCATCATCTGTCTTCGAATCTGTCATCCTGAAATGGAAGCAACCGTCGCGAGTTCTTTCCAACCCCAAAAATCACACCAACTTTACAAATGTGCTATAAACGTGGTCAACACCAACGCGCACATATAAAGTGAACACGTCAGGACACAGGAGAAAACACGATCATTCTCTGTGTAGATTTGGATGTGAAGATCAGGGTAGGAAAAGCATTTGTTAATTCCAATCGGCTTAATCTAGGAATAAAGCATTTAACCACTGATTTTTTTTAAACTAGGGTTCGGAGGGTGTGTGGTGGCTGATGAAAAATGTTAGGATTTTGAGCCATCGTGGGTGGTCCGTCTGCACAGCAGATCCGGGACGTGGGGGGGGGGGGGTCCGGGTGTCTGCACAGCAGATCCGGGGTATGGGGAAGCCGGGTGTCTGCACTGCAGATCCGGAGTGTGGGGGAGCTGGGTGTCTGCACAGCAGATCCGGAAAGGGGGAGGGAACCGGGGGTCTGCACAGCAGATCCGGGCAGGGGGGGACTGGATCGGGGGGGGGGGGCGCTGGACAACAAGGGGGGGTCGGCGAAGGGGGGGGGCAGCAGGGGGGGTCGGCGAAGGGGGGGTGGGCAGCAAGGGGGGGGGGGTCGGCAAAGGAGTGTGTGGGGGGGGGGGGGGGGGCGGCGAAGGGGGGGATTTTTGTTGTGGAATTTTTTTCTTCTTCCTTCTATGGCTCTGATACCATGTAGAATGGAATAAAATAGATGATTTCTTTATTGAAGAGAGACTACATATATATAGGAGAGGTTAGCCTCCTCTCCTATTACGCTAAGCAATGTGGGACTAAAGCCCAATAACTAATAACTCTAATATAACACTTAACAGCAACCATGGCCTATCAGGGGTAGCCGTTGTGGCCACGCCAGCCCTCGCTGTTTGTGTAAGGAGGCGGGAGGGTGGCTGCAGTGGGTGGGGAGGGGGGAAGAACATAGTTAGGGTCAGGGTTAATTAGGGAGAGGAAGATGTTAAAAAAAATAAATTGTATATATTTTTTAAGTTTAGAGACAACAGTGCAATTAAGTCACATGCTATGCAAACAGTGCAATTACGTCGCATGCTATGCACGTGACTGATAATTTTAATGGGGACTAACACGGTTTTAAGTTGCAAAATTGGTGGTGATAGTTCAGGGTATTTAAGTGCAAATTAGCCTTTTATTAGAGAGTAGTTTTAGTTTTAAAGAGTGTAAATACACAATTATGACATACAGTGCTTAATCCTTGTATTATAATTGGAATGCTAATGAACTCATATGTTTGTTATTTTAATGATTTTCAATTCTAATCTAATAGAGTGTATTACAGGGTCCCTCTTTTGAAGTAATCCATAGGCCAAAAATTGAATTATTGATTTTATGAGAATTATTCAGTTTATAAATGTATTACCAAGTTAATATATAGTTCCTAACAGTTATCTATACAGAGAGATTGGTCCTAATAGATCAACTCCAACATTCTTGCTTATGGTTTTCATCCACGTGGAAAGGCTTGGCTTGACATTAGTTTTATGTCCATTATAGATCAACAGATCCAACACCAATAGGTCTTGATAGCATTCAATTAAAAAAATAAGGAACAACCTCTTCAATAAAGATAAAAGAAAAAAGAGCTAGATGTAATTTGACTTGACATTACTTCTTTGTACCTTCCAGTTCACAACTAGTAGGATATGATTACCAACGACATGCTCATTGCATTTCAATAAAATAAACAAATTCATCTATCTAATAGGCTAATTTTGAAGTTACATAATCCAAGTAGGCACTGTAGTGCTTCCAATGCTGTGTAACCTTTTAATTTTGAACTATTAATCACTAATCCCATACATAAGTGCAATTCCAACATGAAATCTCATCTTTTGCTTCCAAGTAGGCACTATAGTGCTTCAAATGCTGTGAAACCTTTTAATTTTGAACTATTAATCACTAATCCCATACATAAGTGTATGTCCAACATGAAATCTCATATTTTGCTTCCTTCTTTTGAGCCTTTAGTCTATGATAACATGTGAGGTTGTTATGTTAAGATGTCATGACTGATATGGGAGGTTTTCATATCCACCAACTGGCCTTGTAGGGTTCTTTATTTTTTCTCTTGGGTCAAGCTCCTCTTGCTCTTACTTTCCTCACCCGAGAACCTAGAACTAAATTAGAGGGTTCATATGCGGTTAACATACAATTGCAACATTAGAACTTCCCTTTCGAAAAACCTAGTTAACTTTCAAGCAAGTTGTAATCAACTTTGCTCATATAGTGCCCTGCCTATATTTTGGATAGTAGTTTGTTGAGATCTAGAGGGCGTGGCCTGGCACGACGGTAAGACTTGCTGCTTGCATCCTGGAGGATGTAGGTTCGACTCATGGAAACAGCCTCTCCGTATGTATGGAGGTATGGTTGCACCGTGACCATCCCTAGACTCTGCGTAAAGCCTCGTGTAACTGGACGCCCTATTTTTTTGTTGAGATCTGGCAACTAATTCAAATGAGTCCTGGAGTGTAATGGTGGCTCCAGAAGGTAAGGTTTTCTATGAGAAAGTAATATCCGACAATGACAGCGTCCCTTCCCACATCTCACCCACAACAACAGGAAGAACAAGGATCATTGCATTATAAAAGACACGAAAAAAAGAAGGAAGTTCTGTATTGGTACGATAAATATAAAGCTATAGTATGTGTATGTCGTTGAATGAGTCCTGGAGTGTAATGGTGGCTCCAGAAGGTAAGGTTTTCTATGAGAAAGTAATATCCGACAATGACAGCGTCCCTTCCCACATCTCACCCACAACAACAGGAAGAACAAGGATCATTGCATTATAAAAGACACGAAAAAAAGAAGGAAGTTCTGTATTGGTACGAGAAATATATAGCTATAGTATGTGTATGTCGTTGTTGACTGTTGCACTTTTTAAAATAAATATTGCATTATTTATTCGAAGGATGTTTTGCAGATCTTGCTATGTGCTCTTAACTGTTGTTGTATTGTTATGTTAGATATGAATTAATAGATTTCTTTCTACATATATACTTTTTCTTTTTCATTCTTTCACCTTTTAGGGGATCTTTTTTTGTTCATCATTGCTGAACAGTTACCTCTGGGAGGAGTGGAAAGAAAGACACCCGGAAGCACCTGAAGAACATTCATCAAAATTCTCAAATTTAAGATTTGTCCCACTTGAGGTTTGCTTCTTTCATTTACTTCCTGTTGGAAAGGAGAACTGGTTATATTAAATCTGCTACTTTATTTATTTATTCTCATTAAATGTACTATGATATTTTAATTTTTTTAGTTTAATAATTTTTTGGGGAAAAGGCAATGTTTTTATTGATTGAGTTACATAGATGGTTGGGTTCAAAGGTTTATATGTGTTAGCTACAGATCTATTCCATGTTTGACCTAGTATTGCACATATTTGTTTTAATAAACATGCGTTAATGTTGGGTGCAAATGTAGGTTCAGGTTCAAATAATGATAAGTATTGAGACTGGTTTTTGCATATGTTCCCCTGCCCCACCATTTTCTTAATTGCCTTTGCTGGTAATTATGGAATGTATACATTAAACTCATGTCTATTCTTCAGTTCTAAAAATCAGGTGAATAAAATCATCCAAGTAATTGGACAGTTAATCTGATTAATCGTATGGCTGATTTAATTGGGTGACTGATTAAGTAAACTTTTGAAGTGGCTACGTAATGTTTTAATCGGTAGTCACTTACAAAAGAAAATTATAACAAACTTAGGAAGTGAATTTTAGGTTATCATTTGGAAGTATGAAGATATAAATCTGAAACCTATTGCCTATATATCGTCTTACAAATGTATTGGAAATCAATGCTCATCTTAGATATTACATGCTATAGTAATTATGAAAGGCCAGGATAAGCTACCTATAATTTTTAAATAACTCTATAAGTTTCAATCGTTGTTTCTTACAATAGTAGTTTAGAACGTATGTTTTCTGCAGCTCCATAATCCATATCTTGTTTATGTCAGTGAGTTTGTGGCTACACTTCATATAAGCATCATCATATGATGACACAGTCATATAAATGTCATGCATTCATTTTTTTTTTCTTTCAGTATAACATTGGAGGCTTCAACTGTTATGATAAAGTCTGAGTGAAAGCCTAAGAAAAGATTTTAGTGAAAGGATGATTAGAGATAAACTGAAACGAAGTACACTATATGTAATTTATTATGAGTATCACAATTATATAATATTTCATAGGAACCACTAGTACAGTCTGTATGCTTCTAACTAAAAGTATAAAGAACAGCATCTATATGTGTGGTTCAAGACTTCATTGTGGATCTGGTTACTGGGAAGTCATTGTAACCCATATTTTCTGATTAAGTTAACTCTGTTTATTCTTTTCATTGTTCTTTTCATATAAACTTTTATGTGTAACTATTAACTATTGTAAGCACTAATACTCTAATATGTACATATGTTTACATATAACGTCATTTGACGTTTAGAGATGTTCAAATGTAAATTGAAAGTCGCGAGGCCTTTTTGAAGCTGAAAATTTTAACTTCTATTAAAGACCAATTTGTCTTTCGACATTTTGATTACACTCAAATGGAAAAGTCGTGGTGGTTTCTTATTTAGATATTGGAATCACATGTCGATTGACTCTGGTTGAGATGAATCCGGGGCCGGGTTTGAGGAAGTAAACGAGTTCTTTCTGAGCCTTCCACTAATCTCTTGTTGATAGAGTTTCACGTTGATTTCCATTGCAGAGGAATGCTAAGCATATGACGCTAGATGAGCAAGAAGCCAATAGGGTACCTGAGCCAGCCTAGACAAAAGGAAAGGGGTGCTATAAAGAAGAGAGCTCTGAACCAAAGGGTGGTGGTCCCGCTTATATGGTCAAAATAAATATGTTCTAGGAAGAAATATTTGAATATCAATCTCATATATATCATACCAAATTCCATCAATTGAACCAATTTTTCAAGAAATACAAGACATCTAAGTCGCTCAAGTAAAGAGATCTAATCATTGGTAAGAAAAACAAAAACACTTTGTAGTCCATGTTTCTTTTACATATTCAGCTTTGCGTTACTGGCACAACTATAGTTACCAAGAAAGATGCTATCTGCTTGTCCATTGTCCATCCATGTGTATCATAGCATTTACAATATTATGTTGTCCAAGCAGTTCTCAGGTTATATAGAATTGTGTCCTCATTCTGAATGGATTTTTATGTCTAATGATCCGAGTTTTGGTGTTACTAGTAGGTCTTCAGGCCTGACATTTGCATTAGATCTGACTGGGATTCATACCCTTTCTGTTTAATTTTCTCTCTCTAAAACTAAGTTCAAACCAACCCCATTATCAACTCTTGATCTGATTATATTTTAGGATCTTTTTAAGTTTTATCTACGAGTAATGAATGCTAGATCTAGAAGTAATTTTTTGTTGCCACTTTCAGACCCACCAAGTTGTTGATTAAGTTATTTTTGATAATGCCTAGTTTTATTTTCTCTTAATGTTTATTGTATGTATAATTTGCAATTCCTCACTTGTGTGTTTTGTTAGTTGCCACAGCAGGAGAATTCTTTCGACTGCGGCCTCTTTTTGCTCCACTATGTGGAGTTATTTTTGGTGGAAGCTCCACTTAATTTCAGCCCTTTCAAGATCACCAAGCTCTCCAAATTTGTAAGTTACTCTATTCCAGATGTTATATGACATTATCAAATTAGGCTGGTTGCCTTTAGTTCAGAGGTTTGAATAAATTTCTCGGAGACTTGTGGTCTCAATGTGCAGATTTCAAATGACATGGTTGTTCTAAAGAGCGTAATGCTCATAATGGACTGAGAGGAGAATATAATGTGCACATATTGCTGTTTGTATATTGTTTTTCAAATTTCTTGTTAAATATTATGATCAAGCAAAATTGGTCAAAGGCAACAACATCCTATTTCATAGGAAGTGTGTTATTTAGACACTTAACATGTTGTCCGTGTATAAAGAAGTTTTCAACTGTAGAATCTTAAAGGATAGCTGAAAAGAGACTATGTATTTTATAAATGTCTATATATAAGACCATGCTGTGCAACTGACAATGCCATACCTGTTGCGTATTTCAAGTAAGCAACAAATACTCGTGAAATATAAGTCTTGGACTGATTTCAGGAAATTTGAGAACAAGTAGTTAGGTAAGAGTCACATCAGATCAAGTGCTTGAAAGATATATTCTTGAAGAATTATTCAGTGCTTTTCGTAGAGTATAGGAGGATAACAAAAAGAAGGCTGGTGTGTTTTGTTCTTTTGATGAGTAGAAAACAGAGATTATGGCACGTAAACTAGTTCTGAAGACCCTCCACCTCCATTGTGTCCGTTCTTAAGCTCCAAACTCTCAATCAGATAAAGTGACGAGGAAGAGTAACTATTAAGAATAAAGGCGGCTAAAGGAGGGAATTCCTATAGGATTCCCTAATTAGGATTTGACAGGGGAAGTGAAAGAAAAGGGGGAGGGGTTCAAACTTATATAGGTTCAAAGCAGGTTTTGACTGATGGCAGAAGCTCAGGCAAAATTTATGGAGTTGGGTTTTCCTTGGTTTTGTTGATAAGACAGGGTTTATTGAGTGTTTTCCGGTTGATAATAGGGGACTATTTGTTACCCTACAAGGGGTTCAAACCTAACATAGGTTCAAAGCAGGTTTTGACTGATGGCAGAAGTTCAGGCAAAATTTATGGAGTTGGGTTTTCCTTAGTTTTGTCGATAAGACGGGGTTTATTGAGTTTTTTCGGTTAATAATAGGGGGCTATTTGTTACCCCTACAATCGCTTTTATTTTCATCTATGTCGTCATTATTGCTTGAGAAACTAGTTTATTTTGCTTGCCGGGTACTATGAAACCTATTTACTTTTGCTAAGAAGTTTGATTTAGAGAGAGAGAGAGGGGGGATATATAGTCTTCTGCAATTAAAGAAAATGTACCTAAATGTGCCATATAGATGAACACAATTCTTATATTCTTTAGTAGTGATGAAGAGTAAGGTTTGCACTGCATTAAGAATACCTCTTACTTTCCGACCTTTGAGTTTTCCTACCATCCACCTCATTTATGGCCCATTCTTAAACTCCAAACTCTCAATTGGATGAAGTGGTGAGGAAGCATAAACTATGAGAAAAGGTGATGGGTGCTGATAGAAATTCCTTTATACCATATGGAAAAGGGGAAGGGTAAAAACTATGAGAAAAGGGGGTGTCAGCCCTGACATGTGCCCAGCAGGGCTTGGCTGATGGCAGAGATTTGGACAATATTTGCAGGATAGATTTTTCCTTGGTTTTATTGATAAGAGGGATGTTATTTATTAGTTAAAGCAGCCATTATTATTATAGTTATTAGAGATAATCAGAGCAGTCATTATTGGTTGTGTAAACTAGTATTTTTTTGGACTTTTCCCCCTTATTTTAAGCTACTTGAACTGTAGTAAAGATCTAACATAGCCATTTTATTTTTATTATGGATTATTTTCAGCTTAGTTTGGATTGGTTTTCACCATCAGAGGCTTCTTTTAAGCGTTATGTTATCCGGAAGTTAATATATGATCTTCTCAATTACCCATCTCAAAAAGTCAATTCAAGCACTTTCTGCAGTGGGGATCTTTCCTTAGGAGACTGTCAGGATGTTTTGGAGCAAGAACCTGCTGTCAAGTTTATTTCCGAGCAGTGCAGCATATCCAAGACGGTTGTCTGTAATTCAGTTTGTTTTGATACTGATGGGGAAACCCAAATGAATCATGTAACTATGTCTCCGCCTGATGCATCTTTTTGCGATAAACAAGAGGATTTGCTCCTCAAAGATTTCCTTGAAACAAAAGCAAATTCAACGTCCTCCCCTAAGCATCAGGACAATTCTTTTGAGGAGAATGCACATTCTCAGATGCTCAAAAGTCCAACATGCCTTATAGAGGTACATAATTTCCTTCCATAAGATTTTTTTATCTGTTTCCTCCAGTAAGTTTGTAACTTAGATAATATTTTTGAAACTTATTCTAATTACATCTGCTAAATTCTGTACTCGTTTTAATTGCGTTATATATAGTCTTACATAAGACTCCAAATGTACCAGTTTGCTCGTCCAAACCTGCATTGCAATCAGTAGAGGTTCCCCTTGTTCCTTTTATTGTTTGTACGGTGAAGTTTGTCTAGGCACTTGGGATGTCCCAAGTTGCAACAAAAAATGCTCAGCATTTTGAGAGCTATGACCAGAGGTCCAGAACTCACTGTTTAATTTTATCGTAATTGGTTATCTAACATCATCATACATAATAAGAAGTAAAACCTCTGGTCCACCATGATGACGTCTTTGTTTTTGTTGTGTGTGTGTGTGTAGTGGTGGTGATTTGGGGGGGGGGGGGGGGGGGGGGTTCGCAATACTTGACATTTTTTGGTCTAGGGGTATCATTAGGTTGCAGGTGGGTTTCACCTGCATAATATGATAGTTGACTGTACTGTTTGGATAAAGTCATTACTATAAGATTTTGTACTGGTATTTGGTCATTTTCTCAGAAGTTATATTTTCCTCATGGAAAATAACTTACAGATACAGCTGGTGATAATGGTGAGGACAAGGGTAGGAACAAGAATAGTTTAGGTTTTAGAGAAGGAGAGTGGAAAGATAGGCCAAAATTTGAAATTTCTATTCTGATAGGAAATTTCCAAAACCTTCTTTTAAAGAAAGATGATGAAAAATCTCAAATTTGAAATGCTAAATAGATCTTTTTGATTTGGGACTTCAACTTGACCAAAATTTCATGCATATCCAGATTTTTGTTGCTGTGCAAATACATCCTTGTTCAATTTCTTTTTCGATATCTTTTGTTAGGGTGTCTTTAATATTACTTAGGTTGTCAACTGAACTAGATAGGAAAGTTTATTAGGGTGAAACTAGAGTTCGAATACTTGCATGCTTGTATTAATTGCTTTTGTCAATAACAATTTAGGAACCTAAAATGCCAACTAGTGTCTACTAGATGGAGTAGTATTTGGTGAAGTTTGACTAGACTATACTTCATAACTTCTGGTCCTTGTATGAGAGATGTACTTGTTTTTATTCTTTGACAATAAGATCTGCGATTGTGCAACCACATATGACCCAAGTAAGAATGCATTTATTAACCGAGCACCAAGGATAAGCTGGAAGTATTCAACTAGGTCTTGGTATTCTCTTGTGCATTTGCCTTTTAGCCATCATTTGCACCATGTCTAGCTAGTCGTTGTGCCCTTCTTGTCTGGCAATTTCCCACTTACTGTGCTCAAAATTAGTCAGGATATGGTTATTCCACTTTGGACCATCAGCTCCCTCCACCATCTGATTGTCCGGATATGATTATTTGGAAGCTCATTCCTGTTGACCTCTCCTGAATCAATTCTATGTACAAGGTCTTATTGCTGATTGGCCCTCTCTTCAACACCATTATCTGGACGACCTGCACCTCGCTTAAGATACAAATCCTCGTGCACTATTACTCTTTGAAACTTACGCTCTGGCCTCCCACAAATTCCTTCTTGGTATCTAGCAGGGTGAAACAACAGTAATATCCCATCACTTCTTTTATTTCCCTTCTCTAATTCCCCTAGCCCGTTCTTCTCTCTTTTTTCTTCTTTCTTCACCTCTTTTCCTGTAATTACCGTCTTTCTTTTTGTCTCCCTTCTCTCCTCTGCCTGCTTATATGTCTCTTTTACAAAGGGGAAAGCACATACACTCACTCACAAACAATCTCTTTCCCCTGTCTAGAAATAAGGGCTTGTGTAAGTTACCTAAGCAATAGCTATAAAAAACTCACGGCGGAACATCCAGTATGGTGAACAACATTATTCGACATGATCTCCGGGCTGTAAAACGTGCATGGGTTAAAACTAACGTTGGGAGATCTCAACTCGTGGATCAAGTGGATCTCATTTACTATACTGTCCAAAAATCATCATAGTGAGATATGCATCTTCTAGAGCACGAAGATCATGATGAGCAAGGGTAGATCATCAATTTGGATGGCTCGCCATTAGTCTTTTTATGCCTTTGCTTAGGGAGTTTATCTAAGCCTTGCTTAGATGTTTTATTTAATTATATATGTTTGTAAGCATGTATGTATTGTAGCTTTTATACTTAGTAGACAAGAATCTTGTTGTGGACAAGAGAGCATCAATGGTCTAGGTTACCTAGACACGGACACAAATAACTAAGTTTTTCTTAAGTTTGGTGAGGTTTTATTAAGCTTCACTGTCAAAAGTGCTCTTTAAGCAAGGGCTTGCTTTTTTAGAGTCTACTAAAGGCTTTTCTCTAAGAGCCTGGTGAGAGGCAGACAGCTCGACATCCCTTATCTTCTCTAAAAACACTCAGAAGTACTACAAAAAAAGCAGCAGCAACAAGTATCACGGTATAAGGTTACATACTCAGATTCAGATACGAACATGATACAAATTTTGGAATATGACACTTTTAGAAAATTTACGATACGGATATGTTATATATTTATATGGACATTTGATATTAATAGTATTTAACATTTTGGTAGTAACTAGGTTCCAAGAAGTTCTAGAAAGGATTTGATATAAAGAAATGCTGCTATCTGATATCTAAATTTTGTTTGGCACGATCATGACCGTGCATGATCACTTTCAACCATGTTTTTGGTTTCTTTAGAGCATGTATATGAGCGAGCCATCCGACATGAGTGCTTAAGAAGTACCATTTTGGATACGTTTTAGACTATGGTCCTACAGAGGAATATCCGCACAACATAAGACATGGAGAAGTTAGTTTTTCTGAAGGTTCAGTTTTAATCTCCCATACAGTTTGTTTTTTTCAAAACAAATTATACGCTTGGTTGAATGTTCACAATAATGTACTTAATTATCTTTGATACATATAAATAGCTCCCTTTATTGTGTGTAATTATATATTAAGATATCTAATATTGATCCCACTCATAGTTTTCTATGGTTTTAGATATTTACATAAATTTACTTGGGATAAATAACAACTTGACTGTGAAGTTCTATGTAGATAGGAAGGAAATATAAGTAGGACAGGTAAAGTAACGACAATTTTTTGGCACACATATATAGATGGATAGTGCTCTGTGTAGTTTGGTCCTTAATCTTCATACAATCTTCTTTTTTTTTTGAAGGCATATGCATATTCTTCATAGTTAGATAGTGTCCTTCGTTGTCACATCATGCATCACTTATAATACTGTAGAAAACAGACTTTTTCTTTTAGTTTATTTTCTCTTTCTATGTAATATAAGTGTTGTCACGTAGGCTAGCTGTTATCTTGTTGTCTATTTATGTCTTTACCACTTGTGCATCCTCAACTTTTGGCCTTGGTGGACTAATGAAATTTGATTAATTTAGCTGAGCTATTATATCAGACCCTAGTGCATTCTTACCAAAACCCTAATCCTAGTTTCATAGCTGTCAAAACCATCATGCTCCACCCCCCAAAAAATCCGACACTAGATTCATAGCCGACAACTACATCGTCCGACTCCCAAACCCTAATCCGAGATTCACTGCCGCCAAGACCATCATCCTCAAGCTCTACTCACCTAACCCTAATCCCTAATCCGCCACCTTTTAAGTCCGAACACAATCCACCCTATAGATTCTCTTGTTTTTAAAACCAGTTCCAAGAAATCTCAACCCAATCTCCACAAAAACAAACCACAAAGAAAGGGGGGATCAAGAAACCACAAGAAAAGTCTCCTCTACAAATACAAACAAGTGGATCGACTGTTTTAGAAATAGATATGGTATTACCTTATTATTAAGCTTCTTTCTTGTCCCACTCGTAGTTCTATTCGAGATTTCACATCTGAACGTCTAATATCAGTTGTCAGATCCTTCGCAATTCTTTTTTATTCCAAAATCCATTATATATTTCGTATTTGCTTTTCATGACTTAAACACAAGGTTGATTTTCATCATAAAACCTTGAAACTAAATAAAAGGAATTCCTTCATTCTTGTGAGGACCAAATCTTGGGTGTCTGCGTCTATAATTTTCTCTCTCGACAAGTTCTCTCTCCCATAATACCAAGTTGTAACTTGTTAAAGTTCCTCAACAGGGTTAACCATGTCTAAGTAACACTAGTATGTCAGAGGTTGCGTATCCCAGGATTA
This sequence comes from Iris pallida, assembly GCA_029216955.1. Taxonomy (NCBI): domain Eukaryota; kingdom Viridiplantae; phylum Streptophyta; class Magnoliopsida; order Asparagales; family Iridaceae; genus Iris; species Iris pallida. Next base: position 10,917,041 of record JANAVB010014200.1, read on the forward strand.
ACATTTGAGATCATTTGAGCAGGCATGTAATGTGCTATTGAGATTGACGTGTGTGCTTCCTAGGATTGGGATGGTTTTACAGGAAGAGCAGCGAGGACGTAGGGAAGACCAAGACGAACTTACATGGAAGCTGTAAAAGAGAATGGTTTTTTGTAACTATTTAGGTGGCTCTTTGTAATGCTGAATGCTGAATGCAGAATTATGATTCATGCAGCCAACCCCAATGACTTGGAGTAACGTAGTTGCTTTGTTGTTGTTGTTGCTGCTGCTGCCGCTGCCGCTGCTACCTCTGCTGGTGTAGTGTTTGTTATGTAACCATCTCCTTCTTGGCAATTGCTTATAGTTCAGTACAGATTGATTGCCTTCCCTTCCAAACTTTGGGCCGCACAATTTCCCCAAAGGAGTAGACATGTTTAATGGAGAAGTTGATTACGATCCCTATCATGAACAAATTTATTCAACTTCATTGCATCCTAATTTTTTGAATCACCATGTTTCTTGTTGTGTTTGTGAAACAGGAACCTGCTCATGGAATTGAGCAATTTATGTCGTCAAGCCCAGAGAAAAACAATGGTGGGTCATTTGGTGAATGCCGAACGATAGAAACCTGTTCAACCTCATATTACCTCAAACAAGATGGAGTCTGTGAGCTGCCGTGGACCTCTATGCAAGAAAAGGATATTAATATAGATTTGTTGCCAAGAACATTGAATACTGACCATCTGGATTCTGATCAGAGAGGTGAAATAGAAAATGCAGCATCTGTCTCGTTGGAGGATTGTGGGTTGGTGCCTGATATTAGCATTTCATCCTCTGCTGAGAATCAGGAAAACTGTTCTCAGGAAGTTGGTACTATCAAAACAGAGTATAGTAGGAATCGTGAAAATTCTGACATAACCAAAGCAACTGAAGCAACAAGTGGCAGTGAAGAACGTCATGAAATCGATACTGCTAAAGGTGAAGTTGGCCGTACTGTAGATCCTCAGGAGATATCTTCTAGTAAGGCAGAGGAGGGTGATGTAACTGGAAGATTTGAAGATACAAATGTCGAGAAAAGTAACAGTGTTGGAGAAGATCAGGAAATTAATACAAATGTAGACAAAAGTAACTGTGATGGAGAACGGCAGGAAATTAATACAACAGAACTTAAAGATGGAGGTGCCGAAGATCCAAACGAAATTGGTAATGGTAACACAGAGGGGGTTCAAAGTATTCGAAATTACGAGGGAATTGAAGACGCCAATGAGGCAGAAAGTGGCAAAGGTGAAGAAAATCAGGTTATTGATACAGAAGAATATAAAGATGGGAACAGTGAAGATTGCCAGAAAGCTAAACTAGCCGAAGCTGGTGAACCCGGTGTTGAGAATTCTGAAGTTTCTCAAGTTGTCGGCCCCAGTACAGCAGAGGCAGTGAACAATGATGATTGTAAGATTGTTGTTACTTCTGAGTTTGAGGATGGTGATGGTAGTTCTTCGCAGCAAATTTCTTCTACTTCTGTTAGAGAGAGCGGGGATTCTTGTGAAGAGTCCCTTCAGCTGCCATTGTTTCATGGTAGAGAAATTTGTGATGAAGAGCCTTCGGAAAAAGTTGGCATGCAGCTTAAAAGAGAGAAACCAGCCACTGGGAGAATAGTACAATACCAGAAACGTCGAAAGGTTCAGCACTCTGGAGTCAGAATGCACACACGAAGCCAAAGAAGAGATTTTCCATCGTGAGCTTGATTTGAGTTGTTAATTGATAAATTCAAGCTGTTGTTATTCTATTTAGTTCCTCTTGTATATCTCCTGTAAAGTGAAAATTCAATTTATCATGTCATCTTCTCTTACATCAGAACACTTTCTGCGTTCCCTTTTAGAGAGAGCATCTTCTAGTTTCTTCAGTGAAAGCCTGTATGTTAACATCTGAGACGATCTGAATCTTTACAACTCATACTTAATTGTCAGCTGTCTGGATCTTTCAAGAAACTACTCATTTGTGGTTCCAGGATGCCTCCAAAGTTTTACTAAATTTCTTTACTTTGATAAACAACGTTTGGATTTGTATCTGCCTCGATGAGTAGAATACACCAGAATCAATATTACATGAGCAGGAAGAAGCAAAATACCTTTATAAACCTAAACGATTAGAACTTGTAGGTAGGTTCCTAGACCTGCAGTGAATGCTCAAATTTGTCAACGGATTTTTCATTTTCATTTTATTTTCCAAAGAAAAGCAGATTATAAAAGCTGACAATAGCCAGGTATGTGTTCTTGACACAAAATTGATATTTTTTGAGTTGCATGATCATGCATACATGAGTTGGTAGTTATTCTCAAGGACCAGAACCTTTTGGCAATTTATATGGGCACATCACATTTTGATCATGGCTAGTCCGGATTGTGGCTAGTCCAAATTTTCTTGTTTTTCACTAGGCTAGTCCAATTTTTTGATCCTTGGCTGTCCCAACCCCCACCCCCCCCCCCCCCCCCCCCCCCCCCACCCCCCCACCCCCTCCCAAACCCATTTTTTTTTTCCTTCATTTGCAAAATCCATTCTCTCTCTTCCAAAACCCTCACCCCTCTCTTCTTGAGTTTTGAAGTTTTGAAGAAGAAATTACAAAACCCTAAAGCTTCCTCGCAGTTTCCTGGCAGTCTTCCTCTTCTCTTCCACCATCCTACTCTTTTGAAGAAGAACGATGACACCGAAGAATGGGCTAGCCATGATCAAATTTTGAGAAAATCTGAAACCCTAGAAATTATCCATTATTTCTAAAAAAAATTCCATCCGAAACCCTAGAATTGTTTGTTTAAATGATCTCGTGTGCATTACGTTTCATTCTTTGTTTTAATTGTAAGTATTTTAATGGGAATTAAAGTATTTAAAATCAAAACCTAGCATTCACGAATTGAAAAAATCTGTGTCGACATGGACTGCCCAACCATCTGGCAGTCCAGTCTGTATGGTGGACTGCCAGAAGAATGTGCAGTCCTAAGGCAGAGCCTGTTTAATAAAGGACTGTCCATTCTTCTGGCAGTCCAACATACAGACTGGACTGCCAGATAGTTGGGCAGTCCAAAGTTACACATGTTGTGAGTTGGACTGTCCATTCTTCTGGCAGTCCAACATACAGTTAGGACTGCCAGAAAAATGGACAGTTCTTTGTTTCACATGCTGTGACTTAGGACTGCCCAGTTTTTTGGCAGTCCATTCAGTTTGTAGGACTGCCAGAAAATTGGGCAGTCCTTGTTTACACTAGTTGAACAACAATATTATGATTTCCACCAATGTTAGGGTTTGTGCATTATGAGGAGCCTTTGGGTGCCATCAAAATTGAAAATGAGAAGAAAATTAGGGTTTAATTTTTGTGTATTTTCTTCTCATTTTCTTCTTTGCCGTCAATTGAAAATCGAAATTCAAAATGGGAAGAAAATTAGGGTTTAAACCCCATTATACTTGGAGATAGTGAGAATGAGTTGAGAAAGAAAATTAAGGTTTAAACCCCATCAAATTTTTCATTTTTTGGTGTTTTTGTTCTTCTCCTCTTCTTCTTTTTCTTCTTGTTCTTGTTCTTGTTCTCCTTCTTGGATGAGTTGAGGAAGAAAAAAAAAACAAAATTAGAAAAATTGACTTTTATACCAAAGAGTGGGATAGCCATGGGCCCATGATCACTTTCTTCAATGGCAAACTTGTAAATAAACCAAAATTTAAAATGGGCTAGCCATGATCAAATTTTGATGTGCCCATATAACTTGCCAACCTTTTGAGTGTTGTCATCTTATATTTTTTCACATGGAGTTGCATGCGTTTATAGTTTCTGGTTGGTGATCACTTCTTGGATCTTGACACCAGTAGTAATGCAAGAAGAGAGGAGTTCTGATAGGGTTGATGAAGCCCAAAAAATGTTCCATTCGGTATCAAAGATGAAGTAATTAATGTATTAAGAAGAAATAACTAGTCATGTAATTTCTTCCAATCAAGATACTTTTGGATGTCACGAACTGACCAAATCTCCCATCTACTATGCTATGCAAATTGGTGTCAAACATGGACAAAGTGGGATTTTTTTTATTTACTTTATACTGGAAATTGCTGAGAAACCCAATTTCGGGGTGGACTTTTATGAAATGTCCACCCGCGGGATGAGTTTTATGAAATATCCAGAATTAAGTATTTGCACGTTAAATATTCCAAGATTCTCTTTAGATGTTCTGTATTTACAAAATTTGCCATTTTTATAGTTCCAAAAATACCCCTTCGCGCAAATTTGGTCATATATATATAATTTTGAATTCGCAAACTCAGATTTGGATTGGAAAATTCGTATTCTTCTTCTTCTTCACGAGAAATTTGAAATCCATTGATATCATCTTTATCAGAGATCGCAAAATCGTTCGTAGTTCACTGTGGTTTTCGTCAGTCGAACGTCGATCATCCTTCATCATCATCGATCATCATCATCTTCGTAGTTTCCGGCGATTAGGTCAATTGTGGAGAGAAGATCTTCTTCTTTTCTTTTTATAGATCTTAAAACAAGGTGAGAGTTCAGATCTGTAGAAATTCATCCATCAGCTTCGTATATCTCGAAATTTATGCTGAATTTGAATTTGTTATGAAGATTATTAACTTAGAAAATGTTAGAGAGATATTTAATCTTGTTATTTTGTGCGAATATGTCGCCTAATATGATGGAGAATTGTCATTTGTCATAGAGAAATAACATTCTCCGTTATATTTTCACGGAGAATGACAATTACTTCTGAGAAAGATCATTCTCCGTATGTTATAGACGGAGAAAGATCATTCTCCGTATGTTATAGACAGTTATCATTCCGTGTGTTTTTAGACGGAGAATGAGCATTATCCATAAGTTATAGACAGATAATAATCATTCTCCGTTATATTTAGATGGAGAATGACTATTCTCCGTGTGCTTTAGACGGAGAATGTCATTCTCCGTTTGCTTTAGACGGAGAATGCTCATTATAAGTTAGTTCCGAACGGAGAATATTTATTCTTCGTTATTTTTAGACAGAAAATAATCATTATTAGACTAGAATTTTATTGTTCTATTTGTGATCTTTTATGTTTTTATGTTATCAGGGGGGAAGGTATGGAATCAAGTTGTTTAGTTAACATTTGTTTCAAGGGAGACATAGTTTTCTGCCGTGTCACACATGAAAGTACCGTAGATTTTTTAAAGAATAAAGTGTGCGATTGATGGACTTCTTTGGATCCACTTTCCTTTCGTTTCAGGTTTTTGCACTCTGATGGGACTGAACTGTATGTTGAAAGTGATTTTTGGCTTCGCTCATTGGTTGGTGGTTTTAACGGTACTCATGATGTTAGTTTTAATCTATTTGTGGAGCAAATATACTCTCCATGTTCTTCATCAATATCTTTTCCTTGTCAAAGCTTTCACATGGGACCTTCGTCTTCCTCTTCTAGTTCTTTGAGTAGATGTTCTCCTACTGTAAAGGACAAACGAGTAGTACAATTTTATGAGGGCTCAACTGAGACAGTGAAGAAGAGAAAATCGGATATGTGGCCTGGATCAATTACTGGTGTTGGTCAAATTTTTCTAAATGGTGTTGAAGAAGTTAGGAATACTGTTAGAAAGGTATGTTTTGAATCTCGTCATCCATTCCACATTTTAAAATCTGAGCCGGGGAGGTATACTGTTTGCTGCAAGAATTACAAGACACATGCTTGTTTGTGGAGCTTCCATGCTATATCTATTTCGAAAGATAATCAAATTTTTGAGGTGAAGAGATATGTGGGAGAACATAATTATGGAGCTGGCTATATGGATAAAGGTAATCTGGTTGTTCCAGCAAAGTTTGTGAAAAGTTTGGTGAGTGACATTGTTCGGATGCATCCTAAAAAGTTCGCAAAATCTGTTGTCGATGATTTCAAGGTTGACTATGGGTTATCTGTTACATATGGGCAGGCATACCATGGAATTAGGATGGTGCACCAGGAAATGTACGGAGATGATGTTAGATCTTACAGTGACTTGTGTTGGTATGTCAACAAGGTAAAGGAAACCAATAATGGTTCCGTTATTGACTTCCAGAAAGATGATTCATCAATGAGGTTTGAGCGGCTTTTTCTTTCATATGGGACTTGCATAGAAGGCTTTCAATATTGTCGTCCGATGCTATATTTGGATGCTACTTTCCTTACAGGGCGGTTTAGAGGATGTTTGATGTCTGCTACAGCGAAGAATGGTAACCAACAGTTCTACCCTCTTGCATACGGTATAGTCTCAGGCGAAGATGGCGACAATTGGGAATGGTTCCTTAGAAATCTAAAGAATGTTGTTGGATGTAGTAGGCGTATTGTTTTTCTTTCGGATCAAGGCACCGATCTAGTTTCTGAAGTCCCTAAAGTGTTTCCTAATGATTACCATAGCTATTGCTATTATCACATGAAGAATAACATACCATTGAAAGAGAAAGAAAATGAAAGAGTGTATCCGCATGTACTTGAAGCTTGGAGGCAAGCAGTATATGCTCTAACTCCAGGTGTGTTAATGAGACAGATATATGCACATTTTTTATGCATTTACCATTAATTTAACAAGGAGAATGACCATTCTCCGTGTCAGTAAGACGGAGAATAGTCATTCTCCGTACGTATTACACGGAGAATGACCATTCTCCGTCCTGCATAGAATGGAGAATATCATTCTCCGTTAGCTTTGAACGGAGAATGGTATTATCCGTCTTGCATAGTACGGATAATGTTCATTCTCCGTTTCCATCACACGGAGAATGGTCATTATCCGTCTTGCATAGAACGGAGAATATCATTCTCCGTTAGCTTTGAACGGAGAATGACTATTATCCGTCTTGCATAGTACGGATAATGTTCATTCTCCGTTTCCATCATACGGAGAATGTCCATTCTCCGTCTTACATAGAACGGAGAATATCATTCTCCGTTAGCTTTGAACGGAGAATGGTATTATCCGTCTTGCATAGTACGGATAATGTTCATTCTCTGTTTCCATCACACGGATAATGGTCATTATCCGTCTTGCATAGAACGGAGAATATCATTCTCCGTTAGCTTTGAACGGAGAATGACTATTATCCGTCTTGCATAGTACGGATAATGTTCATTCTCCGTTTCTATCACACGGAGAATGACCATTCTCCGTCTTACATAGAACGGAGAATATCATTCTCCGTTAGCTTTGAACGGAGAATGACTATTATCCGTCTTACATAGTACGGATAATGTTTATTCTCCGTTTCCATCACACGGAGAATGACCATTCTCCGTCTTACATAGAACGAAGAATATCATTCTCCGTTAGCTTTGAACGGAGAATGGTATTATCCGTCTTGCATAGCACGGATAATGTTCATTCTCCGTTTCTATCACACGAAGAATGGTCATTATCCATCTTGCATAGAACGAAGAATGATAGCTTTGAACGGAGAATGACTATTATCCTTATTTTAAACACGGAGAATGCACTTATTTTTCATAATTTTGTGAATTGACCTAATTCTTTATTAATTATTTGTTTTTCTGTATAAAGGTGGGTACAGACAAGCAATCAAGAAGATTTATGATCTGAATTGTGGTCATATTGTGAATTGGATGAATAAACAAAAACCTGAACACTGGTCAAACGCATTCTTCCAGGGATGTAGATACGATGAGGTTGCTTCTAGTTGTACAGAGTCATTCAATGCATGGATAAAGGCTGAGAAGAAATTGCCTATATCATCAATTGTAAATGTCATCCGTGTGAAGATGATGAAGATGATTTCGGATCGCCACAAGGATGCAATTGGTTTGAATAGCAAATTGACTCCATACGTCGAGGATATGCTGAAGCAGCTTACAGATGATGGCATGTGTTATAGGGTATATCGGTCTGGTGATTTCGAATTTGAGGTGATCGCAGATACTTCCTTCCACATGGTGAATCTTCTTGATTGTCATTGTAGTTGTCGTAGATGGAAGGTATATGGATTTCCATGCAGCCATACAATACAATACATCAGAGTTGGTTCAGATAAATCTGTTTACGACTTTGTGGAGCACTTTTAGACATCAGATTATTACCGGAAGTTATATTCATGTGCTATTCGTCCAGTTCCAGATTCTGAAAAACAGTTTGAAAATAATCCCACTGATGTTGTTCTACCCCCTGTTCCGAAACGTGGTCCTGGACGACCAAAGGCGGACCGTTATAAGAGCAAATATGAGAACAAGGGAAAAGAGAAGAGAAAGATAAGGTGCCAGAATTAATGTTTTGAATTATGCAATCACAATCGCACCACTTGTCCTCTGCCTCAACGTGCTGCTACTGTGGTCGAGGGGGCAGCGCCCCCTCGTTAATACATACATGTATATTCCTTCTTTTATATAATTGTTTTTTGAATACATATCTTACATTTTTTGATATCAATGGTAATAGTTTGAACTCTGCATATCTGATGTTTCACATATATATTAACAGCATAAGAACTTATTATCCGTTATACTCTTTGATTTTATAATGCATTGAATGACCATTCTCCATGGCATTCTTTTCCATTATTTCTCATCATGCCCCGGGAGCCCAGCTGCTCCATGGCATTCTTTCTCCCGATACCAGGAACGTCCATGATCACCTTACTATGGAATCGTTCTAGGTATCCCCATCAAACTTGTTATCCATACCTAAAACCTAGGTATGCCAAGGGTAATAGGTCCACAAACAGTCCCCCAGCGGGACAAATACCACCACAATACCACAAGCAACACAAATGAAGGGTAAAATAAAACATACTCTTTTATTTGAAAATAAAAAGTACTACATGATCTGGAAAGAAGGAAAGAAAAACGAGACACAAACTACAGCTAATGACAGGCAGAAATATCAAAGACGAAAGACAGACATTTACGGTAGCCCACGAATCCTAGTTGCGGGGGCGCATATACCATTCCCTCAACCACCTTGCATATGAAGGATCTAATTGAGAAAGATCCTCGTCCAGAGCAAGATAGTCAGAATTCCCAATACTACCACCTTCAGATTGGGGCTCCTCCTTTTCAGCGACTCCGATATCGAGAGTGTTTTCCTTCCCTACAGGCGCCAGCTCTTCCTTTGGTTTCACCTCCTCCTTAACGAGTGATGACTCTTGTTTGATGAAAGTAGGCAGCAGCTCCTCTTTCACAATGATTCCAGCCTCCAGCAGAGATGCTGCAAGAACCAAAGATAAAAGAAACAAAGTCAGGAGATGGCCAGAAAATATTTAACAGAGTTCATGCGGATCTGTTGAAGACGAATCTCTATGCGGCTCGGATATGAGAAGTTCGTGCGGCCCATACAACATATGCGACTTTATAAAGACGAAGAACGCATTGAATGTTGGGAAGAAGGCTTGTGCATAAAAACATGCAACAGAGCCATTGTTTTAGGGATTGAAGTGTTCGATCTTCTACATAGTCCTTACCCTTGATGGCAGGGTGGGCGTCAGAATGAACGGGGGATACGACAGTCGAAGACGAAGCTGCTTTCTTGTCCTTCGCCGCAGCCTTAGAAGACTTGGGAGCCATTATTTTCTGGAGATCGGAGAAGGAAGACGAAGACAAAAAGCTAGGGCAAGAAAAGTCGAAGACAGGAGAGAGTAAAGAAGCCTCTTCGTCCAAATACGCTTCTATTTATAGGCAGGAGGGGGAGCACATAGACCGACGCATCGATCCGTGTGCAGCGTAAGGAAACAAAACCGACTCTCCGGGCATCGAGACAATCTGAGTATTTAAAAACCAACTCTTGGGATCCTGCCCCAAAAAGCGACTTTAAATCTGACATTCTCCGTGTATTTTAACACGGAGAATGACATTCTCCGTGTTAGATTCACGGAGAATGGCCATTTCTAGGTCAAAATACACAGAAAATGTCATTCTCCGTGTTAAAAGACACGGAGAATGTCATTCTCCGTGTATTTTAACACGGAGAATTATCATTTCTAGGTCAAAATACACAGAAAATGTCATTCTCCGTGTTAGATTCACGGAGAATGGCCATTTCTAGGTGAAAATACACAGAAAATGTCATTCTCCGTGTTAAAATACACGGAGAATGTCATTTTCCGTGTATTTTAACACGGAGAATAACATTCATTTCTAGGTCAAAATACACAGAAAATATTATTCTCCGTGTATTTTAACACGGAGAATGACATTCTCCGTGTTAGATACACGGAGAATGGCCATTTCTAGGTCAAAATACACAGAAAATGTCATTCTATTTTAACACGGAGAATGGTCATTCTCCGTGTTCTTTAAAACGGAGAATGACATTCTCCGTGTATTTAAACACGGAGAATGACATTCTCCGTGTTAGATGAACGGAGAATGGTCATTTTTAGGTCAAAATACACAAAAAATGTCATTTTCCGTGTTAAAATACACGGAGAATGACATTTTTTGTGTATTTTAACACGAAGAATAACATTCTCCGTGTTAGAAACACGGAGAATGGTCATTTCTAGGTCAAAATACACAGAATATGTCATTCTTCGTGTATTTTAACACGGAGAGTGACATTCTCCGTGTTAGCTACACGGAGAATGGTCATTTCTACATCAAAATACAAATAAAATGACATTCTCCGTGTATTTTAACACGAAGAATGATCATTCTCCGTGTATTTTAACACGGAGAACGACATTCTCCGTGTTAAAATACACAGAGAATGATCATTTCTAGGTCAAATACACAGAAAATGATATTCAAGCTGTGTATTAACACGGAGAATGACATTCTCCGTGTATTTTAACACGGAGAATGACATTCTCCGTTTGTTTTAACACAGAATCAAACAACAGAATTTTAACAAAACAGATTTACATATAGAACAATGTAAATTAGTCGAAAAATTGAGTTTCATTACAAAGGACAACGAATACATTACAAAAGAAACCTGACAAACAGAATATATATAAGGAATTTCTCATCCAATTTACATTGTCATTTATTTTATGATACAAAAGGAATTGCACACTCACTTTTAAGCAAAAGCTTAGCCAAAGTTAACCTTCTCTTTACAATAATATTGTTAACTACTCTATTTGTTTTCTTTTGGAAATCAAAGGGAGCTTTCGACAAGCTATCCATATAATATACAACGTACAGCAGGCAGCTGGGTGATAGTTGCTGTGGGCATTCTTTACAAATTTTGAGCTCTGTTATTTTATATTCCTGAATTGCCGGGCTTTTCTCCCTCATCAATACAATTTTCTTTATTACAATCGGCTCGATTTTACTCTTCATATATTCTGCATCCTTGATTCCCTTAGCGCCCGTATTTTTACGCAAGGAGTTGTAGTGTGTCCAAACGTAGGAGCTGAAGTTGAATGACAGCAGTGTATAGTGTTTATTTTCTTCACGGAAGAGTGGCACGAATAGCCATTCGATGTCATCCTCCAACTCCATGATAAAATCTTCTATATCAACTTTGAAATTGTAAATGGCTCCATCTGCTGGTTTGTCTATATCGACAAATTCAGCGGTACGCTGTTTTCCAAAAAAAATTAATAATATCATGAGTTAGTTTTTTACAACCCTATCAGTAAGTGTACACATTAATATTTATTTTTCAGTTTTGATTCTTACCAATGAATGGGGCATCATGATTGCAGACCATTTATATTCTGCACCCTGCGAGCTTGAACGAATGGTACGTCTCGTCTCGGCTTGTATTTCATTCATGATCTTTATCATCAAGTTTATTACACTAGCCTCTATTTCTTCCTCATTTAATATGTCTTGTAGTTCTTTAGCATTTAACAACAATATAACATCATTGTTTCTTTTTTTTATTTTACACACTTCTGGAGCAGTTGGAAAGTATTCATATACATTTTCACTGCACATAAATTTAGTTTCGATTATGTTAATAATATAGTCTAATGATATAATTGAAAAAAGTCACTCCAATAGACAGAAATTTGTTCAAGTTTATAATACTTACGTTGGAGACATCCTTCTTGGGTATACGATGCTCCTGTATAGATCCTTCAGCTCATTGTCTGCTTGCTTTCAAAGTCTGAGTTTTGGACATTGCATCAGAATTTTTCCCTCTGCCACTAGCTTGGCTGTTTCAGCAGATTCTTCTTCAAGATCTTCAGTTACTGCCACTGCCATCTTCTTTTTTTCTTGTACCTTCACGGGACTGGAAGGAGCTTTTCTTTTCCCACCAGCAGCTACATTCTTACTTGCTGTAGCATCGACTGTTTTCTTCTTTTCCAAGTTGGTAAAATCATCATCGGCTATAGCATTTGATGGTTTTTTAGTCCTTCTTGGTTCTTGAGGAACTGGTTGAGTCTGCCTAAGCTGCAATGCTGTAGCCATTGCTTCGAGGTTAGCAATTGTACCGTTCTTCTCTTTGACTTCGTCATTCAACGATACAACTTCCTCTAGAAGTTTGTTGTTATCATTAACGAGCCTTTCATTCTCCTTTCTGAGATTCTCTGTTATTTTCTCTGATATAAAACAAACAACAACAAGAGGTATGATGTCAATATTATATAATCTTCTTTTTAAAATCAATAAAAAATATTATTATTCGTTTACTTTAATCCGGAGAATGTCCATTCTCCGTGTCAAAACCGACGGAGAATGACCATTCTCCGTTAGACTTACAAGGAGAACGGGCATTCTCCGTGTAATTTATACGAAGAATGGACATTCTCCGTATAAATTACACGGAGAATGACTATTCTCCGTGTTAGTCATTCTCCGTGTTAAGATACACGGAGAATGAACATTCTCCGTGGGTTTGACACGGAGAATGTAAAACACGGAGAATGACATTTCTCCGTGTCAATATACACGGAGAATAAACATTCTCCGTGTTACTTACACGGAGAATTGTCATTCTTCGTGTTGCTTACACGGAGAATGATCATTCTCCGTGATTTAACACATATAATTACAACTTAAAAATTTGAAAAAGAGAATATTTTACCTTTTAGAAGTAGCTCCTCAACATGTTGACGAAGCTTCTCATTATCAGCAATAAGCTCTGATTTTTGCTTTCTCAGGGAGTCTAGTTCCTGTTCCGACCCATCCTTAACAATGTCAACTGAAGGTTGTCGGGCCCCCTCTGCCTCTAGTTCCTCAACTCTTCTGCGGAGTTTCTCATTATCAGCAATAAGGAGAGATTTCTTGTTCCTTATAGAGTCTAACTCCTTTTCCAACCCATCATTAACGAGCTCCACAACACGTTGTTGGGCTACATCTGCCTCTAGTTTTTGTACTCTTTCGTGGAGTTGCTCATTCTCAGCGATAAGCTGAGATTTCTCCTCCAAGACACGCAACACATCTTCATTCTCAGCTGTATTTATTGCTGGTGCTTGGGCTTCAGTTTGTGGTTCTTCTTCATTACCAGCATTATCTGCACCTTTTATACGATGCTGCTCTTCTGGGACTTCGCCTTCTTCAACAGTCACTGTAACGAAATCTTTGAATATCAATTCTGATTCCGTCTGAGCCCCTTGATAGTCATGTTTGAGGAACATCGAGATTCTATTCCCATCCCATGTATAGAATCTCGGGTATGCACTTATTGGTTTGTACTTCCTTTCTAACAGTTAACTGTGCTCTGTAAACCAATACAAGAAATATATCGTACAACCTTCAATCTTCTTGTACGATATCTCAATATCCCCATCTTCAGTTTTTGTAACAGCCATCTTTATGCTGTCCATGACGTACGCCAAAATAATACGTGGCCAACAGATGTTTTTTTATAACATCTATGCTCTCTACCAGAGCGAAGAACTTGTATGGCAAGTTCAACCCACCCATTCTGGTGAAGAATGCTGTTTGGCACAAGTTGAATACTATTAACTTGGCCAACTCATCAGGTCTTGCATTTCTGTCTCCTAACAGCTCTAAGAACCTTTTTCTGACTTCTGCATTTGAGACTTCTGCATGTTTTCCCTTAGAATTTGTCAGCAATCTTTTGAAGTGTTCATTACACATGCTGAATGAGTCTGCTGGTGGGGGGGTCTTCTGTTTTTCAGTGATGATTTTTAGATATTTTTCATCAACTTCACTGTCATCCTTCATTGGCAGACCGAAAATGGTTGCCATCTCTTAGGCAGTTGGTGCTACCTTGACACTGTTGCTCAATTGGAAGTATCCAGTGCCATCTTCTTCCAAGTAAGTCCCTATCAGGTTCTCCAGACCTTTTGTGACTTTAGATAGTTCTGCTTTTTTGACCTTGGATTAGTAGAATACATCTACGAAATTGTAGAATCTAATATTCTTCAAGGATTCAATAACTACATCAGGCAAATGGCCACTCTTTTCCTTCACCTCATCAATAAGAGAGAGTATTGGGTTGAATGTTGCACGAAAAACTCTTTCTTCTTTGTTCCTGACAGTTTTTTCCTAAAAAAATAATAATTAGGTTTTCGTCAACATTCTTCTTTATTATAATACATGGTCATTTCTAGGTCAAAATACACAGAATATGTCATTCTCCGTGTTAAAATACACGGAGAATGACATTCTTCGTGTATTTTAACACGGAGAATGATCATTCTTCGTGTTAGAATCACGGAGAATTGCCATTTCTAGGTCAACATACACAGAAAATGACATTCTAGGTGTGTATTAACATGGAGAATGACATTCTCCGTGTGTTTTAACACGAAGAATAACATTCTCCGTGTATCTAACACGGAGAATGGTCATTTCTAGGTAAAAATACACAGAAAATGTCAATCTTTGTGTACTTTAACACGGAGAATGACATTCTCCGTGTATTTTGACACGGAGAATGATCATTCTCCGTGTTAGATACACAGAGAATGGCCATTTGTAGGTCAAATACACAGAAGATGTCATTCTCCGTGTATATTAACACGAGAATGACATTCTCCGTGTTAAAATACACGAAGAATGGCCATTTCTAGGTCAAATACACAGAAAATGTCATTCTTCGTGTTAAAATACACGAAAAATGACATTCTTCGTGTTAAAAGAAACGGAGAATATTATTCTCCGTGTTAAAATACACGGAGAATGGCCATTTCTAGGTCAAAATACACAAAATGACATTCTAGGTGTGTATTAACACAGAGAATGACATTCTTCGTGTATTTTAACACGAAGAATAACATTCTCCGTGTTAGAAACACGGAGAATGGTCATTTCTAGGTCAAAATACACAGAAAATGTCATTCTCCGTGTATTTTAACACGGAGAATTATCATTCTTCGTGTATTTTAACACGGAGAATAACATTCTCCGTGTTAGAGACACGGAGAATGGTCATTTCTAGGTCAAAATACACAGAAAATATTATTCTTCGTGTATTTTAACACGAAGAATGGCCATTCTCCGTGCATTTTACACGGAGAATGACATTCTCCGTGTTAGATACACGGAGAATGGCCATTTCTAGGTCAAAATACACAGAAAATGTCATTCTCGTGTAAAAATACACGGAGAATGTCATTCTCCGTGTAATTTAACACGGAGAATACCATTCTCCGTGTTAAAAATACGGAGAATGGTCATTTCTAGGTCAAAATACACAGAATATGTCATTCTCCGTGTATTTTAGCACGAAGAATGATCATTCTCCGTGTATTTTAACACGGAGAATGGCCATTTCTAGGTCAAAATACACAGAAATTGACATTCTAGGTGTGTATTAACACGGAAAATGTTATTCTTCGTGTATTTTAACACAGAGAATAACATTCTCCGTGTTAGAAACACGAAGAATGGTCATTTCTAGGTCAAAATACACAGAATATGTCATTCTCCGTGTGTATTAACACGGAGAATGACGTTCTCCATGTATTTTAACACGGAGAATAACATTCTCCGTGTTAGATACACGGAGAATGGCCATTTCTAGGTCAAAATACACAGAAAATGTCATTCTCCGTGCATCTAACACGGAGAATGACATTCTCCGTGTTAGAAATATGGAGAATGGTCATTTCTAGGTTAAAATACACAGAATATGTCATTCTCCGTGTTAAAATACACGGAGAATGACATTCTCCGTGTATTTTAACATGGAGAATGATCATTCTCCGTGTTAGAAACACAGAGAATGGTCATTTCTAGGTCAAAATACACAGAAAATGTCATTCTCCGTGTATTTTAACACGGAGAATGACATTCTCCGTTGTTGAAAAGCGGAGAATGTCATTCTTCGTGTTAGATACACGGCCAATGGCCATTTCTAGGTCAAAATAC
This sequence comes from Iris pallida, assembly GCA_029216955.1. NCBI lineage: Eukaryota > Viridiplantae > Streptophyta > Magnoliopsida > Asparagales > Iridaceae > Iris > Iris pallida. The sequence goes on from JANAVB010014200.1 coordinate 10,933,253, forward strand.
ACAGAATATGTCTTTCTCCGTGTATTTTAACACGGAGAATCCTATTATCCGTGTTAAAACAAACGGAGAATGATCATTCTCATTTTCCGTGTCAAAATACACGGAGAATGAATATGACTTAAAGTTACCTTTTTTTTCCCTTCTTCTTGATCTTCTTCTTCTCCTGCTTCTTGTTGTTCTTGTTGTTCTTCTACTTCTTCTTGCACTTCTTTTTCTTTTGTAGATTTTCGTTTATGAGCAATCCTCTTAACTTTCATCATTTCTTTCTTTTGTTTTTCAACATCTACTTCTTCTCCGTCTTTTCTAACTCGGTCTACTTCCATTGATGATGATTGCGACATTGTGTGAAACTTGCGAATGGAGATTCGCTGGCAATTTCTTGTAGGGTTTTTCTAAAATTTTTGGAGGAGATGACCTAAAATCGAAAGCGAACAGAGTATGGAAGAGGAGGGAGCGACTCGAACCGTTTTTTTTGAAGAGTTGCTGGGTTTGTGGATATTCTTAATAAATTAGAAGGGCAAAAAGGTCATGCCGTCCCCTTTTATATATTTTTTATATAATGCTGGGCATGCGATGAAAGTTTCTTTTGCGGTGGGTTTTTCATAAATTTTTTTAAATTTTTGGACATTTCATAAATTTTCCCTTATTAATATATATAAGAAATGTTAACTAATGTGATGAGCAGATTTTCAACAGAGACTCAGTGTTGAGTCTTAATTTGGTTGAAACCCTAACTCTTGTTAACCATATGATTTCATTTGTCTTTTTTACATGAACAGTTATTATAATGCTTTAGTTTCATTTCTGTGTGCAGGCAATATTTCTCTTGGCAAAGTTGAACCCTTCGGCTACCTATAACTCAGCCCAGAGATGGATCCGGGGGCAGATATTATTTTCACTGACGATGTGAGCCTTCTAGCATTCTGCGAGCATCTCTCAAAGCTGGCCGTCCAAAAACCTTTTTACTTTTTTCTTCCCCTTTCCTTACCTAATCTTTGGTTTGGATGATTCTTTCTAAATGTGAGTTGCTTGTTTCTACGCCCTCTCTCTTCCTTTTTGTGCAAATTATTTTCCATATTTGGTGCGACTAAATATTTCTTCTGAATAATAAATAGGTCATCAGGCTGGCTGGCTGCTGAGATTTGGGCTAATTTGGGAAGGAGGTGTTCACTTTTTTAAGCTAAATGTACAAGGGAATTAGTTCCATTTTTTCAAATGGAAAAATTTATCAAATGTCCAAAAATCGCAAAAGTTTTATGAAAAATCTACCGCAAAATAACATTTTATCGTGTGTCTATAATTAACAAAAATTATATAAAAGGGTGCGGAATGACCTTTTTGTCCTTCTAATTTATTGAAAATACCCACAGAACCTACTCTTCAAAAAAAATGTTTCGATTCTTCCTCTTCTTCCATACGCTGCTCACTTTCGAATCAAGATTTTCTCCTTCAAAATTTTCAAACCTTATTTCAAAAACTCGTCAGTGACTCTCCATTCGCAATCTTCACACCATGTCGTCATCATCAATTCCTACTTCATCATCATCGGCAGCATCAATTGGAACACCACTTCATCATCATTATCAGCATCAACTGGAACCCCAGTTAGAGAAGGGAGAGCTGATGTGAAGAGAATTAAAAGCTTTTTGTCATTCTCTGTGTTAAAATTACAGAGAATTGACATTCTCCATGTTAAAAACACGGAGAATGACATTTTCTCATGTTAAATTGACGGAGAATTGTCATTCTCCGTGTTAAAATGAGTAGAATGATATTCTTCGTATTAAAATGCAGGAGAATGGTCATTCTTCGTGTTAAAATAACGGAGAATTGTCATTCTTTATCATCATTCTCCGTGTTAAAATGAATGAGAATTGTCATTTTCCATGTTAAAATTATGGAGAATTTTTATTCTCCGTGTTAAAATGACAGAGAATGGTCTGTAGGAGAATAGTCATTATACTGAGCCTTAGGTTAATCCCATTAATTTGGGCTTAGGACTTAGTAAAATGAACGTATTAAATGAGATTCATTATACTGAGTCCTAGGTTCATTCCATTAATTTATGCTTAGGACTTAGTAAAATGAACCTATTAAATGAGATTCATTGTATTGAGCCCTAGGTTCATCCCATTAATTTGGGAGTCTTTAACCGACGGCCACGTGGCCTGTGGTTTGGACCACATCCACCCTATATAAGAGAGTTTTTATGAAGAGTCGTATCTTCCTCTCTTAGGCGCATTTCCAACACCATGCTTGATCCAGACTTAACTTCGAACGGCCGTCGTTGGCCTTGCACAAGTTGGTTGTTGATTGTTGTCACGCCCCAGAACCAGAATACTGGAGAGCGGGGGACAGACACAACCAGCTACGTACATTAAGGTATAATCTACCTCGATATACGGTCACGGCTGTCTAGATACATGAGGGTTTACTACAAGCCATCAGTCTCTTATGGTGATGAACAAGCCTATTGTCTCAATCTCAAGCAAGTAATAACAGTTACAAGATGTCAGAGCACCAAATATACAATAGCAAGGCGTCCCATACATTACATATTTGGATGATCATGAAGCTAGTCGTACAAAGTGCGAAGACTAGCAAGAGTTTCAGTCATTAATGATCAACCCTATGATTTGTCAATCATGTTACAGCTGGTAGGCAGACAGTAAGTAAAGTGCAATCGAGCTAACACATGCTTTTCGGCTAAACGTCTCAAAAGAATATTTTTACAATAGAGTGGGAGAGCAAAATAAAAACCCACTCGTTGCTAGGGTTATGCCTGGTGGTCACCATCTGGCTGGAAGGTAGGAAGATCCTCTGGAGCTGCTCCGGTATCTGGCCACGTAAAACCAGCTGGGTCATATCCCAGAAAGAGCAAGTGCCACAAAGGAGGCTTCACTTAAGAACTAAAACCAGCATATCAGAATATAAAATAAGAAGATAATTAAGACATGAAATCTAAATAGGATAATAAATATCGAGAGATGAGAAGTTATTCCGATCAGTTATTGACAAGGTAATCATAAGCAATCATGTTACTGAAGTAACCAGGTACTGGAACAAGACAAGGCTTAGACTCCATCCAACATTCACGGCCAAGCAATAAGTACAGCTTGATACTTTAACTAACTAGGGTTATCACAGGCCTAGTTATTAGCAAGATGCAATAAGATTATTCCAACAGCCACAAGCCCTACAGACCATCCAGGTTATCCAAACGCAATTAGGGGTTGAATTCATGTGGGTACATCGTCCAAGAAACTCATGTACCCTTAAGTAGCTTGAAGGGTGCAACACATGACAGTGTACTAAAAATGTGCCCTACTCGACGGTAGGCTACAAATCCCATGATGGGGCACCCAGATAACGGAATTGCCTGTAGCTGGAGAATTTCTTCATGACTACTGGATTATTCTAGTTATTAGCCTTAGTCAATTTTAGTAGGTACCCTTGACCGTGGTACTCAGGGGTCCCTGTCCTAGACATGATGCGAGACAATACTGGTTCATTTGTACAAACACAATCGACCACGGTGTCCAGGCCATTCATTCTTGTCATGTCGTGCTAGCTGTCGTAACAGCATATCGAGGTATATCATGTCAGGTTTACTTATCAAGAGTGCGCCACGACGGGCCACTATCATGCCATGTTACTTGTCAATCATTCTTGTCGTGAGTGCGCCACAACGGGCCACTGTCGTATTCATGGAACATGTTCAGAATTAACATGGTGCAAGCATTCCATCAAGGGACCCAAGTCACACAGAGGGTTGTGAGACATAAGCATAAATATAACAATCAGAATAATAAAAAGGGGCAAAGGCTGTGAGAAGAGCCATACGGCTTGGGAAAACAAGGTCATACGGCAATGAGAACAGGGTTATGCGGCTAATGAGAAACAGGGTCATGCGGCTAAGGAGAAACAAGGTCATACGGCTAAGGAAGGAACGGGCTCATGCGGCCAGGAGGGAACAGACTCATGCGGCCAGGAGGGAACGGACTCATGCGGCCAGGGGAAACATACTCATACGGCCAAGAGGAAACATATTCATGCGGCCAGGAGGGAACGGACTCATGCGGCCAGGAGGGAACGGGCTCATGCGGCCAGGAGGAAACAGACTCATGCGGCCAGGAGGGAACAGACTCATGCGGCCAGGAGGGAACGGGCTCATGGGGCCAGGAGGAAACAGACTCATGCGGCCAGCACTGCCAAGAGCCATGCGGCTCGGGGACTTACCGCATGAAAAGGCCATGCGGTCAAACACTGCTCATCTTCTCCAACTTTTCCGAGAAGAAGAACCGTGAAAGCCATTGCTTCCATGCTCCATTAATCCTTTATTTAAGGTCAAAAATTCGGACTTACATAGGTCAAAATGGGGCAGAATAAAATTCTTTACAACATGGAACCATCAAAACTTGAAAATAATAAAGCTTGATAGATCAAAATCCAAAAAATCCAGAAATGCAACAAGCTTAGATCTACATGAAATGAACCATGAAAATTAAATATGCTAAGTACTAAAGTGTCTTAGAATTCGTGAGAAAGAAAATGGAACAACAAAAATTGAGTTCCTCCATGAAGCAAGTTGCACTTGCCTAAGCCTCTCTTGGTAGGTGGAGAGAGTTAATGGAGGAAGAAGAAGAAGTAAATGAAGAAGTGAATGAGGAGAGAGAAAGGGGTTGGTGGCTTATAAAGGAAGAGAGTGGGTGGTAGGTGGGGTTGGTCCACATGTAAAAATCGAACCAAGCCGAACCAAGCAAACCGAACCGAACCAAGCAAATAAAATGCCAAAATAAACCATGCAATGAGACATGCAATATGAGTCAAAATACGTACACGTATACCAAAATACGTAATACGAACTACGAGTGTTACAATTGTGGATCCCTTCGTTCAAAAAAGCTGTGTCTTTGTATAAGAGTTGCTGATGAGTGTCGAGATGTACCGGAATGCCCACCATGAGAAGTTAGAACCTGAGCGATGTCTTGGAGGTCTTGGAGGTCCTGACGATAGGGTTTGGGTTGATTGCCAACCCGAAGAGCCACAGGTTGTTCTCTGTCCTGCTCATAGCGGCTGTACGCCTTTGTTAGGCTGGAAGAGCCTCAGGAGCTGCCGCGCGCCAATAGCTGCTTCAGAAAGTGGTCTGCTCTGACGAGGAAATGGCTCGCTGCGCGTCTGGGTGGTTCTGTGGGCGCAGACCTTGATGGCAACTGTATTCACATTTTCTATCCGCAGTCTCTTGCCGCAAGGGTAGAAATTGTGGAGCTATTTAGTGTAGAGCAACAATTGTTTAGTTCTCACAAAAGAGTCCTACGATCATACTGTGAAGACTAACTCATTGTAAATCTTTAGGAGTTCTTTTTATATAATCACAAAGAATCTGTAATAGACCCTTATAGGTGTGATTTTTAATAAAAGAACTTTTTGTGATCTTTTTTGTTGTATGTTCTGTTAAATCTTTTCTGTTGTATGTTTCTGTTGTATCTTTTACAAGGTACCCCATTAAAAGTGTTAGAATGTAGAAGAATAACCATTCTCCGTGTTAAAATTACGGGAAATGACCATTTTCCGTTGTAAAATCACGAAGAATGATCATTTTCCGTGTTAAAATCACGGGAAATGGCCACCCCTCGTTGTAAAATCACGGAGAATGACCATTCTCCGTGTTAAAATCACGGAGAATGGCTATTCCTGTGTTAACATGCAGGAGAATAGTCATTATCCGTGTTAAAATCACGAAAAATGGCTATTCTCCGTTGTAAAATTACGTAGAATATCCATTTTCCGTGTTAGAATGCAGGAGAATGATCATTTTCTGTGTTAAAATTACGGAGAATGGCCATTTCCCGTGATAAGATCACGGAGAATAAATGGCTATTTTTGTGTTAACATGCAGGAGAATAATCATTCTCTGTGTTAAAATCACGGAGAATGACCGTTCTCCGTTGTAAAATCACGTATAATGACCATTTTTCGTGTTAGAATGCAGGAGAATGGTCATTTCCCGTGTTAAAATCACGAAAAATAACCATTCTTCGTGTTAAAATCACTAAGAATAATTTTTTTTTAAGGTATATATTGATTGATATCATACTTTTCATTGTTGTTTGTTTTATATCAGTGCAAGCAACCGAGAAGCTCAAAGAAACAAATAAAAGGCTCAGGAATAGAAAAAGCGAGCTTCAGAAATAAGTTGAATCGTTGCAGAATGAAGCCATTAAAAAAATACCTAATCGCCGGAAAACTTCAAATCTCTCCACGAAGATGAAGATGATGATGAGCGATGATCGGAGTTCGCCTGAAGAAAAACACAGTGAACTGCGAAATTTTTTTGCGATCTCTACTGAAGATGAGAGCAATATAATTCAGATCTCTCGTGAAGAAGAAGAAGACGAAAATCGCAATCAAAATCTGAGTTTGTGAATTCAAATACATATATATGACCAAATTTGTGCAAAGGGGTAGCTATGGTATTATCAAATTGACAATTTTGTAAATATAGAACATCTAAAGGAAATTTTGAAATATTTAAAGTGAAAATACATAATGTTGGGTATTTTATAAAATCTATCCTGCTGGTGGATTTTTCATAAACATTCACTCTGAAAGTGGGTATCTCAGCAATTTCCAGTTTTCAAATTTGAGTTTTACTTTTGTAGGATGGCATCTATCGCAAGGTTCTGTCTTCTTCTTTTCTCAATACATACCATGTATTTTAACCCCATTTGTTTATGTTTATTGGGGTTAACCGGTCGGTACCTTATAACATACATCAGTTTCTATTCATCTTCCTTCAATATATAGAGTTCAAAGTGCATGGACGAGTTTATAATATTTGGTTTGCTGATTGAGCTTTATATGCTTGAAATAATATGAATTTTTTGTGGAATATTAAACTGAAACAAATAGTCTCAATGGACTTGTATATACTTCATGACTGGTGGTTGCAAGATCAACAAAGTGAGAAAAAACAGAGATGAGAAAAACAGTGTTAAATGTTCTTTTTAGTGGGATCATATACTGATTAACAAAGATGATCCCGGACACTGGTTTGGTTCGCGGAAAGGAAATCAATTCCTTGTATTTCTTTTCCTTTGAAAAATTGCAATTCTCATCGATTTGACTTTTCCGGTGTTTGGAAATGCCAAAGAAATTGAAAGAAAAAATGAACACTTAAATGTGGAAACATGAATTCTTATTTGGATGAATGAAACCATTTTCTTCTCTATTTTTTTTCCATTGAAAATTACCAAACATAAAAAAGTAATAATTTTACTTTTCCATCGCGAACCAAACGAGGCTTCATTCAGCTTCTTGGGAAAAACATGAAACCTAATCCTTTTCCTATCTCATTTTCTTTGTTTTATTCCTTCCTAAACTCTCGAATTGTAATATAGCTAATGGAATTAACAAAGAAGAACACTTTGAAGGATTAACGGCTAGTGCCAAAACTCGTAACAGAAGCTAGCCACAAACTTCAATCACTTTCAACTTGTTTTGAGCCGTCTGCCTGCACTCTTTGCTGAAACTTAGGTCTTGTGGACGGTTGTCTTTTTTCCCCTTCTTCTGTGTTTCTGACCTAGCAGTAGAAGTAGATGCCATAGAATCTGCAGATGGATGATGCTAGATCTATAATTACAATGATTTTGCAGACTGTTAGGTGCGCTATTATGAATGTACGTGGTACGAACGAAGTAAAAGAAAAATCACAAGACACAAAATTTGCATGGCTAGAAGATGTTCATGTGGTCGGAGATGTTCTCCTAGGCGCGCAGTGGCAATGTGAGAGGGGGTCCATGGCCCCCTCCAACTTTAGCATAGTTAACTATTCTAGAGGTGCATGGGTTGTTTGGACCCATGAGCTAATGACGGAAGCTAGTCCCAAAAGAAGGCAAATGTTAAAGCCTATCCTCTTTTTACTAAGGGCCACCAATTTAAAACTTAAAAAAAAATTACAAGTTTGCCATTTTGAAAATATTAAGGGCCACCCCGCTCCTGTCAATCGAGGACTGCAGGGCTTGCCTACAGTCCTCGATTGACAATCTTTTCTCTTTTTTCTTTTTTTTTTTTAACTACAGTGACTGCATGGCTTGCCTGCAGTCCAAAGTGAAGACAGGACTGCAAGCAAGGCCTGCAGTCCGCCTTCCCCGCAAAGGATCAACGGTTGCTCTTCTTTCTTCTTTTTGTTGAACGAAGGAAATGGGGTCTCACCGACAAGGGAGGGGAGCTAGGGGGGCTGCTGCGGTGGGAGGGAGGCGGAGTTGGGGCTGTGGCGGGGGGAGGGAGGCGGAGGGGGGGGGGGGGGGGCTGCAGCGGGGGGGGGGGGGGGGGAGGGGGGGGGGCTGCGGCGTTGGGAGGGAGTCGGAGGTGGGGCTGTGGCTGGGGGGGGGGGGGGGGGGGGGGCTGTGTAGCGGGCGGAGGGGGGGGGGGGGGTGCTGCGGCGGTCACTGTAGCTCCTCCTCCGCCTCCTCGAGCTCTCCTCTACGACGTCCGCGAGCCATGCGACCCGGGTCTCCGGCGACCCCAACCCCTCCACCGCGTGCCTCCCCGTCCGTCGAGCTCCTCCCCGAAGCAGTTCCTCCGCGCGAGCACGAGCCCGTCGGCCGTCCCCAAATCCAAAGCCCTCAGCGCAAGGACTGCAGTTCTCCTCCAAAATCCTCTTGGTGGTCCTTAGTAAACTTGTGAACTTTAGGTTGCTCTTAGTAAAAAAATACAAAGGTATGGTTGCCCTTAGTAGATGGGTTGCCCTTAGTAAAAAGGGGGTGGCCTTTAACATTTGCCCAAAAGAAAGGCAAAAGAATCTTGGCACCACTAAAATCAGTCACGAAAAAAGTCATCTTGGTTGACCACTTACCGGATTGGGGTACCTGCCTACTCATTCGGACATGCGTAAATAAAATTTCATGCAACATATATTACTTATAGCATTTTTTTGTGTGCTAAAGTTGATAGATGATAATAGTTCTCCCCTACCATTCATGGTCGTACATAAATTATTTTATTATTTCCAAAAATTATAATTACAAAAATTACAAAAAAATAAGTACTATTTGTAATAATAGATTAGAGTAATCATCGACTTTACTATATTTATCGAACTATTTCTACTAGTTATTTACCCAAACTACGGAATCTCAATCTCTAACATGTATCAGTTGAAAATGGAATTCAAACCATAAAGTAGGGATATCATTTTTTATCTTCCTTGTATCTAAGGCCTCGTTTGGTTCACGGAAAGGAAATCAATTCCCACGTATTTTCCATGGGGATGGAAAAGTAAAATTCCTATCAAATTTTCTTTCCTATGTTTGGTTGGTGTAGGAAAGGAAAGAAAAAAACATATCATTGTTCCAACAATATCCAATGTCAACATAATTATAATGAAGAGTTAATTGATAAAATAGGTAATAAATCAAGGCTACTTTTGTCATAATGTTTGGTAATTAATGTTGGAAAAGGAGGAGGGAAAATGATTCCCATGGGTCATGAGAGGAACCATTTTCCCTCCTATTTTTTTCCATGTCAGAAAAGTATTTTCTAAATTTGTGGCTACCAAACAAAGAAAAGGAACAAGTTTTCTTTCCGGATTCCTTGAATCCGTGAACCAAACGAGGCCTAACAGTATTAAGACACACACGTAAACTTTGTACATCTGATTGATATTTTTCTAAAAGCTTTGAACATTTGAGACATTGTTTCAACCAGTACTGTCTGTGTAGACTGTTGATGCCTTTTTCTCTTTCCACTATTGTCCCCACGTAACCAAGACGAACTCTCTAGTTAGGTTTGGTGTCCAGAAAGGACGATGACAAGCTGCTCTCCTCCCCCAAACTTTCCATGCCATACAAGTTGTCTTTGTACCTTTCCCACACAAGAAGAGACATGCATGATGGGAGGAAAAAAAAGAAGAGTTTTGATGGTTAGATAACAGTGATTGTAGCAGTTGCTAGCTACCTAACTTTGTTTCTCATATGGATGGGACCCAACATGCTACAAGAAGGCCAAGGTCTGGTAATTTCCCTACTGATGAGGGACAAGCCATTCTTCTTTCAGGTTCTTGTAGCTAGCATTCCCAATTACCTATCTTCCCAATATTTTCCATCTGACCAAGGAATCCAGAATTCTATATTTGAGAAATAAAACCAAACACAATTAACAACAAGAACACAGAAATCTTACATGGATCAGCACATAAATTGATATATAGGTCCACGGAACATAAAAAGAATATCTTTATTGAATAATCGAGAGAAGTTTACAAAAGTATATCGGTCGCATGAACTTTTTTTTCTTTTTTTCTTTACCACATCTTTAGGTCTCCCTTCTTCTCTCTCGATTTTCTTAGTTTTTCTTAGCTTTCTCTTGCCACCATATTAAGGCCTGTTTGGTAACCGAAATTTGGGGCCGGAAGTGGTGTTTTTGCTGGAAGTGGAGTATGGATCTCTAAATCCTCCGTTTGGTTGCAAGAAAAAGGAATTGGATTTTGCTTTGGAAATAGGGATGCAGTTCCTGTCCCCCCTTCAATTTCCCACTCCCACATCCTCTCCATTCTATCGGATGTTGGAGGAAAGAGGCGGTAATTATTTATCTAATTAACATTCTTTAAAAAAAAAGGATTAGGAACCCTCATCTAACCATCGCCCTCGAGGATCTGGACGGGAGAGGCGCCGCGTCGAGCAAATCCTTACCGCCCGTGTCGAGCAAATCCCGAATGCCGCCGTCGAACTAGGATCTGGAGTGGAGATCCAACCGCCCGCGTCGAGCCATCCGGGTCGAGTCCGACCTACACCGTCGACGACGAGCAGCGGTTGCAACGAACGGAATCTGGAGTGGAGATCCCGACCGCCCGCGTCGAGCAGACCCCGACCGCTCGCGTGGAGCCCTCCGCGTCGAGTCCAACCTCCGCCGTCCGAGCAGATCCCGACCGCCCGCGTCGAGTCCGACCTCCGGCTGCAACGAACTGATAGGGGTGAGAGTGAGGGAAGAAGTGTAGGGCCGGCCCTGAGCTGTTGGGGGCCCAAGGCGTAACTTTCAAAATGGGCCCCCATGCATAATAAAAAAAGAAGATATAAATAAAACAAAATTTTGTTGTAGTCAAGATTTGAACAAAAAACCTCTTAAATATTAGTCTAGCATTATAACCACTACACCACAATATTTTTTGTTTAAAAAAAGACACATAACATATACTAGTGCTATTATAGATAGTCCCATGTTGGTGCCCTCTTCCGTCAGGGGGCCCTGGGCCGTCGCCCAGCCTGCCCTGGGCCAGGGCCGCCCCTGAAGAGGTTGAAGATGATATGCTCTTTCTCTCTCTCCTCTTTGGATTTTAATAGAGATAAAATATAGATATTAATATAATATAATAATGTTTTTTTAAGTATGTTAATTAATTAGATAAATATCTCAAAGAGATTTATATTAATTATTTCAGCTAATTATAATCAATATTTATTAATTAAGCTAATTATTATAATAATAATGTTTTAACATACTCTTACATTTTTCACTTTCCACTTTCCTATCTAACCAAACACTCTTGTCCCCTACTAGGGGGACAAGAAAGTGTATGGATTCCTATACACTTTTCTTATTGAAAGTCAAAATCCAAATTCAAATACAAATCCACTTCCTATTTACCAAACAGTCCCTTAGGGTAAAAAAAATCGAATATAGGCTCTCCTAAAACTTTCTTAAAGTTGGGAGCAATTTAGACAGTCAAAAACAACTTAACAAATCTGAACCGTACATGAAACCCACTCGAACCGGAATTCCAATCTGGGAACCGGTATATCGGCAGAATTCAGGTCTAAGTACTAGTATGCTTGTTTGCAGTACGTAGTAGCCGCTGGAAATGAAAACTGATATTCTTGCTGAGTCGAAGCAGAATTTTGTTGAATGTAGTTGTTGCTTTCACTCTAATTTTGAGTTCTAGTTTATGTCTTCGATTTCTCCCGAGCTCCTCCGATCACCGGATGACGCTCGTCGCTCTCCTTGTTGAATACGAGTGACAATACAACAATCACCATCTTAGTTTGTGCTCAATAAACCACCTCTAGAAAAGTTGTTGCAAATTCCAACATGCTCCTTTAATCTTTAGTTTCTTTCGTATCCCCCCTTGTCCACTAACAGTTATAAGTAGAACTGTAAAACTGAAATATGACACAATTTTGAACCGAATTACTAAATTGACACGAGCCTCCTACGTAGGTTGTGAGCGTTCCTCATTGAGCGCATGAATATAAGTCAATGTTGACTCAACTTCTCCATGGTAGTAACATTAGTTAGAACATTCGTAAGCTTCACACCAAAGTATCAATCTTAATAAGATCAATTCCACGACCTATCTTATGATACCGTACTCGATGTGTGATTGTGGCATACCTGATTCTTTGTGAAATGAATCATGCTTTGAGTGTCACAAAACAACAGAACTTCTAATTCGAACTTAAGTATGTTGGAAATTTTGCCAGTTGATATTCATGAAATGAATAACAAAAAATAAATGCGGAAGCATACCTGAATTCGTTGATTGGCTTGATGGATCTTGAAGCAGACGTTTTTTTTTATGGGATTCGATCTACCAACTTGCTACGACCCTTAATGATAAAGATAAATCATAATTCTTTGTCCCTCTCTTTCTGTTGATGTGGATGCAGAAGAGAAAAAGAGAAAACCTTCTTTTTGGTGGTCGTATGAGTTAGGAAACATAACACACACACACACACACACACACACACACATATATATATATATATATATATATATATATATATATATATATATATATATATACCAGTGGCGTGGTGACGTACTGGTAAGACCGCTGGCACTCGGGGGTGAGGGCGCGGGTTCGAGCCCCCACTCCCACACAGGGCGGCTGGGTGATGTTGTCCACGGGCCTTGTTTTTTAAAAAAAAAAAAAAAATATATATATATATATATATATATATATATATATATATATATATATATATGTGTGTGTGTGTGTGTGTGTGTGTGTGTGTGTTTCCAAATAAAGAGAGTCGGGCTCGGATTATCAGAGTAGAACAGGGGGAATTACCCGTGAAATATTTGGGTATTTCGCTATCGATCAATTATGCTGGCAGCATTGAATGCAAAAGCAAAGTGGAGTATATATGTCCAGAGTCGTACGGAAGGCTGGCATGCACAAGGATTATCTTTCGGAGACCGTATTGAGCTTATTAGATCGGTTATTAATGCGGTTGTCATCTTCTAGCTCCAATCAACCACGCTCCCGCAAGCAACCATCATGAAGATAGAAAAAATATGTACATATTTTGTATGGCGAGGTGGCTTACATTCGATCAATTGGTCTCATCTCCGTCGCCCAAGAGATGAAGGAGGGGTGGGATTATGCTCCTTGAGTAAACTTCGGGATGTAGCTGTTATGAAGCTTGTTTGGAGATTCGTATCCAGTGATTCCTTATGGGCTAGATGGATGGCTGCGAAATACGTGAAGGACGACAACTTCTGGCATATTCGGAGCAACAACAATTCCTCGGTGACCTTTAAAACAATGCTTAAGTATCGCGGACACGTCCAAAATCGGACAGAGAGAATAATGAGGAATAGGGCGTCCATCAGTCTATGGTTTGACCCCTGGATTATTGCACATGTCCAGATAGATGATTCTATTGAAGTGGACGAATGGAGGTGGAAGGGAGCTAAGTTAGGAGGGTTTGAGCGTAGGCTAGCCTATGAGTGTATAAGAACCCCATATCCGAAAATGGCGCGGTTCAAGTTTATCTGGATTAAAGGGGCTGCTCACAAATTCCAACTTTGCATGTACAAACTGATGATGGGTAGACTCCTTACCAAGGATCAACTAAGCGGTTTGGTATTCAGGTGAACAACCAAGGATGTGTGCTATGTATAGGTCATGCAGAGAGCATCAACCACATTTTTCTTAACTGTCCGTTGGCTTGGAGAATTTGGCAAGAGCAATGTTGTAAACTCCAAATACAAGTAGGGGATCGACAGGAGTTGGATTTCATAATAGAGAAGCTCGATAATTCTAGAAGGAAAGGAAGTAGCTGGTTTTTTGAAGCACGGACCAGACTGGTGGCTGCCGTTTGGCACGTCTGGAGAGAACGTAAAAAACGGATCTTCGAGGGCTTGTATACTCCTGAGATTGGCATCCTGCATAATATAGAGCACGATGTCCAAATACTTGTAACCGGGCATGTCTAAATATGCTGCCTTTTTGTAACTATTCTATTAATAAAATTACCTTCTTCAAATATGTGTGTGTGTGTGTCTATATATATATATATATATATATATATATATATATATATATATATATATATATATATATATATATATATATATATATATATATATATATTTTCAGCACGTGCGAGCTCAGTTAAATCGTGTGTCTCCCCGCACCCGATTTTTAGCCGGTCGTCATGTCGCTTCGGACTCTTCGTGCGGATCCTGTCCGCACTGACTTTTTCATCATTGCCCGGCACGTACGCCTCGCGCACTCCACGCACTCCAGAGCCTCACGGGACGGCCGACGTCTTTCGACGCCAGCAACTCAACGCCTCGCTTAGCCCACGACGCCGAAGGCGTCCCTGACGTCTTCACGACGCCTACGACAGCCGGTTCCGCCCAGCCACCCGTTCTATACGCACGACGCCCTTACAACGTCTTCCCGACGCCCATTGGGCGCCGCACGACGGACCGCGTGGTCGGCCGTCGTTTATACCCGTAGTAGAATGGTGCCGGTCCTCGACCGCCCGCGCGACGCCCTAGCCGATGAGTTTACATGCACGGGGCGCCCCATTCTGTCCCACGCCAGCACAGATCGTGGCCATTTTTTGTCAGACCTCCGACGTTGTGGATGCCCCGCATCGCACAGGCCAGGCTCATCATCGCCCTATATATATATATATATATATATATATATATATATATATATATATATATATATATATATATATATACTTAAACCAAGGCCCGTGGACAATGCCACCCAGCCAACCTTGGCCCGGAGGCCGTGGACAACGCCACCCAGCCGCTCCCGTGTGAGAGTGGGGGTTCGAACCCGTGCCCTCACCCCCGAGTGCCAGCGATATGTGTGTGTGTACAATTTCCATGACAGTTGTACCCTTAAGCCAATTTTTCAAATAAACCATTTTAATTTGGCTGAATTATTTAGATAGGCCAACACAACTAATTTTACATGTGTGGCCCCTAATTATTGAATAATTCCAACAAATTACACCTTCATTTCTTTTGTCGTACCTACAATCCATCGTTCCTATCCTTTTGAGCAATGGCTTCCTTATAATTATTGGGAACTCTGCTTTCGTGACTAGAGCAAATACAACCATATATATATATATATATATATATATATATATATATATATATATATATATATATATATATATATATATATATACCCTTCCCTCCTCAGCCCTCAGTCGGGGGCGAGCTCGACTCCGCGCGTCGAGCCCCTTCTGTCCCGGCGCCCATTTCCTCCGCCGCTCCCCGCAGCGCCACCCCCCTCCTCGGCCGCGTCAGCCTTCTTCTCCCTGGCTTGGCCCCGGCTCCTTCCTCGAGCCCCTCGACCTCCGCCCCGGTACCCGACGGCCCTGATGCGGCCCCACTCCCTCTCTTCCTCGCCTACGTCGCGGGACCCCCTCCCTCTCCTCCTGCGACGGTTCTCCCTCCGGCGGCCATGTCGTCAGTGCTTTTCCCACCCTCCGCGGTTCGTGCCACCCCCGGGAGTCTCCGGCGCTCCCTCAGGCGCATGCAGGAGGGTCTTCCTCCTCGCCGGTGGTAGTCTCCACCCGGACGTCCAGCACCCCGCTCCCTCCCCCCAGGCTCGGGGGTCGAGCCCCCCTCCCCCGCCGTAGCTCCCCTGCTCTTCCAGGCGGACCCCCTGGCTCCCCGCCTCTCCCTGGAGGGTCCGAGCCGCCTCCGCGTTCGTCGCTAAGCCCGGCCGCCGCTGGCGATTCTTCTCCCCTCGTGGTCCCCCTCTTGGCCGTCCCCTTCTGGCGTGCCCGGCCCCCCGTCGAGATTCTCCTCCTCCCCCTGGAGTCGTCTCCCCCCCTCCGTTTTCCCCTGGCGGCTGCCCCCCGCCCCCTGTTTTCCCTCTCCCCCTCTCCTCTCAGGGCTGGACCCCTCGCCGGAGCCCCGTCCACCTCTCGGCGAGCCCCCGTCCACCTCAACCCCGCTAAAGCAGCACGTTGGAGGGCGGGGGGGGGGGGGGCGAGGCTCCTTGAGCCGTGCGCCCCTCACCCCTCGGGCAGTGCGCCAACCTCCCATCTTCGGACAGAGCGCCACCCACCCCCCCTCGGGTAGCGAGTCTCCATTCGGCTCCGTGCCCTCACCTCCATCCTCATCGGGCTGCGTTCCCGTTCCCCCCTCCCACGTTTTTTCTAATTTTGAATATTTTCGAAATGTTTTGAAATTTTGATTTGATTTTCGAAATTTTAAAATATTTTGAAACACAACAATATTTCAAAATTTTGGTTATCCGAAATTTCGTTATTTCTACCTTTGGCTTTGATCACTTTGTTTAACAGGGCCCTTTTGTGTTTTTTGGCCCTGTACCCGTCTGTAATGCTCTTCTTGAGCTCCCTTTTTTTCTTTCCAATAAAATGTCCTGTTTGAATATATATATATATATATATATATATATATATATATATATATATATATATATATATATATATTGAAGCAATGGGTAATTGTGGCAAACTCGCCTCAACTGGGGCTCGAACTCCGACCACTTGGGCCACATGCGTCTCTCTTAACCACTAGGCTAGAGGTCATTTGCACCATATATATATATATATATATATATATATATGAAAAATTCTTCAATACATCCCATGGAAAAATTTGTATCGATACATCCCAAATCTGAACCATTGGATGTCGATCCAATGGTTCGGATTAAATAACTTTTCTTGGACTATTAATAGATTAGGGAACATCATTTAATGCTGATTTTGACTTTTGACCTCTTCTCTCGGTGGCGGCCGCCTCCACCGCCGACGAATTGGATTCCTTCGACATTTTGTCGATTATTGCGTACAACTCCGACCGCCCAGTCTGCCACCCCTTTGAGGACTGGCTGGTGAGGCACGGGAGGAGCTACAACGCACTCGGGGAGAAGGACCGCCGGTTCGAGATATTCAAGGATAACCTCTGGTTCGTCCACGAGCACAACATCGCCGTCGCCGCCGGGGAGCACTCTTTTCTTCTAGGGATGAACAAGTTCGCCAACCTGACGAATGGGGAGTACATATCCAGGCACCTAGGTGTGAACAGAGGGGGGAGGAGGAGCGAATGGACCTGACGAATGGGAGAACAGATCAACATACTGTACAATGTCAACATACTGTAAAATTAAAAAAAACATGCGTTAATGTAGGGTAAAAAATGTAAATGTTGAATGTATAATGTCCAACAAATTACGATAATCTAGGAGGATTTTTTTAATTAAAGTGAGCAGGTTAATATGACTTGCTATAGCAGGTAAAGCCAAAGTCAAAGTAAAGGCCTTTCACAATTTTCAATGCAAAAGTTTGGGATGTATTGATACATCCTATGTATTGACCCTAAGCATCCCCTCACTTTTGGGATGTATTGATACAATTTCCAATGCAAAAGTTTGGGATGTATCACTACCAGAATAAGTCATATTAGTGACGCCCAAAAACGTCGCTAAAAAGGATAAAAACGTCGCTAAGTTCATTTTTCGACATATTTAGCAACGTTTTATTGTTGTCGCGGAAAGCCTAGTCGCTAACAGGTAAAATGTCGCTCTTACCGACGCTTACCGACACAAAAGTACGTCGTTAATCCTGGAACATTTACCGACGTTCACCGGCGCACCGTCGGTAATATAGCGACGTTTATTACGTCAGTACACGTTGGTAAATCTTGGAACTTTTAGCAACGTATTTAGAATACTTACCGACGTTTATCGATTCCGTTAACGAGGAAAAATCCTGGAACAATTAGCGTCGTTTAGCGACGTTTACCGACGCACAAATACGTCGATAGGCGTCGGTATACCTGCTGACTTACCGACGTTTACCGACGTTTTCCTGCGTCGCTAAACGTCGGTAAACGTTGCTAAATTGCAAAAAAAATAAAAATAAATAAATTACAGAATGTCCACAGAATCATATTTTTTCTCTGCAGTTTAATAAATAACAATAAATACACAGAAGCACATTTTCTTCCTGGGTTCGTCGGCCCATTCGGTGGAACACTCAACACCGATAAATCACAACAGTATAAAAATCAACACAAACAATACTAAAAGTCTACAACTAATATCCAAAGTGCACAACCAACACAAAGTGTATAACAAACACTAAAATATCCAAAGTCTACAACTAATATCCAAAGTCTACAACCAATATCCAAAGTGTATAACAATCAACCCCAGTCTACAACCAACCAACCAATATCCAAAGTTTACACAACCAATACTAAAAGTCTACACACAAATAAACAATCAACATAAACAAACACTAAAATATTATCACATCAAACAATCCTAACTCGGACTACTGCGGATCTGGAGGAGGAGGGGCACCGTCGCGCCTAAAGGATAAAAATATCTCGTACTCCTCCCGTGAAATCGTCACCGATGAAGAACGTAGTGACATCGGTGGAGTCGGTATCGATAAAGAAGGTAGAGTCGACGACGACGAAGGCGCACCCGAAGGACAATAACGCTCCAACGCTGCTAGTCACTGGTGGTATGAATCCATGGTAGATAACAGCCTCGTACTGCTATCAACCATCGAATCCTGCATCAACTTCAGTCTCTCGCCCATGGACAGCTGTGATGCCTGCAGATCCATCATGCTGCGCTCTGTCGACGTTCTAAGATCAGTGACGTCCCGCTCTGTCCTCTCAGTCATATCCCTGAGATCCATAATGCTGCGGTTGAGCGTATCCGATCGTGCTAGGAGCGCAGCATCGTCCGTATGGTGCTGCTCCTGGATCCGTCGTAGCAGCTCGTCACGGACAGACTCCATCATCTGCTGGACTCGGACAGACTCCTGGGAGGGCTATGGGCCATGCACACTAGCAGGGGAGGTCCTAGAGGACTATGTCGCAACTAAGGAGCCATAGGATCCCGTACTGTAGTACGTACCCCTGTGTAGACCACCAGCGGCGGTCACCCACAGCTCGTCCTCCGACGGAGCTGGAGCGGGCTACAAGGAAGTACCGACCTCTCCCGTTGCAGGTGCACTAGCAGCCGCCCGCTCCTTAAGTCGTTGAAACTCGACCTAGAAAGCATGGATACTCTATAACTTCTAATGTCTAATGTACTTATTATTACTAACTACATGAATATTTATTTGCATGCATATTTACTAAGTTATATCAAAACTAACACGAAGTATTAAAATTAATAAATAGAAATGTAATACTTACATAGGCCTTCTCGGCCCTCTCGTCAATAAGCTTCCCGTCCTTCCGATGTGTTGCCAGGAAGACGGTTACTATATTGGCATCATCCCCCTATTTAACTGTAATTAAATATATCACCTTTTACTAATTTATCGGACTTGCATTAAAATAATATTTCTAAAATAAAAAGACATACCAAACGACAGAAATGTTTCGTCATCAGAATCGACCCACCGCACCACTTTGATCCCTGCTTCCTAGCAGCCTTGGCCTTCTCAGACTTTTCCTTGTACCTTGGCTCGTCGAATCGGACCTTCATCGTAATCCACTGACCAGGGGTGATCCAACCTTGGATCGAATTTTCGGCACGATCACGAGTCTTCTGATCATTAATAGCGTCGCGGACCAACTTAGCAGCGACGACAGGAAACATCCCCTCGATCAAATCGGTCCGATGCGGTGGATAGAAAAACATAGCCTAGAAGAGTACAAACCAAATATTTATCAGTTATATATAATATGCATAAATTATATGATTCATGTTAAAAGAAAATATATTTTAACCTTGAAGCACGCAAACCAGTAGGCCTTTCTCTCGTCCGGAGCATCAGAGTGGTTTATCCAAGGACCACTATAATTATTCCTCAATAAGTGGCCTAGGCGTCTCTGTACCGACGGGGGACGATATCTATACAGACATATTATATTCATGAGAAAAGTTAATTTATGATAAACACAAAAAATGATAAACCAGAATACTTACTTTGTACCGTCGGCCCAAATCTCCGTCCTCGTCTC
The DNA here is from genome assembly GCA_029216955.1 of Iris pallida. Classification (NCBI taxonomy): domain Eukaryota; kingdom Viridiplantae; phylum Streptophyta; class Magnoliopsida; order Asparagales; family Iridaceae; genus Iris; species Iris pallida. Next base: position 10,953,476 of record JANAVB010014200.1, read on the forward strand.
CTCCGGAGGTACGCACGCATCATCTGCCTAATACTGGTCGACCGTCGGCTCAGCCTCCTCCATCTGCTCATCTGTCTCCATCGTCGTATCAGCAGGAGGAACTCTAGATTCGGAAGCAGTCTCAGGCCTGGAACTACTCGTCCCAGGAGATACACCATATAGGTCGTGGCAGGTGGAGGTACTGTCCGATACAAAGGAGTACTCGACGACGAGGATCCAAAGCCGGTACCAGTAGGAGGTAGTGAAGGAGAACCCTGTCCTCTGCCAGTACCAGTAGGAGGTACCGAAGGAGAACCCCGTCCTCCCCCACGTCGGGACTTGCGGAATGATCCACGACGACCTGTCCTACCTGATAACAACATATGATGATACAACAAATAATAGAGACTAGAAATATAAAAGTACAACAAAGACAAGATAATAACCAAGACAACATATGATGATACAAGATAATAACCAAGACAACATCTAAGTCCAGATAGTATATTCTGCAAGAAACATCTAAGTCTAGATAGTAACCAAGACTGGATAATAATCAACTCTGCATAATAAGAAAATGAAAGTACATCTCTCTCAATAATCTTCAGAATATTCATCTTGTTCGTCTTCCTCGACCTTATCTTCCTCTTCCTCCTCATCTTCACTTTCATCTTCGCCTTCCTCTTCGAATAATTCTATATCTTCTACATTAATCGTGTAATGCGTAACTTCCGTGGAGTCCACATCAACAATATTGGTTACAAGAGGTAGCTCGTCCTCCTGATAAGCTTTTTTGTCAACATTAAAAGTATCTCTAGCTTTAGTCTTACATACTGTCCACTAGTCAAACTTCGTTGCTTCCCGTCTCGGATAAGCTGTAAAGTACACGAGCTGAGCCTGAGTTGATAGGACAAATGGTTCGTAGCCTTGATATCTACGCTTGTAGTTTATATCCACAAGACCATGCTTATCAATTTTCCAACCTTGATTTTCAATCGGATCGAACCATTCACACTTGAACAACACGATCTTTGCAGGTTCTCTGCCATAATTATATGTCAACTCCACAATCTCTCGCAAGATGTCGAAGAAACCATTTTCTGGATCGACGTCTTTGTAGTTCAAAGATTTGATACACAAACAACTGTTTTTCGTGGAATCAAGATCCAGGAAGCTCTCTCTGATCGGAGTATTTGTCGACTTAAACCTAAAGCCATTCACACAGTAACTTGGCCATATTTTAACGGTAATAATTGGTCCCTTGGCAAGAGTTCTAATTAATTCAATCTCGGGTGAAATTAGACGATCGACCTGAATACCAAAGAAGAGATAGTAAGTTATTTATTACGCAGTTGTATTATAAGAGACCAGTAATTACCGAGCTGCTTATATATTCGCTCAACCAAGAAGAAAAATGACATCTCATTTCTTGTTCTAATGCTTCATCTGTTAGGTAGGGTCTAACCGACCTCAACTCATCATTATATGTGCTGAAAAATAACGAAGCAACCGCCGATTAGTACAATAATATTAGCTTATACTATTATATTGAGATGACATAAACTCATCATTAATTACTTACCCCTCTAGCTTCTCCATTTCATCCTCGTCGCAATTGAGTAATATATACAACTGAGCAGCCCTTAGCTTTTCGTCATTCAAATATCTCTACTTTATTTTCCCCGAAGGCTTTTCGGACGTATTGAATACTTTCAGTATTCTATCATTAGATTTTTGATATCCGTCGTCGTTTCTCGGAGCTCTCATTCTATTCATAGCAACATGAGGTTTGAAATACGTTGAGCAGAAGTTTGTAATCTCCTCGAGAATATGGGCTTCACAAATAGAACCCTCGACCCGAGCCTTGTTTTTCACCTTCCTCTTTAGGTGGTTCAAATGTCGCTCAAACAGGTACATCCACCGATAACCGACGGGCCAACCAGCACGTGCCTCGTAGGAAAGATGAATTGGCAAATGCTCTATGGAGTCAAAGAATCCAGGAGGAAATACCTTCTCGAGCTTGCACAGTGTTACCGTAATATCGTTTTCTTGCTTTTCTAGACGATCGACGAGCAACTTAGTAGAACAAAGATCTCTGAAGAATATGCTAAGCTCGGTCAATGGATCCCAAACAACCTGGGATAAGAATTTCCGAAATACAATCAAAATTTACCTTTCCATGAATACGTGACAATCATGGCTCTTCATACATGTCAGTTTGTTCTCCTTGAGGTCGACTCATCTTCTCAAGTTTGAAACATACCCGTCTGGAAATTTTAGACCGTGAATCCACCTACAAAGTCTCACTTTATCCTCCTTCTCCAGTGAGAAAATTGCCTTTGGCTGCTTCAACTTCCTATTCCCCTCCTCTATCAAATGCAATGTAGGACGTCTACATATTTCTTCCAAGTCCAATCTAGCTTTTGGATTGTCTTTCATCTTCTCCTTTACGTCCATTACAGTATTAATTATGCTGTCAAACACATTCTTCTCGATATGCATGACATCAATGTTATGTCTAATCAGATTGGTGCTTCAATATGGCACATCCCAGAATATACTCCTCTTCGTCCAGTTATGAGTGCGACCAAATCCGTCACACTTGTAGCCCTTAGCAGGCTCTTAAATAGCTCTCAGTAAATCTTTTACCTCTTCCTATATCGTGTATCCGGGCTAACTTGGCGGTGGATTAGCCTTCTCCACAACGTCAGTACGAAAAGCATTCATGTTCCTCCGGTACGGATGATCCTGTAGAAGCATGGAATTTTACGATCAGAAATCCTATGCGCCAAGCACTATATACGCCAGGAAGTTCAGACAAAAGTACTCGGACACAGCAAAATAAGAATTGAGACATTAAAAAAAAAATTTTATTTCATATAAAAGTCTATTACATGTCTTAAAAAGGGCTGTACAAAGGAGAACTTCTACAAAAAGAAAAGACCCTAAGTCTACAGCCAGGCGCAGCATCATCATGCGCTCTCGAACAGGCGTATCTCACCATGCGCTCTCAAGCGCATCCCACCATGCGCTCCCACCCGGGCGCATCCCTTCAGCAGCTCAGTTATATGCATCCTCAGTTATGTGCATCCCTTCAGCAGCTCAATCATGTGCCATCCTTCCAGCCAGGCTCTAAATGCTTCGACTAATGAAGCATTTATTGAGCAGAACGAGGGTGACAATCAACCCTCTAGCGGGAGGAAGAGCTCCCCAAACCGAGGAAGAGAAGAGCACCGTAAGCCAACCTGTGGCCAGGAGAGGCTTCGAAAGAGCCTCCAAAGGCGAAGGAAGGCCGTAATCGAAACCGCGGCTAAAGGAGCAGCTTTCAACACAACCAGAATGGGCAACACCCATTTTGAAGGAAGAAAGAGCCCCCAAAGCCGCAGCACCGCAATTCCAATCTGCGGCTCTTCCCACATGACGGAGACGAGGCTCGTGCATTCCGATCTTTGGATGCAACAGGCACCTTCTGCCTGCCTCAGAAGCCCTCGACTCCGACTTTTGGGTGTAACAGTCACCTTCAAGTGCATCAATGAAGACAATGCGTTGCATCTGCACCCCCGGGAGCATCTCATCAACAGAATGCACTCGAGTGAACAAGTTCATTTCGGGAAGACGTGTGAGAACGAGAAGCAAACTCCCTCCATGCCACTATTTATAGGCCGGGCAAATCAAACCCATGCGCCAAGTGGATGGCTCTCCGAATTCCGTGCAATAAATTTGCATTAAATGGATGAACCTGACGCTTCGAATTCAGCCAAGTCAAAAACGGCTATTTAAAGCACTCGAAGAACGTAACAGTCGCACCAAAAGATGTGTCAAACGAAGCGGATGCGCCGGCCAGACCGTACATCACACAGACGCGCCCCTCAGCACCAAGCACTTCACAAGCATGCGCCCCCATACGGCCCCATGCGCCTAGTGGGACGCCGATCGATGCGCCCACTCCAACAGTCTATCACCTGTCAAAGAACATTAAATGCTGAAGTCTGACAGAGTTGGCAGTACGTTCCCCGAAGACTGCAGTTGACAGCTTTTTTAGAAAATGAAGCGTCGCCAACGTCAGCATCATCATTACTTTCCTCCGGCGGTTATAAGCCACGTGGCCGCCCAACCACTTGCATGCGCCTCCGCGGCCATGCGCCCGAAGTTCTGCATGCGCCTCAAAAGCCATGCGTCTCAGACTTTCTCTCTGATCCCTAAAGGCAGAAGAAAAGTCACTACTGAAGCTCTGCATGCGCCTCAAAAGCGATGCGTCCCAGACTTCTCTCTGATCCCAAAAGACAGAAGTAAAGTCACTACTGAAGCTTCGCATGCGCCTCAAAAGCCATGCGCCCTGAATGGTTCGCGACTCCCAAAGGTTACGAGCCAAAGTCTCCTCATGCGCCCAATCCCAGACGTATCCTACCAGATCATTCCCTACCAAATCCGAGCTCTCCGAGCCATGGGCCGATGACACGTGTCCTTTGACTCGATTCATCCAAGATCTCAGCAACATAAAAATCCCCTTCTCTGCTACGTGCCGGCCCACAACAGCAGTATGAAGGATTCAACCCCTCAATCAGGGCACATCGTCCATGTGCCTCCATCAGCAATCACCACGTGGCGTCTCCGCTGTAGGTCCTAAAAAATCAAGTTGCACACATCAACAAAGTCATGAAGATCAAGAAATAAATCTTTCAAATGAACTACGCAGACATCAGTTTGCGCAACAAACAGATTGCGCATACTAGACTGCGCACACTCCCAAGTGCGCAGGCTGACGTGGCAGATCATCACCATTACCTGACACAAATCAAATCTTCTGACAGCTGACAGCACGAAGAACGAGGTGACCATTCGTTTAATCGTGCAGCACGACGCTCGAGGACAGCTGGCAGCGCAATCCATGTTGGCGTAATCTATGTTGGCGCAATCCATACCTGCGCAGTCCAAGTCCGCGCAATCCAAAGCCAGCGCAATTCAGTGTTCGCGTTCTATCAACACAAATGACAAAATACACGTGGCATTCATGCCATCAATTGCTCATTATGTGGCAACCGTCTATGCACGATCATGCGCATTTCAATCAAATGATGCCATGTGTCCAAAACAGTTGGCCCATGATCCAGCAACTGCCTGCGCAGTCCATTGTTGTGCAATCCAACTGCTGCGCAATCCATCATGCACAGTCCAAAATAACTAAAAGTTAGTTATTTCTTAGAACTCTATAAATAGAGTTTCAAGTCTCCATTCAAGGGGATCAAAAAATCAAGAATCAAAAAATCAAGGATCAAAAAATCAAGAATCAAAAAATCAAGGATAAAAAAATCAGAGATCAGATTGTAAAGAGATCAGACTTCAAAGTTCAGAGAGTTCAGGAGTTCTTGCCCATGTGCTGCTGCATTCTTTCGAGTCTTTTGCCTTCAACTTCTGAGGCTTTTTGCCTTCAATTCCAGAGTTGTTTTCAACTTCAGAGGCTCCGTCTTCAAAGTTTACATCGTCCAAGGGATAAAGCAATCGTCATCTAGATTGGATTCCTACAGTTGTACCATTTCCAGAATTCAAATTGTAATCTTTTACAAAGTTTGTATCAATAAAGTTTTACACTTTTGTTTTTGCAAACAAAATGGCGACTCTGCTGGGGTCGACTTTCTCCTCCGATGAGGAAGTGACAACTCAATGTGACGTAGCGTCTATCGGAAAGACGCAGAAGACACTGGTTGTGAAGATCAACCAGACAGCCTACGAGGCTATGATCAACTCCAAGACCACTCCTCGCATTACAACCACTTCTGCCACAAGCAAAGTGCGCCCAGTGTGGGTCCCAAAGACTGCTGCGCAGTCTATTGATGCTGCCAGCAAGACTCCTGTGTAATCTGCTATCAAGACTGCTGCACAGTCCAACGCTTCTGTCATCAAGACTGTTGTACAATCTGTCTCTGCTACTGCTGTGCAATCTGCTATTGCCAGTACACAGAAGACTTCATATGCTGCCTTAGCCAAGTACAAGACTCCTATGCCCTTGGCGCAATTGGCTGCCAATCTGTCTGCGCAGTCCAATGCTCCAACATCCAGAGTCCACCCTAAGCACTCTGTAGCAAGAACTCCTAATGCGCAAACCACAGTTTCTGTGGCCAAAACCAGTACGCCATCCATTCATGCGCAAACTGCTCCTGCGCAATCCAAGAGTGACAGCCTTTTGGCTAAACTCTCTTCTTCTCATAACAAGGGGAAAGGCTCTGCTCCTCTTCCCAAACACACTGTTGCTACGAAGCAATCTACTGGGGGTAGTCCTTTGGCTATTCCTCTTCCTCTTCAAAACAAAGGAAAAGGCCCTTTGGTCTTTTCTCAATCTTCTTCAGTTTTTACCGAAGAAGATCAATCTGAACGTGCCTCGGCACCAATCAGTACTAGAACTCTTTCAAACAAGGATTCTTCTTTCCTTTATGACAAGAGAACTTGTACTGACCAGAGAGTTATTATGCCTACCCCGATAGCAGAATTTCAGGACCTCCCAACTCTCAAAATTTCTCGTTCCAGGCAGGGAAAACTGCTGGTGTCTCAAACAGAAACCCCTGGGGATGAGTTTTCAGATCTAAGGACATATCTCAACAGACCCACTTCGGTGAAACGCAAGCAACCAATATCGAAGATTAAACATCATCAAAAATAAATCTCCAGGGTTAAAAACCCCGACACTTATGCTAATAAAGTGAGCACTTCCCTGTACACTCAAGGGACTAAACATTTGAAGAATTGGAATCATGTTCCGAACATTATCAAAGAACAGATCCATCAGAGTTTTCCTCGTCCTGCTGTTGTTTCCGATCTCCGAGAACATCTCAGACAAAAACGAGACAATGTTTCAACACCTTCAGTTCAATCATCTGATCATCATTGTAACCACAAAGTCATCATCTAATGCTGTTGTCAAACAACAAAACGATCTGTCTTCGATCGTCTGACTTTTGTTAAATCTGAAGCTATGTCAGAAGAAGATGAAGTCTTGTATGCTTCTATCAACATGACTTCCCGAGATACTGGGGGTAGAAGATGCTCCAAACACGGCAAGCCTCGCAAGCCAAGCCAGCGGTATTTAGATTTACTCCAAGTATCCTCTGAAGGAGTGTTTCGACATACCCGTTCTCGAAGCCGAGATACAATCGGTCAAAGGAATCTTCCTCAAAACCCTTCAGGTTATCTTCCTACTTCTCAGTCAGGAGATGACTCTTTCTCCGACTATGATGCATATAGCGAAAGCTCTGAACAGACAGTGTCTTCCACTGTACCAAGAGAAGTGACAGCTTATGTCGTCACTGATGATCCAGATGCTTCAACTTCAGCAAATCAAGAACAAAGAATTGCTGCACTGGAAGACAAGCTAAAGACCATGGCTGAAATGGTCGCCAGTATGCATTCTATCATTGTGGCACAACATGCCACACCACCGGCTGTACCTACTGCAAGTCCAGAGATCATAGCATCTTCAGTACCTGCCAATATTGGGCTGGGGGTAGTGTCTCCTCAAATGCCTCCTGTACAAGTACAAGTTCAAACTACACCTAGTCAGTCAGGAGCTGGGGGTAGTGCTTACAATACTGTTCCTCATCCTATCACTCTTACTCAACCTGCTCCTTCTTCGTCATCTGAAGATGCCAATGAAGCTGTCAAACTCTTGCGAATCCAGTTCGAAGCTTTCAAAGAGAAAGACAACTTGCAAAGATTGGGGATCAAGCAGCCTTATCCAGTTGAATGGAAAGAAGTCCCGCTCCCACCAAAGTACAAGATCCCAACGATCTCTTTGTTTGACGGTAGTACTTCTCCTAGTCAGTTCATTAATCATTTTGAGGTAATGACCTTTCAACTCCAGCCAAATGACGCTCTTCTTACCAGAGTGTTCGTCGGTTGTTTAGCCGGCATAGCATACGACTGGTACAGAAGTTTGCCCGATGGTTGTATCACTTCTTTCTCAGGTCTCAAACAAATCTTCCTGGAACGGTTCTATGAAGGATTCAACGACATGACTATGTCGGCTCTCAACAAAATCAAACAGAAACACAATAAAACGGCTGAGAGTTTCATCGAACGGTTCTGCCGTGAAGCCTTGAAGATGCCTCCCGGAACTCCAGCTGCTGTCACTATTGATACTTGTAAGGCAAATCTTTTGCCTATCATCAGTATGTGGACAGGATCTACCCAGTTCCAAGATTGGCCCTCATTCATTGTCAATGCCAAAGCTGCAGAAGTAAGTGCCGAGAAGTTCAAGCAATTGGGGGTATAAATGTCTAATCCCGATAGAGTTGAACACCAGACATCAGGTGGTGGCAACTGCCAGAATAATCGCAAAGCAAAAGAGACTTTGAACATCAATCTGAACAAGAATAAAGAGTCTCTAGCTGTTAATATAGCTCCGCCTACATCCACTTCCACTCCTTCTGCACCTCCACCAAAGGAACCTCGTCCGAAAGTAGAATATTCTTTCGACGAGAATGACACTGCAAGCATTTTTGATTGCTTACTAAAAAGCAACAAGATTCAGCTCCCAGACCCAAAGAAACCTGATGAAGTCGGTAAGACAGATCATCCTAAATATTGTGTTTACCACAGGTTCATTGGACATCCTATGCGAGCATGCTACGTGTTCAAAGGCAAAATTCAAGAGCTTGTCAATGCTGGTGTCGTCACTCTGCAGCAAGATGAGAAGACTGTTACTGCGAATATGGTTTCAGTCCAATTTGGTGACTTTTCTTCGCAGATGGTACAACACGGTGTCATTCCTATTCCCAAAGCTACTCTTGAGATTGAGAATCTCCCGCTTCCACCAAATGAAGGTCTCGTCCCTTTGTCTTTTGACAACGGCGAAATTATGTGGATTCATCCCGATCTTGCTCCGGAGTTCGAAGTGCCTTCTTCTTCCAAGAAGAAAGGTCGTTCTAAAGGCAGGACAAAGACTTGCAACATGGTGACTTTTGACCCCATAGTTGACGAAGAAATTCTGTTAGGCACCAGATCAGGAAAAGCCTATTTAAAAGATTATTCTGAAGCTCAAGAGGATCCTACCTCTTCTTCTAAACCTGTTCCAGTACAATCTACTTCCTCTGAAGAGATTTCTTCCACATCCTCACCAGTTGTAGTGCCTGTTCCTCCCAAGCCGGTGGTTGCTGACAAAGGCAAGCAACAAGTCCGCTTTGACAAGCCCCTGAAGAAATCATCTCCTACAGGACTTAAAAAGCCATACAATTTTGATATATTGGCTCAACTAGCCAATACACAGGCTAGGCTATCAATCTTCGAGCTCTTCCGCCTTTCCAAGGAGACTCGAGTAACTCTAAGTGAAGCACTGATGCAAGCTGAAACTTGCTTAACTCTTCTAAAAAAGCCAGAATCAGAACCAGTCTCTTGCCATCACTGTCATAGTGTCCTGGAGTTGATTCCAAACATCACTTTCACTCAGAATGATATGCTGCTGGAGGATAATAGACATGATCGTCCTCTCTACTATACAGGGTATGTTGATTCGATGAAAGTCGATCGTATCCTGATAGATCCAGGGTCTGCTCTCAGCATCATGCCAAAGACGATGCTAGACGTATTGAAGATACCAGTTCATAGTCTTTCAAGTACGATCACTACTATCTTGGGATTCAACCAAGGAAGGAGTGAACCTTTGGGCAAGATCCGCTTAAAACTTCAAATAGGCAATCTTCGCACAAATGTGACCTTTTATATCATCGACAATCATGGTTGTTCTTACAACGCTCTTCTAGGAAGACCCTTCCTCCATGAACATAATGTTGTTCCATCAACTCTTCATCAATGCTTTAAATATATTGATGACAAAGGAGAAGTTCACAAAGAAGTTGCAGACCTTTATCCTTTCAAGGGTGTCGAAGCATACTGCAATGACGCTCGTATGTATAAGGAAGAATTTATGAAAGTGGTATTGGCCATGGATACTGAAGAAGACCAAGAAGCAGTGCCCAAAGACACTCTTATTATACCTGTCAAAGGGCGTGTTTCCCATCCTCAGTCTTCTAAACCACTGGCTATTCACTTGCCAGTCCAGAGGCAATCTACTGATGGCGATCAGGATAAAAGGGAGCTCACCTCTTCTGAGCCACTTGTTATCGACTTACGTCGTAACAAAGACAAAAAGCAGCTCACTTCTTCTGAGCCTCTTGTTGTTAATTTAACTCACAACAAGGAAAAAAAGGAGCTCACCTCTTCTGAGCCACTTGTTATTGACCTTCGTCGTAACAAGCTTCCTCCACGTTCTTCTTCTCCCCCTCTTGTAATCAATCTGACCAAGTCTGCTAAGGCTAAAGGTCCTGTTGTAAATATAGATGTACAAATTAATGAAAAAGCATCTACTTTTCAGTATACTGATATTATTTATCATACTAAATGCTATTTGGATATGTTAGATAGCTTCAAATCATTTACAATAGGAGTTGTACAATCTTTTCAAACAGAAGTTTCATGTGAACACCCAAAAGATTCATATCGTATTGTTCCTGCTCGCAAGAAAGGCGAACGTCCAATACTTTTTAGTAAAAGACCGAAACAACAATTCAGTTATACGGATGATAGTAAAGTTAACGACACAGGTCATCTTCAATTCCGTCGTTACAGTCAACAATCGAAAGATATCGTCCGAAAGATGGGTTATGACTTCAAGAGCGGCCTCAACTACGGTAAGGGCAGAAAGACTCCTCTTCGTACCGCTGTTCCACAAGGAAAGTCAGAGATATATTATAGCCGGACCAAAAGAGGTCTCGGATATGCTTCTCCTCCGATGTTATCCTCAGCAGGCTCTGAATCTGATAGCGATGAGCGTTCTAACTCTTCTGATTCCGGATCATGGGATTCTGACACTAGCATTGGTGAAGTCCATCGTGTGATCGTATCTTCTAATATGGTCTCCGCTGAACTTCCGGAAGGCTATGATGAGGATATTGAAGAAAATTCGGAAACAGATCCTTGGGCTCAACAGATGGATAATCAATGGGTACTCCGATTTGAACAAAGAGAACCTCCTACCGAAGATCAACTAGTTCAAGTTGATGTAGGAGAAAGCGGGTCACCTCGTCCAATCTTTATTAGCAAGAATCTTCCAGAAGCAGATAAGCAAGAGTTGATTCTTCTTATTAAAGAATACATTGATGTCTTTGCCTGGAGTTATGAAGACATGCCAGGACTAGATCCCAAAATCGCTACTCACAAATTGAATATCCTGCCGAATGCAAAACCGGTCAAACAACAACAACGGTGTTTCAAGCCAGAAATGATGGACGCAATCGACGATGAAGTTAAGAAGCTCATCGCTTGTGGCTTTATTAGAGAAGAATAGCATCCCGATTGGGTAGCCAATGTCGTCCCAGTTCTGAAAAAACCGGCAAAGTTCGAGTCTGTATCGACTTTCGAGATCTAAATGAAGCATGTCCAAAAGATGAATTTCTTCTCCCTATCACGGACGTCATGATTGACAATACCTGTGGGTTCGAGCGAATATCTTTTATGGATGGATTCTCTGGATACAATCAGATCAAGATGAATCTCGAAGATGAAAAACACACATCTTTTCGTACTCCTCGGGGAGTCTATTGCTACACAGTGATGCCATTTGGTCTCAAGAACGCTGGTGCAACTTACCAACGGGCTATGAGTACTATTTTCAGAGAACATCTTCGTAAAACAGTCGAATGTTATGTTGATGATATTGCTGTTAAAAGTCGTCTGAAAGAAGATCATATCCAAGATTTGAGAACAATTTTCAATCTCATGTGCCAACATCAGCTCAAGATGAATCCCACCAAGTCATTCTTGGGTGTCTCTAGTGGCAAGTTTCTCGGCTTCGTCATTACCTCTAAGGGTATACACGTGGATCCCGAGAAGATCAAAGCCATTCAAGAGATGCGTCCTCCACGCAACCTAAAAGAGCTACGAGGATTCCAAGGTCGACTTGCGTACATCTAGAGATTCATTTCGAACTTGTCTGGACGCTGCAGACCATTCACTCAACTAATGAAGAAGGGTGTATCTTTTATTTGGACTGAAGAATGTCAACAAGCATTCGATGACATAAAACGATATCTCATGAACCCACCAGTCTTGGTGCCACCAATCTCAGGTATTCCATTCTTGATGTACGTCCATGCTATGGACCATTCATTGGGTGCTTTACTCGCCCAAAAGAATAAAGAGGGTCACGAACAGGCCATCTACTATCTCAGTCGTACTATGATTGGTGCTGAACACCGTTATAGTCCGGTTGGAAAAGAATGCCTAGCTCTTATGTTTGCTGTTCAAAAGACAAGGCATTACATTATTGGCCAAACCATTCATGTCATATCCCGAGTTAATCCTCTTCGGATACTGATGAAAAAGCCTAGCACGCTCAACTCTCGGCTGGCTACATGGGCTATTCTTCTAGCCCAATATGACATGGTGTATGTTCCTCAAAAGTCTGTCAAGGGTCAAGCATTGGCAGATTTCTTGGCGGCTCATCCTGTACCAGAAACATCCAAGCTTTACGATGAAATTCTAGATGAGACGTTGGTAGTCAACCTGATCTCTGAAGAATTTTCGACCTGGCATTTATTCTTCGACGGTGCATCCAGAATCGGACTAAATGGTGCCATTGTAGCAGGAGTCGGAGTTGTCCTCGTTTCTCCAGACGGATCAACTATTCAAAGAGCTTATTCTCTAGATGAATCATGCTCCAATAATGTAGCAGAATACAATGCTCTACTCATCGACCTTCAGTTAGCCAAGCAATTGGATATCGAATATCTCGAAGTCTACGACGACTCTAAGCTGGTTGTCAATCAGGTTAGAGGAACTTATGAAGTTCGCCATCAAGATCTGGTACCTTACTTTGAAGCAGCAATCAACATGGCTACATCATTCAAAGCTTTCTTCATCGAATATGTACGCCGAGCTTGCAATACTGAAGCAGATGCTTTGGCCAATCTTGCAGCAGTTTTAGCCATCCCCATCAGAAGACAACAAGTGGTGGTTATCTATAATCGAGAATTATTTTGTGTCGAAAACAATCGTAACATCGAGTTCAGTAATCGTACTAAAGTTAATGTTATCAATAAAGATTGGAGAACTCCTTTCATCGACTTCGTGGTCCACGACATACTCCCCAAAGATCTTAAGGAGGCTACAAGTATTCGTCGACGATCTCTACGATTCTACTACAACCAAACTTATGACGGCCTACTCTTGCGCTGTCTAGCTGGTGATGAAGAAAAATAAGTATTGCATAAAGCTCACGACGGTGTTTGTGGAGCACATCAACCCTGTCCTAAACTACAGGATCGTATCCGACGCATGGGTTACTATTGGCCTTCTATGGTATCTGATGCCATTGAATATGCAAGAAAATGTCGAGCTTGTCAAATTCATGCTGATTTTATTCATCAACCATCAGAATTTCTTCATCCGACTGCCGCCTCTTGGCCTTTCGAAGCTTGGGGCATGGACATCATAGGTCCCATCAATCCTCCTTCTTCCAGAGGACATCGGTTCATATTAGCAATAACCGACTACTTCTCTAAGTGGGCTGAAGCTATACCTTTGGCTGAAGTCAAAACCAGCAGTGTTATTAACATCGTCAAATACCATGTCATTTATCGATTTGGTGTCCCTCGACGAATCATCCATGACAACGGACCGCAATTCATCAGCCAGAAATTCACAAGATTCTGTGATGATCACCGAATTGACAATGTCGCTTCGATATCTTACAATCCTGCTGCTAATGGATTAGCTGAAGCTTTCAATAAAACCATTATCAAGCTCCTAAAAAAATTTATATCCACTAACAAACGGAACTGGAGTGAAAAGCTTGGCGAATGTCTTTGGGCCTATCGAACTACGGTCCGCAACCCTACAGGCTTACACCTTTCTCTTTGGTGTATGGCTGTGAAGCAGTTCTTCCTCTCGAACTTCAAATCCCTTCTTTAAGGATTGCCATTGCTAATGAGCTCACTACAGAGAACAATGATCTTCTCCGGCTTCAAGAATTGGAGGCACTCGACGAGAAGCGGTTAATGGCTCAGCAACATATTGAGTTATATCAAGCCCGCATCTCGAAGACTTTCAACCGCAAAGTTAAAGTCAGAGCCTTTCAGCAGGGAGAACTCGTTTTAGCAGTAAGACGCCCTATGACTATGACTCACTCGAGCAAAGGCAAGTTCGATACAAAGTGGAAAGGACCTTACGTTGTCAGCAAAGTCTTTTCAAATGTAGCATATCAACTTGCAGAATTAGATGGTCGAGTTGCAATGATGCCTATCAATGGCAAATTTTTCAAGAAATATTATGTATAAATGTAACAGAAATTTATATAAATATGATCAGACAATTCATAAATAAATTTTGATTTTTATTTCATCATAAATGATGTTACATGATATCAAGGAAGATCACTATCATCCTTCTTAACATTGGGACGTGGACCACTGCCGTCCTTCTCGAAGACACGGTCAGCAAAAGAGCCGAGAACCTCTTTGTTGGAGCCCACGAGGAACTTGCAAGCAGCCAGCCTCTTGGCCTCTTCTTCTTCAGTCTTTCCTGGTTCAAGCAAGAAGTCCAGAATATCTCGCGGTGGTTTTGGTGCAGACGAACCTTCGCCTGCCCCTGCCTGCTTTGGTTGAACCGGTTCGGCCGGACGTTCTTCAACGCCTTCTTCAACTTTTGGAGCAAGTTCAGTCTTCTTGGGTGCATCTCCAGACGACATTTTTATGATAGAAAAGTGGAAGTGCTCCTTTCTGCTAAATTTTTTTTCTATTTATAGGCAGAGATTCTCCAAATAACGAAGCGACACATTCATCCGACGGTTCATCCGTTCATTCACATTCACCTGACGGTTCACCCGTTCATTTATTATCACCCGACGGTTTATCAGTTCACATTCATCCGACAGTTCGCCCGTTCATTCACATCCACCTGACGGTTCACCCGTTCATTAATCATCATTTGACGGTTCATCCGTTCATTTATTTCCATTCGACGGTTTGTCCGTTCATTCTACCATTCGACGGTTTACCCGTTCCTTTTGACGATTCATTTCGTTCATACCTTTTTGACGATTCGTTATCGTTCATCATCTACATCAGTAACTTATCATCCTTGATTAAGTTATCTATTGAAATAATAATATTCGATATATTCTGCCACGTCCATATTACCTCTGAGCAGATATAATGAATATAATTATTTTCTACAAAATCATCAAGAAATATATCATGTCTTGCACCTCTGAATATATTTTCTATCTCTATTATTTATATCTGAACAAGATATGCAACAAATAATGGAGCCACAGCAAAAATGTCTTTTATTAATCAAAATATGAGACATTACAAAAACACATGTACTACAAAAGACATAAAGATACAAAATGTTCTACTAAGACGGAGGTGTTATCAGACTAGCAATTTGTTGTTTTAGAGTCTGCAGCCGTTCTTCACGAGTGGACATCACCCTCCTTCTGGCCTCTTCCATCCCGGTTTCTTCATTGAAAGCAGGCATGGCCACCATTCGGCGAGTAATCTCAGCATTATGAGCTTCCACGTACTCATTCCTTTCTTGAGTCAGAGCATTGAATTGTTGGACTGCAACCTGATGATCAGTAACTTCATCTTCTAACTCCTGCTGGAGGCGAGCAATCTCTGCCCTCAGCTCAGTAGCTCTCTTCTCTTTTCTCTCAGCCATCAAGGTCACTGATTCTAGCTTGGATTGATACTCGGCAGATTTTGCAGAGAAAGCTTCCAAAAGGTTCTGGAGATTGACCCTTTCAATGTCAGCTGCCTGAGCCAGTTGTTCGAATTCTGCCTGTACTAGAGACTCTACGTCTCCTTGGTTGAGCTCTTTATAGTTTTTGATGGAAATCTCTAGCTCATTCAAAATATGATCCAGGAAAGTGGCCTGAGCCTCGTCACCTTGTTCTCGGATAGCCCTTACTAAAAGAGAGGTTGGACCTCTAACCATAAAGAAATCAGTACCCTCTTTTTCCACCATTCTATTTACTAGAGGTCCCAAAGATTCAAAAAAAAGCATCTGGTAAATGATTGGATCATAAGATTATTAATCGCTATAGCACCAGGAGTTGCAGCTACTCCTGTTAATGACGAGGCCGCAGGATGTTCAATCTCTCGCGTCTGGACAGCAGGCTCTTTGAACAAAGGAGCAAAAGTGGAGCTAGTTGCCCCTCCTGGTTGTTCCTCTGCAAAAGTAAAAATTGTCATTTTGCCTGTTGTTTGCTATTATCCAAGAAGATTAAAGATGTAAACTGTCTTACCATGGTTGAATCCAGCAATGAGCCTATCAGCTGCTGGAAATTTCTCTTGCCAAGCAGAAGTAGCTTCAGCCATAACAGCCTGGCTACTGCCCGCTTCAGAACCACAGGATAAATGATGACTGCTACTAACAATCACCGTCAGTATAGGCACTATGTCTGTGCATATCGGAGGTGCTAGAGGAGTCTCAAGATCTGCAGGAAATATAAATAAAGACGTTAGCTATCAATCTATTTAAGAGGAGATTGCTAATTTCATTTTATACCTTGAGGACCAGTGGCGGGAGTTTCCTCCGGAGATTCTTCATCTGCTACTTTTTCTGGAGATATTTCTGCATCAACATCCTCTTCAGGATTTAAGGTATCAGCGACGTTTTCTGGAGATGCTTCTACCTCAACTTCCTTGTTAGGATCTAAGGTATCATCGACAGCATTAGGAGATATATGCACTTCATCGTCCCTTTCAAGATCTTGCATATATTCATCAATATTCTCGGACGAAGAGCTCTCCTCATATTCACCTTCTTCTGGTGCATTCCCGCTGGCAGTTGCAGCTTGGTCAAAAGAGTCTTCCAGTGGGCTGTAGTTGCAATCTTCTAGAGCCGCAATCACTTCACGATCTTCCTCTTCACGGAGGGTCCTAGGAGTAGGAGGAAGTTGAGTCGTCTCCGCAGCAGGTGAAAGAGATCGTACAACATCTTGCTCTTCCTCCATGATACTTCCTCTGGGCTCTTCGGCCTCAGTTCTCGGATCAGGATCTTTCCTCTGCTCGATCTCTTCCCTATGCTCTGGATTAGGAGTCTTATTCTTAGGCTCTGAAATAGGAGTGGGAGATGGCAAAGTGAATCCCGCCGCAGTATCCACTACCATTGAAGACGGGGCTCGTCTAGAAGGAGAGGCCATTCGATTTCTTCTTTGGGCCAGCTTCTTTCTTTTCAGAGGCCTCTCAGGGCTCTCTATATCTACAGTCTCAACTTGTCTTTGGACAGAGGTCGGTGTGGTAGCCTCTTCTTGCTGAATTATCTCGGCCAGCTGCCGAGATTGAGATCTAGTGGTAATCTTTTCAGAAGAATGATCTAAGATCAATTTCTTCTTTGCTGCCGGAGCAGGAGGCTCCTCTCTTCTCCTCTTCTTGCCTGGAGATTTAGCCACCTTCAAAGAGATACGTAGTGGCGCGTTAACCTCTTGAGGGAACATAACGTCCCTTGAAGCTTCCAAGGGTGCATCTACTGGCTCATGCACTTCATCATTTTCTGGGAGTGACATGGCGATTCCTTTCCTCTTCAATCTTATTGAAGATGCAAAACTATCCGCGAGATTAAAATTTTCAGCAAATGTGTTCGAAGATGTATAGAATACTGAGTATGTAAATAGCATCCGAGGGCCATGATTGCTATTTACTAGCTTCGAAAATGTTACTTTCGTATCTCGAGCATTATAATAAGCCCATGCTCGGGCCCCATCTATCAAAAAACCCTTTTCTTGAAGGCACGTGATAGCATTTTCCACATGGAATTGGTCGTACCCGAACTGTCGAGCAAATCGACTGGGGAGATATGGCTCTAAATAACATTCTTCTTCGAACCGATACACCAAATGGACGGTCGAATTGTCTTCAACCACTCAAAAGCTGCACGGCTCAAAGGTTGCATCTTCAAGTCAATCATATTTATCGGCATTTGTTCATATCCAGCAGGAGGAGGAGTGCAACAAAAGTTCCATCCTTTGCTCAGGTTCAGAGCATATCTACAATCTCTCAGAGCAGTGAATTTTCACTTACTATGAGAGTATCTCCGCAAAAAGCTGCCGTCAACCGGTTCCATACCGGGGTCCATCAAAGTAGGATGGTGAAGGAGCAACCACCCAAATAGATATGTATACGGTAATTCCAACCGAGAAAATTCCTTTTCATCCTTAGATTTCAGCATCAGATCGACGTACAGACGAAGACCGGCATTCAACTTACAAGTCATCGCTGACAAAAGATCCATCTTATAGCCGAAGACTAATCTAACGGCGGCAAAAAGAACACCGCGATGGAAGCGGTCTACGGCACTGGATCCCGGGACTACAAACCGACGGAGCCAATACGTCAAAAACCCTGCTAATTGGGCTTCTTTTGACATAGATCTATATCCTACTCTCAAATAACGCTCGAGAGTATCGCCTTTCTTTAAAGGAGGACATTGATGATCATCCTTCATCTCTTCATCAAAATTGCCACTTTCTTCCATCAACTTCATCACTTCTGTGTTGCTCAATGGCTTAAAGAAGTCAGGATAGCATCTATCATGTTCCTTGGTCTTCGATTCTTTAATGTGGTTAAGGAACAGATAAGGTAACCATTTTGAGGAATAGCAGGTGTTTGATGTAGCACTTTTGTAGAATAGAGAACAGATTTTATAATGACATAGCAGTTCTTCGAAGACTGCTACCATTTCTGCATTCTCTTTCCGGAGTCTGTCCAATTCATCATTGGTTGGGACAAATTCTTCATATGGGGCATCTCCCATTGGCAAGTAAGAGATGTACTGCATCTCATGAAGTGCAAGCCCGATTTCTCTGCCAGGAGTCATGAAGGTCCCTGTTCTGTAATTGTACCTTTCGGCTAGAGCCAAGAACAGATGCGGGTTGGGAGCAAAACCATAAACAGTGGCATGCACTGCTTGGTACAAATTGATTTGCTGAAGTTTGTTTTCAAACTTGGTCAGAATCCAGTTTGCTATGCAGTTCCATCTCTTAAAATCCGGATTCACCAATCCTGTTAATCTGATGTCCTGCTCAGGATACCTTCCTTCGACTTTCGCAAACTTATTTACGAATATTGGAGTTCTGACAGGTAATAACAAGGAAGAATTCTCCGGCAGAATACAACCGGGTTTCAAACCTGTTAACAAGATACTGTACCGTTCTGAGGAACTGTAGAACATGTCCTTCTTGTTCGGTCCCTTCTTTACAAAAATCCTTCCTGGACGGGCATCTTGGAACGGTGTAAGGTTCCATTCCATCTTCCTCGGATAGCTCGCATGAGCATACCGGGATAAGGGGAGACAGCGGGAAACATCTGGTATCGAGAATGACCTATCCGTCTGATGAACAATCCTTTCTTCCATCCTTGGTCTCGGTTGAGAACTTTTCTCAAAAGCTTTGCCGAACAGGAATAATGGCTTCTTGTGAATAACAGCATCTGCTGACTCCAGAGGTTGTCCATTCATCAAACATAGCAGAGTCTCATTATCTTGGGATATCAAAATAGCCTGACGGAAAGTTGGCAGATCATATTGAGGATAGTGCACATGAGATAGGTCCTCTTTGTATTCTGATTCTGAAAGGGTCCCTACGAAGTTCTCATATTCTGGATCTTCTCTAGTATTAACTGCATCAGACAGAGAAAACAAAAATTCAGCATAAAGATAAAAAAAAGTCAAGGATGCTATCATCAGTTTGCGTAAACATCAGAATGCGCAACATCAAATTGCGCAAATATCAGATTGCGCAATAATCAAACTGCGCAAACAAACATTCATCAGTTTGCGCTGACAGTCTTGCGCAAATCAGCAAGTTGCGCTGACTTTTGTCAGCACAGTTCAACCGATTGTGCAGAATGTTGTCCTTCATAAAAATGAAGAACGAACTGATTTGTGCAACCAGAACCCTAAAAAGGGTGGCGCAGTATGATCACATCTCTAAAAAGAGATGGATTCTGAAGAACAGTGAGATCAAAACCCTAAAAAGAGTTTTGATTTGGTCATCTACCTATCAGTGCGGGATGAGCAGTTTTGTGACGAGAAGCATGTCGCGCAGCCCTAGCCGATGACTCGGCGGGGGCCTTGCCCTTGGCAGCGGCGGAGGATCGTCGGAGAGCCATCGAGATCGTCGAAGAAGAAAGGAAGAAAGAGCTCGGAAATTTTTCTCTCAAGTGCACGAAGAAAGCAAGTAAAGAACACTTCGAAGGAATTGAAGAGCTATTTATAGTTTTTCAAATCGAAACGGCCTCCTTAGATTGCGCCTAAAAAATGGGAATAATCCCTCAGATTGCGCAGACAGCTCACTACATGCGCAAATTGATTTCAATTTCAAAATTCAAAGTATTTCGAAATTTTGAATAAATTCAACTTTCGAAAACTTTGAAGGGGGTCTTGTAGGTCCTAAAAAATCAAGTTGCACACATCAACAAAGTCATGAAGATCAAAAATAAATCTTTCAAATGAACTACGCAGACATCAGTTTGCGCAGCAAACAGATTACGCATACTAGACTGCGCACACTCCCAAGCACGCAGGCTGACGTGGCAGATCATCATCATTACCTGACACAAATCAAATCTTCTGACAGCTGACAACACGAAGAACGAGGCGACCATTCGTTTAATCGTGCAGCACGGCGCTCGAGGATAGCTGGCAGCGCAATCCATGTTGTTGCAATCTATGTTGGCGCAATCTATACCTGCGCAGTCCAAGTCTGCGCAATCCAAAGCCAGCGTAATTCAGTGTGCGCGTTCTATCAACACAAATAATAAAATACACGTGGCATTCATGCCATCAATTGCTCATTACGTGGCAACCGTCTATGCACGATCATGTGCATTTCAATCAAATGATGCCATGTGTCCAAGACAGTTGGCCCATGATCCAGCAACTGCCTGCGCAATCCAACTGCTGCGCAATCTATCATGCGCAGTTCAGAATAACTAAAAGTTAGTTATTTCTGAGAACTCTATAAATAGAGTTTCAAGTCTCCATTCAAGGGGATCAAAAAATCAAGAATCAAAAAATCAAGGATCAAAAAATCAAGAATCAAAAAATTAAGGATCAAAAAATCAGAGATCAGATTGTAAAGAGATCAAACTTCAAAGTTCAGAGAGTTCAGGAGTTCTTGCCCAAGTGCTGCTGCATTCTTCCGAGGCTTTTGCCTTCAACTTCCGAGGCTTTTTGCCTTCAATTCCAGAGTTGTTTTCAACTTCAGAGGCTCCGTCTTCAAAGTTTACATCGTCCAAGGGATAAAGCAATCGTCATCTAGATTGGATTGCTACAGTTGTACTATTCCCAGAATTCAAATTGTAATCTTTTACAAATTTGTATCAATAAAGTTTTACACTTTTATTTTTGCAAACACCCGCGTCCAGGCGCATCCTACATATACGCGCATGAGCAGCCAGCCTGCAGACTATATAAATAGAGGGATCATTTCCTTCTTCCAGACCTACACACACACAGAGACGAACATTCGTAGACAGGCAGAGACATCGCACAACCAGAGAGGCAGATACAGACACTCAACGTCTTTCTCCTCTCAGCAAGCTCTGGCACCCAGAGCAATCCAAACCTTCAGAGAACCGATAACCGTCGTCAGATCGTCAACGGAGTCAACGTATTTCCACTCGCTCCATCAGCACAAGGGACCCAGATAAACAAAAGTGTACTCCTAGGACTATGTCTAAGTCCTATATTGTAACACTATTCTGTTTGTATTAAAATTTGCAATCAAAAGATTTTAATAGCAAACAAGCTGGCGACTCTGCTGGGGACCTCTTTATCCTCCACCGAGAAAGATGTATCTGTCACCCTCATTTTTCGTATTTCCTGTATTTCGTATTTGTACTCGTAATTTGATTTTGGCACGTATTTTATTTTTTTTGACTTGCGGATTTTGGTTTCTCGTAAATGGGTTTTGGACCATGGTTTGGTTTTATTTTGTGGAGTTGGTTTGGTTCATCATGAGTGGAACACCTTAGCTTGTGCTCCACCTCCATTCCACCGCAACTCCCCTCTTTATAACCCCACCTACTTTTCTCTCTTCTCATTATTTCCATTTATTTCTTCTTCTTCTTCCTTCCTCTACACAACACCATCACCTATAGGCAAGTGCACCTTACCAACAAATAAGCACCCAATTTTATTTGTCCATTTGATAGATTAGGACATGTAGATCAATATTAGAACTTGGAATTTTATGATTTGGAGTCTCCATTGTTCTAGATCTAAGTTTTGATTATTTTTGGAAATCCTTGGTTTTGATCTATTAAACTTTGATTTTTGCTTGTTTTGATGCTTCCATGTGGAAGAGAATTCAATTTTACTCAAGTTAGAACTTTGAAAATCTAGATTTGGCTTTGATTTGGTAAAGATATGAAGATTTTAAGTTTTGGTGTTCTTGAGGAGTTCATCTCAGCCTCGGAGAAGGCTCTCGGCCAGTGCTCTTTAGCACTTGACCGTTTGCGCACCCCGGCCTGTACTCTTTAGCGCATGGCCGATTGCGCATAGGCTCAGCCAGTGCTTTGCGCTGCGCTGGATTGCGCTGGCGCAAGCTAGCCATGTGCAAGCCAGCCATGCGCAAAGTAACCCCTGCGTACTTGACCATTGCGCCAACCTCTCCTGCGCAATTCACTCATGCGCAATCCACCCCTGCGCAGTCTGCTCATGCGCAATCTAACCCTGCGCGCTTGGACCCTGCGCAGTACAACCCTGCGCAGTTCAACCCTGCGCCAACCACCCTGCGCAATCCAACCCCCCTTGACCCCTTCCACAATCTATTGGCTCTTGGAGATTTGGTTTAATTTCTTTAAGCTTGGCTCTTCTATAGCCCTATATATTGATATTTTATTAGATATTTCATGCCCATTTTATATTCTTACGCCTTTTGTCATGAACTTGATTTTACTTAATATGTTTGCAATGACTATTGTACATTGCTTGGTATGACAAGGAACTAGCATAACACGACAGTGACCTGTAGTGGTGCACTCTTGACATGACCAACCCGACTTGATAGTGGCCCGTGGCGGCGCACTCCTGACTTGACTTGACTTGACTTGATAACTTAACTTGACCTGCCTTGACACCGTGGGTGGTTCTTTCTTGCTTGCTTGTTAAATCCACTTGTCCAGTCTTGCATCATGTCTAGGATGGCACTCCTGAGTACCACGGTCAGGAGTACCTACTAAAATGGATTAAGGCTAATAACTAGAATAATTCAGTAGTCATGAGAGATTTCTCCAGTTACAGGCAATCCCGTTATCCCGGCCGTAATTGTTTGGACTTGTAGCCTGCCGTCGAGTAGGGCACATTTCCAGCTCACAGTCGTGTGGGGCACATAATTATTGATAACTGCTTAATGAATTCGAATCGCCTGGATAACCTGGATTAGCTGCAGGGCTTGTGGCTGGAGGAACATCTCATTGCATCTTGCTAGTAACTAGGATCGTGATAACCCTAGTTAGTTAATGTAGAAAGCCGTAGGCAATGATTGGCCGTGATTTCTTGGATGGAGTCTAGTCCAGTATAGTATTGTCTAGAATTGATTGATTGTAAAATTGTACCAGAATGATTGAAGGATTGTCACTATAATGATTGTCACTCCAGATTGTTACTTGACCTGATTCCTTATATTTATCTTGCCGATAAATGGTGAGAGAAACCAAGTTCCGTTCAGACGAAGGGTTACAACCCTGGTCCTTGTTTGGTTTACGGGTTGTAACCTGGCCATCTGAATAGTCCCATGGTTATCTCATCGTATATCATCCTGTCATGCTTGTCCATATGTCCTGTCTTTTAGTGATTCTATACAAAATTGTCTTTTATATTAACCATCATGCTTTTCTTAAATTACTGTCTTTTATTATGTAATTATATTATTGTGCTGATTGCTTGTTTTTGTTCTTATTTCGTGGCCTCCTTTGTGGCACTTGCTCTTTCTGGGGTCTGACCCAGCTGGTTTTGTATGGCCAGATACCGGAGCGGCAGCAAAGGATCTACCTGTCTTCCAGCCCAATGGTGAACACTAGACGGAACCCGGGCAAAGAGTGGGTTTTCTATTTTGTTTCGCTCACTCTATTGTAAAAATTATTCTTTTGAGGCGTTCAGCCGACGAGCACCTGTTAGCTCGATGCACTTTTATTTACTGTCTGCCTACGGGCTGTAAGCATGATTGGCAACTCGAGGTTGATCATGTATGACTTAACTCCTGCTAGTCCTTATATTTTGTACGACTAGCTTCATGATCATCTGGATATGTAATGTTTGGGACGCCTTATAATTGTATATTTGGTGATCTGATATCTTGTGATTATTATTAGTTGGTTGGGATTGAGACAATAGGATAATTTATGACCCTAAGAGACTGATGGCTTGTAGATAAACCCTCACATATCTAGACAGTCGTGACCGTATGGTGAGATGGATTCCATTTCATCATACGTAGCTGGCTATGTCCGCTCCCGCTCTCCAGTATTCTGGTTCTGGGGCATGACAGTATCGCAATCCGATGATATGAAGGTGGGCTCCTCCCACAAGACGCTGGTCGTACGCCTCAATCAACAGGCGTATGAGGAGTTCATCTCTGAAGGCAGTGCGAGTCCTTCGAAGCGGCTGCCAAAGCCGAAGAAGACCCGCCGAGTCTGGGTGCGCAAGGTCGACGCCTCTGGCACCACCACCGAAGGGGATGCGCTGATCCAGCCTTCCCTTCCTGCTGACGTCCTCAGCAACCAAGATGCGCCCACCGGTACAGCACATCTCTCGGAGAAACGTGTGGCTGACCACATTCCCCAGCCATCTCTCTCTCAGGCGAGAAAGATGCGTCGACGGAGCAGGAACGCAGCCAATGCCCCGCGCATCACCTCCGATGCGCCACAGAAGGTCTCTGTCTTTGACAGACTCACTCGCTGTAGTGGCGAGGAGAATTTGGATTCTGAGTACTACGCGCCTCAGCGGCATGGTACGAAGAAGTCCAAGGCAGCACGGACCATGCATCCCAAACGTGCTATGCCAGCAGCAAGCCAGAAGCATGCGCTCACAATCATGCGCACGTTGCTGATGGTAAGCTGTATAAGGTCGACTCAGGTGCTTCTGCGCCAGAAACGAGCCGACCTTCAAAGTCCTTATCTCACTTGGGCACATCTGTTGCGTTCGCAACCAAGTCGAGTAAGGCAAATCCAGTGGTCTTGAACCCCCGCGCCCCCTCGGGTTGTGCGTCTTGTCACGACCCGCACCCTAGAGTAAGGGCACGAGACGTGGGTACGTCCAGCCTACGCCGCAGTGTCGACGGTAGAACGCTGTCCTAGGTCAAACATCTAACAATATAAAGGTACCTGTACAGTATATACTCTCCGAATGGAGGTGACATAGCAGATACAGTCTCAATCACAACTAAGGTAGAGCGAGATAAAAGATAGGTAAAACATGAAATCCAAAAGCGATACAGCAGATAGAAGTCTAAGTGTCTAAGATACACAAACCCAGAAAACATCTCAAAGCTCAATACAGTAATCCATGGAATAAATACAACTCAATACAACTGAAATAACTAACTATACAACCTCTACTGTCTCTCCTCTAGGCTAGCAGGCAACCTCCAGGCTATCTGTAAAATTTATCAACAGGTCCAGTCAGGACAGGAACGAGCACATCTCATCTAGAAAACCCAAGTAAATGACAGAGAACAATACAGCAATTATAGACAGTTATATTGATAAAAATGGCAGTTTATATTCAGGTGATGGTAAGAAAGAGAGATAAAGTGCAAGGAAAGTAAATACTAAACAAGAGAAGAATCATAGCAATGAAGACTGTAAAAATAGAACTAGCTGAACCAGGGTAATATGATATAAAGTCCAGACAGAAAATGTAACCAGTGTAAAACCTATGTAAATCCAGTACGGGATGAATCTAATACAAGATGAATCCAGTAAGGAATGATTCCAGTTATAGCGATCAACGATTCCAGGGTGAGTCCAGCCTATACTCTAGCAGTGTGTTTTAAAATACCGAGTTCGACATGTAAACGGCTGTGGGTAATCAGGCACATCCCTCACTGATCAGGCGAGAGATGGCTATGCTTCCAGTAGATTCCAGTAGGGAGATTCCAGATTGGGGTATGTCTACATGTCTTACTCTAGTATTTCCCCTCCCAGCAAGTGAATCCAGAATTCCGACACAATGATTCAAGATGAATCCAGCCAAAATATAATGATACCAGTAAATGATTCCAGTAAATGATTCCAGTAAAATGATTCCAGTTAAATGATTCCAGTAGATGATTCCAGTAATAGAGATGATACCAGTAATAGAGGCCAGAAAATAAAAGTGTGTCGTATACATGAATCCAGAAATATCCACACGTGTTGTAACAGAGAATCACATACAACTAACTAGAACTGAAGTACAGTAATTGACAAGTAAATGAGAGAACTATCAGAGAATGTACTCGCCTGATGTCTGAATGTCCAAGGTAAAGATACTGTCCGAGGAGAGGTGTCTGGCTCCTAATTAGAACAGCACAAGTCACAACATGTCCAGAAGGGTAATATAAAGCACTACAATACATTCTACATGAATCTAGGTCAAACTAGGCCAAAGTTAACCCTTGGTCAACTCTGGTCAACTGCACTAGTCAAACTAGGTCAAACTAGGTCATGTCCTAACCCAGCAAGTCTTACTAGGCCTAACCAAGACTATCCTAGCAAGCACACATCAATACAAGGCTATACAAGCCAACATACACCCAACTCTATATAGCATACAATTATTCAATACTCAAATAGGCAAGAATTCACATTAGATACACACTAGGTAATCTATTACTTTAAGCTATATATGTCTACACATATATACACATGCATATATTGGTATTCAACATTAGGTCTATAATCATGGCATTTCAAATGGTTATATAAACTTATATATTACAACACAATATGCTAACATATATATAATATACATACATAGCTAAGTTAACTATATTCATAATTACTTATTTAAGAGGCTATGTGTGTGTATGTGAACATGGCAAAGGGGCAAGTGAGGGTTAAATGGGCATACATAGTGTATACATATCAAAGAGTGTCAAAGTATAAGTGAACAATGTGTCAAGTGTGATAGTGTCAACATAGTGTAAGGGGGTACATGAGGTAATATAGGATTTGTGTTAACATAGAACATTACATCTCATTAACTTGTATATTGCATACATTACATCTATTATTACCTTACATTCATGCTTGCATTCATTCATCATTCATTTATTCTCTTGCACCACTATATGCACCATATATTACATACTATGGAACCTACATATTCATTACAAGCCATACTTATACATGCTTACATTAGATAGGATACTTACACCTCATACATCATTTATTTAACCATTTACTCTTGCTTGTATTTTCTATTTAATTACATAATGTATACATTAACATGGGTTAAAATCAAATAGAACATTATATTACACACAATGGTGCACAAAATACATATACCGAATAGTAACTTCTACTAATAATCAATACTGTACCTTCTCAACATGAATTAAAATCTAGGATTAAAGTATTTTATAGATCTATGTGTTAGCTTTCCGAAACTTCAAACGGATCGCATTTTTGTTTCCAGAAACTCCCGAAATCGCAAAAACACCGAGAACGCGTTTGTCCTTCGTACAGCTGACACTCAAATAATTCTCCAGAAAGTTACAGAAAGAATTAGGCCTATTAATATATGTTTTTGGAAAGCTAACTTCAATACGCTTCTTTTAAAAAAACGGAAGATTAAACCGAGCTTTGAGCTAGAAGTTATGATATTTCTAAGTTAGGGCTGAAATTAAAAACATGGATAAAAATCATGACGGATTTAGGTAGTTTGAGACAAAAGAACACAAGTATATAACATAATATATCAAGAACTCACTCTCTACACTAATATATATATGAGACACTATAGAATACATCTTCAATACAAAAACATGAGATTAAACATGTAATAATTCATTCATACATAACAAAAACACATAGTGTGTCCAAATTTGGGATTTTCCCACATGGACACAACCACAACACAAAGGACACTCCTATGACCTCCAAATGGACACAAATGGAGATACAACCATAGGGGTCATTCCTATGGGTTCAAAATAGACCTATATGCATGAGGACATGAAAAGGAGAAGGGATTTATACCTCCCGGTAGATCGAATCGAAGAAAAGCCTTCCCGGAGCGACACCGACACATAGAGATTCCAAAAGGACACGAACGAGCTCCGAATCCTCCCAAACTTGGGTAGCTTCCTCCTTGGCTAGAATGGAGAAGGAAAGAAGAAGATTTGGTGGTGAAATGGAAGGATTTGGTGGAGAAATTGCTAGGGATTGCTTTCTAGGAATTTGGGGAAGAACAAGAGAGAGAGTATGGATGAGAATAATGAAATGAACTTGAGCTATCCTCTCCCAAAGTGGCTGGCCATATGGGGCTATTTGTCCTATTATGGTAAGGTCCAAAATGCCCCCACTAACCTATTCTATTAGTATTAGGAAAGGGCTAATTGGTTGGGGCTAAATTAGTCATTCTAAAGTCTCTAATCACACTAACCTTATCCATAATAATTAGTCTAACCTCTAACTAAAATATTTCTATCATGTGAACTAAAATTAATATCATGTGGGCCATGCCTAACTAGTGTGTGGGTCCCACTAGAGTCAAACTACCCCCGGGTCCCCGTTTCAAGTCAGATTGAGTTGAAATTCGAACCCGACTCAAATAATCCCAAAACAATATCATAAATAATAAAATAAATTTTAAAAATATTTCAAAAATATAAAATGACAAAATATCCATGTTCCTGAAAACTGGGGGTGACAAATTCCTCAAAATTAAAACCAAACAATTGTAAAATGTCAAAATCACAAGTCATAATTTTAAATAGTTTAAAAATGATTAAAAATCACCAAAAATCATAATATGAAATAATAATCAATAAATAATAATTATAATTACAAAATTTCAAAATTACCCTCATCTGGAAAACTGGATGTTACACGTCTGAGGTTCGTTCAAGTCACTTTAAAGGTTGTTCCCCCACTACTGATCTGAGCACCTGTTTGGTGTTGGACCAGGGGGCGCAGCATTCACCTGACCACCCCGGTGCTTGGCCTTGCCATGCGCCTGAAGGGGGTACGAAGGTAGCACTCTCCTCCAACGATCTACGTAACGTGATCACTCACAAGCGCCGATCAGGAGAGTCGACTGTCAAGCACGATGCGCCTTTCACAGGGCACACTTGTGCTGTGGTCACCATCAACTGCTGTTGCAAGTCAGCAGTCCCACCAAGACAGTCGGTGTTCCAGCGGCTGCAGTCATCGATACCCCTCCGACGTCGTCTCGGAAAGAAAGTGTCAACAATAGAGGAGCCAGAACTAGAGGTTGCTTCATGCAATGTAATCTCCAACTCCTCGTCAGTCCGAAAGACGACTGACATTTCCTTGTCCAAGAGCCAGCCGAGGAAATCCAAAACAACCGTCTCGTCCTCCGGAGTGTTCGAAGGCACTCAGAGGAGGAAGAAGCTCTTGGAGGAAGCTGGGGGTAGTCAAGCCCTTGTTGATCCTCCTTCCGAAGACGAGGGTGTCCTCCAAAGCACAGCTGGGGTGGATCTTCATCCTCAGGGCGAAGTCAGCCTCCCTGACATAGCTGGGGGTCGTCTAGCCCCTGTGGACCTGCATCTCGAAGATGAAGAAGTCCTTCAGGACATGACTGGGGGTAGTCAGGCCCTTACGGATACTTCTCCCAAAGACGAAGGCGTCCTCCAAAACTTAGCTGGGGGTAGCTTAGCCCCTGCGGATCCGAGTCTCGAAGACGAAGAAGCCCTCAGGAACATAGCTGGGGGTTGCCAAGACGAAGCTCCGGGAACAACAACTCCTCTACATGAGAGTGAGGCCGAAAGCGAAGCCTCACCCGAGCCATCCGATTCCAGCCGTGTCATGACAGTCTACATGACTGGGGATGACGCCGATTCGGATGCGCCACCAGCGGACCTCGTCCAGCGCATGGATACCTTGGAAGGAGGACTCAAAACCCTCTCTGCCTCTATACAAACACTGACTCAAGCAGTGTTTGAGATACGGTCAGCTTTGGCCAGGACACCTTCTACCGGTCCCTACCCAGGGGCTAATGGAGAGTCAAGTGTACCCCCTCAACGGGTATCCTTGGATACGGATCGTCGCGAAGCCCCCCGGACGTCGGAGCCCTCAAATGCTTAACTCCAGGTGGTACCACCTTCCCCGACTCCCAGCTCCACGGAAGACGTGGTCGAGATGATCAGGGACCTGCACGAGCGCTTTGAGTCCAAGACGAGACAAGAGGAGCGCCAAAAGATGGGCATCCCCCAACCTTATCCCCTCGAATAGAATAAAGTGGTTTATCCTCTCAAATATAAACCACAAATACTGACGCCATACGACGGGAAAGATTTTCTGCGTCGCTATCTGACGTATTTCCAGTCTCAGACCGGACATCTCCCGAAAGAGGATGCGCTACTCACCAGCATATTTGTCGGCGCACTAAAAGGAGTGGCGTACGACTGGTACTGCAGCCTCCCCGACAATTCCATATCATCCTTCGACGATTTGACGCACCTTTTCCTCGACCGTTTCTACGACGGCGGGAAGGACATGACAATGGCGTCCCTCATAGAGATACGCCAGAAGGAGAAGGAAACAGTTCGGGTATTCATTGAACACTTCCGACAGGCCTGCTTCAGACTACCCCCGGGCATGCCAGAACATGCACTCCTCTCATCCTGCAGTATGAACATGCTGCCTGCAGTCAAACTCTGGCTCAACTCTACTCCTCCTCCCGACTGGAGTTCCCTGATCATCGAAGCCGAGGCCGCAGAAAACAAGGCGGCCAATGCTCGTCTTCTGGGAGTCAGTTTCCCCGCCTTTGAAGACAAGTGGAAGCGGCCTGCAGCAAACAACCCCGGACGAGAGACGAAGGGGAAACAGACATTGACTGTCAATGCCTCAAAAGGTGCATCAGCACCTACTCAGAAGCCTCCACTTGCACCAAGACCAAAGGAGGTTTATTCTTTCAACGATGAAGATACCCTGCAACTCTTTGAGATACTGAAGCAGGGTGACAAGATCAAGTTGTCGGACCCGAAGCGTCCGGACGACGTTGGAAAAGTGGACAATCTGAGGTACTGTCACTACCATCGGTTTATCGGACATCCAACCAAGGACTGCTACGTCCTCAAAAACTACATCCAGCGCATGATCAATGCGGATGTTATCTCCGTCGACTACGAGGAGAAGACGGTTTCGGCCAACGTGGTGTCACTCTAATTCGGTACCTTGCCGCCAACTACAACACAAGATGGCATCGTCCCCATCCCTAAGGCGACAATGGAGGTGGTTAACTTACCATCTACTCGTGACAACGTGAGTGGACTCATCCCACTCACCACATCCCGGGGAGAGATCTTATGGGTTCACCCTGATCTTGTCTCCGAGGTTACTCAACCGGAGGTATGCTCTGCCTCCAAAACCAAAGGCAGGAAGATCAAGTCTTGCCGCATGGTCTCTTCCTCCGCAGAAGAGGCTCTTCCTGTACAAACGCGTTCACAACAGAACGCCCAACCCGACGAAGCTGCCGTCGAGGTGGTGCCTCCTTGCACCGTCCCTACTATCGAGGAAGGGGGTCCGTCCAAGCCTCCAGCAGCTAATAAGCAGAAGCATGTAGAGGCTCGTTTCGACAGGCCTCTACGAAAGGAGAATGCTTCGGGGCTAGCCAAGCCCCACAACTTCGACATACTGGCACAACTTGCCAGTACTCCTGCCCGCCTTTCTCTGTTTGAGCTTCTTCGTCTTTCCAAGGACACTCGCGAAGCTCTCTGTGAAGCCCTGAAGGATGTTGAGTCCTTCATCAGTCAGGTCAAGCAGCCTGAAGATCTCCCAACTGCATGTGCGCACTGTCATTGTGCGGATAAGGTTATCCCCAATATAACCTTCACCCAACAAGACATGCAGCTCAAGCACAACCGACACAACAGGCCGCTGTATTATACAGGGTATATCGGTTCTGTCAAGGTAAAGCGGATTCAGATCGATCCGGGGTCTTCCCTCAGCATTATTTCGAAGACGCTGCTCTCAACACTGGGGATCCCAATGTACCGACTGGCGCCATCCAACACAACAATCAGTGGCTTCAACGCTAGCAAAAGCGAGCCACTAGACAAGATACGTCAAAAGTGCCATATCGGTAACCTCAGGACTGAGGTGACTTGTTACGTCGTGGACGTCGACGTCAACTACAACCTCATGTTGGGTCGTCCATGGCTGCATGAGTACATGGTGGTGCCATCCACACTCCACCACTGTATGAAGTACGTGTCCACCAACGACGTCATCCGGACGGAGTTTGTGGACATTGACCCTTTCAAAGGGGTTGAAGCCTACTTCACGGATTCCAACTTGTACAAATCACCTGACGAGGAGGAAGCCAATGATGCTGACGACGAGGCAGAAACGGCAGCAGAGCCGGACATGGAGCCTGAGATGACTCCCAGCGCTCCTTTGAAGATCCGACTCAAAGGCAAACTGCCTCAGAAGTTGCCCCCCATGAACATCAAGCTACCTGGGAAAGCACCAACTGCTCCTGAAGCTCTCCTGAAGATACGACTCAAGGGAAAGCCGCCTCAAACATCGGTTCCCCTCATGGCAAAACTACAGGGGAAGGCACCCATCACCGAAGGCGCGGTTGAGGCACCTCTGAAGGTGCGTCTTAAGGGCAAGCCGCCGCAATCCAAGCTTCCCGAGAAGGCCCATATAGCCCTCTCAGACCCCAAAATCAAAGTTGTGGTGGACTCTCCCGATCCAATCCCAGTACTCACAGATGAAGAGCTAGGAGAATCTCTGCTGATGTAGACGCACCCTCTCTGGACAATCTAATCCCGCGGGATAAAATCTCGTATTTTATCAAAATTATTCTAGTCTTCCACATTGGAATGCCATGTATACATTAGATAACGCTCTACGGTCGTTCACAAATAACGACCGTCAATCATGTAAATCGAGTAGTCCCGTTCCAAGGGGTCTGTTCTGTAGTCCCACCGCGGAGTCGAGACGAAGAATCCAGCTACGCGAACCCCCTACCGAAGACGAAGTCGAGCAGATCGACCTTGGGGATGGATCTTCTTCCAAACCCATCTTCATCAGCAAAAGCCTAAAAGGAGATGACCGGGAGTCTTTAATCCAAATGGCTAAAGAATATATTGATGTCTTCGCCTGGAGCTACGAAGACATGCCGGGACTTGATCCTCAGATCGCGATGCATAGGCTCAACATCTTGTCCGATGCCAAGCCTATCAAACAACAACAGCGACGCTTTCGTTCGGACATCATGAACACTGTCGATCAGGAGATGGACAAAATCTTGACCAGCGGCTTCATCCGTAAAGAACAACACCCGGATTGGATGGCCAACGTTGTCCCTGTCACCAAGAAGAATGGGAAGATTCGAGTCTGCATCGACTTCAGGGATCTTAACTCCGCCTGCCCGAAGGACAAATTCCTGCTTTCCATGACCGACGTGATGGTCGACAACATATGTGGCTTCGAACGCATGTCTTTCATGGACGGATATTCGGGCTACAACCAGATCAAGATGTTCTCCGATGACGCAAAACATACGTCATTTAGGACTCCAAAGGGCATTTTCTGCTACACAGTGATGCCCTTCGGCTTGAAGAACGTCGGTGCCACATACCAACGAGCTATGAGTACCATTTTTCGTCAACATCTTCGCAAGACAGTCGAATGCTATGTTGATGACATCGCAGTCAAGAGCCGTCTCAAAGGAGATCACCTACAAGACCTGAAGACAGTCTTCGATCTTATGCGGGCGCACCAACTCAAGATGAACCCCGCTAAATCCTTCTTAGGGGTTTCCAGCGAAAAGTTCTTGGGCTTCATTATCACGGCGAAAGGCATTCATGTCGATCTCGAGAAGACCAAAGCCATCCTGGAAATGGATCCTCCGAAGAACCTCCGAGAACTTCGAGGCCTGCAGGGACGTCTGGCATATATTCGGAGGTTCATAGCAAACCTCTCCAGAAAATGTCGACCCTTCACTCAGCCTATGAAGAAGGAAGTCTCTTACGTCTGGACAGAGGAATGCCAAAAAGCTTTCGACGACATCAAAGCTTACCTGACGAGTCCGCCAGTCCTAGTGGCGCCCATTGTCGGCAAACCATTCCTCCTCTTCGTCCGTGCCATAGATCATTCCCTTGGCGCTTTGCTGGCTCAGAACAGCGATACAGGCTACGAGCAAGCTATCTACTACCTCAGTAGAACACTTATCGGGGCCGAACACCGGTACAACCCCGTTGAAAAGGAGTGCTTGGCGTTGGTATTTGCCATCCAGAAGACTCGCCATTATGTCTCAGGCCAGACGATTCATGTTATCTCCCGAGTCAATCCACTCAGAGTTCTCATGACGAAGCCAGGGTCATTAAACTCCCGGCTAGCTACGTGGGCGATCCTGCTAACACCATACAACATGGTGTTCGTTCCACAAAAAGCCGTCAAGGGTCAGGCTCTGGCCGACTTTTTAGCTGTACACCCTATCCCGGAATCCTCCAGACTCTATGAAGACATCCCGGATGAGGTCCAAGAATCTAACGTCACTGAAGAAAGCTCCGTCTGGCGGATATTTTTCGATATCGCTTCAAGAACAGGCCCCAAAGGCCAAATTATCGCAGGAGTGGGGGTAGTCTTGGTCTCTCCCGATCAGATGGTCATCCAGCGCGCCTACTCCCTTTTGAAGCCGTGCTCCAACAATGTTGTCGAGTACAATGCGTTCATCATGGGACTCCAGCTGGCGCAACAGCTGGGGGTGGATCATCTGGAAGCCTACGGCGACTCAAAACTCGTCGTAAACCAGATCAGAGGGCTATACGAGGTTTGCCATGAAGACCTGATCCCTTACCATGGAGTTGCGTTGAACATCATTTTAACCTTCGTCGAGTTCTTCATCGAACATGTACCTCATTTACAAAATCTGGAGGCTGACGCTCTGGCTGGCCTCGTAGCCTCGTTAGCAGCACCCCTCGGGACTCAATACTACGTCACAGTAGTTGGTCGAGACTTGGTCTGTCCTAAAAATAATCTGTGCTCACAAGTGACCCATGCCATGTCAACAAGTGCTGGTGTTAATGTCTGAGACTGGAGATTCCCGTTCATTGACTTCGCTGTCTAGGGAATTCTCCCAGAAGACCCGAAAGAAGCCGTCTCAGTCAGGAGGCGCTCCCTTCGATTCTACTACGATACAGCTACCAAAATGCTCTACCGACGCTCCTACGATGGACTTCTCCTGCGATATCTGTCCAACGAAGAAGCAGCCGAAGCCCTTCGAGAAGCTCACGATGGGACCTGCGGAGCCCATCAACCTGACCCTAAGTTACAGGATCGACTGCGACGCATGGGCTACTACTGGCCAACCATGGCCGCTGATGCTGTTGACTATGCTAAGAAGTGCCATGCGTGCCAGCTTCACGCAGACTTCATCCATATACCGTCAGAACCACTACATCCTACAGTCGCCTCTTGGCCTTTCGAAGCTTGGGGCATGGACATTGTAGGACCGATCACCCCTCCTTCATCGAGAGGACACCGCTTTATCCTAGCCATCACCGACTACTTCTCCAAATGGGCAGAAGCAGTCCCACTGGCGGAAGTGAAGAGCTCTAGGGTGATCAGCTTCATCAAGCACCATGTCATCTTCCGTTTCGGGGTACCCCGGAGGATTATCCACGATAACGGTCCTCAGTTCATCAGCCATGTTTTCAGCAGATTCTGTGACAAGAATCGTATCCAAAACGTGGCCTCAACCGCCTACAATCCGACAGCAAACGGATTGGCCGAGGCGTTCAACAAGACCATCGTCAGGCTACTCAAAAAGGTCGTGTCATCCAACAAACGCGACTGGAACAAAAAGCTCGACGAATGCCTTTGGGCCTACCGCACAACGGTACGGACCCCGACGGGCAACACACCATTCTCTCTGGTCTACGGGAGCGAAGTGGTACTACCTCTCGAGATCCAGATACCCTCACTCCGCGTAGCAATCACAAACCAACTCACAGAGGAGGACAATCAACGTCGTCGTCTGCGGGAACTGGAGGCACTTGACGAAAAGCGTCTCCTAGCTCAACAACGTATTGAACTCTACCAAGCCCGTATATCACAGGCTTTCAACAAGAAGGTCAAGCAAAGGACTTTCCAAGAAGGCGACCTGGTTCTGGCAGTCAGGAGGCCGATGGTGTTGACTCACAAGACACCAGGAAAGTTCGAGCCCAAGTGGGAAGGACCTTTCATCATAGAGACGGTATACTCAAACGGTGCTTACCGCCTCGCTAAACACAATGGGAACTTGTTCATGATGCCCATCAACGACAAGTTCCTAAAGAAGTACTACTCTTGACATCTTTCAGACGTGTACTTCCACAAAATCAGACCCTTCCGGAACACAGCTGTTCCGGGGCATCCTCCAGTAGAAGGACAACCACGTCCACATCACCTCTGAGTTGTCCCCCTACGCCCTACAAAGCGGAATCTTACACTCCGTAAGACTACGCTACCCATCATGTTTACCACGTCCACATTACCTCTGAGTAAACATCCCGTACAGACACCCTGCGTTGCCGTACATTGATTGCAGAACTTCCACGTCCACATTACCTCTGAGTAGTTCCGCATATCCCCCAGAGTCATTCCTACCACGTCCATAACACCTCTAAGTAGGAAGATTCCATCATTTGAATCCCATATTTGCCACGTCCACATCACCTCTGAGCAAACATGTTGGTTCTCTCTCAAATTTATTATCTGTACCTAAAAACCAAGGTGCACAAAAGATAATAGGTCCACACAAATCATGAAGTTCATGACAACAAAAAATGAACACATCACAAAAATTTTGTATTTCTTTATTCTAAAGAGTAAAGGATTACACCCCCCAGCAAGAGTTGCAAAAATACAAAAAAAAAGAGACTACAATCCCTAAACATCCCCAGGGTTGGCTGAAATCTCTTCAATCCGATGCCTCAAGTCCATCGCTCGAGTCTCCACAGTCGCCAGGACCCGACGTTCAGCTTCTTGACGCATCGCCTCTATGGCCTCTGGAGAAGTGTCATCCTCATGCTTCTCATCCAGCTGTTGCCGCTGCTGAGCTAGAGTAAGAGCCCGGTGGGTGAAAGCTGCTTCCTCCTTCTTGAATGCTACATGTTCAGCCTGGGCACGCTCAGCATCCAATAGGAGTCGGGCCCGCTGGTCCTCAAGATGGCGAATCTGGGCATCAACCTCTGCAATACTAGCGTCCAACACAGTTCACAACTCTACCTTCTCCTGCGTAGACTGAGACAACCGCTCCACTGCAGCTTCAGTCTTAACCACTTCGTGCTCCCAGAAACCCACGGTGGCCTGATAAGAGGACTCAATTTCAGCAATCAGCTTCTCCTTTCCGCGTCTATCAGGACGGAAAGATCATTCCGCTGGATACACTGAAACTCGAAAAGCAGGTGATCCAGATCAATCACCGAGGCCTCCAGAATCTCGGCCATATGATCATGGCCCTGGTAGAGACGTATCAGGTTGATGTGTGGAAGCGCCATGGATTTTGCGTGAAACATCCATTGGTGTTCATCACTGTCGACACACCCTTCTTCAGTATCTTGTACACTGCCTCAACGATGAATTTAACATACTCATCCGCATCCGCCAACACTTGTGGTGTCATGGCAGGAGTTGGAGGAGTTACCCTGGATGGCAGACCTGAAGAAGACCCGCCTATCTCATTCTGCGAGGTTTGAACATCGACCTCAGCAGACTCTCCCGCACCAGGAGCTTGAATTCTGCCACCAGCGCCAGATGCCAAGAGTGCAGAAAGAGTTGGGTGGGGCGCCGATATCGTCCCCCAAGTCGAAGAAGCAACAGAGGGCTCTTGCATCAGCAAGCCCTTGTCCTTTCCCGGCTCAAAGGGACTATTAGCATCTGGAGCTGCCTCCTCCACCACCGAGGCGCGATCTATAACCAGTGCGGAGCCTTCTTCTGGCACGCTAACCGGATCAGCTCTCGTTTCCTGGCGGGGCGCGTCTTCTGGGGTCGGGCTCGGCAGACGAGTCTCCCCCTCATCGTCGAATTCCTCCACGGGGGCTAAATCTGTCGCCACCTCCCGGCCGGCAGCCACCTCAGCTTCCACGGCTGAGCCTGGGGTAGGGCTCGGCGACGCTAGAGCCGACCTTCTCGCATCATGACAATAAGGGGAATCAACCCTCTCCTCCGTTGCAATCACGTCTGTTGCCCCCGCAACAGACTCACGCATCTCTGGAGGAACGTCTTCCGAAGACGACGAACTCCACCCCACTTCATCATCAGGAAGCCCCGTGTCCACAGGACCCTCAATGTCCAAGGCCCCCACGGCGGCTTGCACTATCCTGGAAGCTGCTACATCCTCAGCCTCCCTCCTAACATAATCTGGAGATGCCGGAGTCTCTACAACAACGACATCATCTGAATTCTTCTCCATGGGAGACATCATTATCGGCGGAATACGCTCTTCAGATGAGTCCACCATCGCCTTTGGCCTGCTGCCACCAGACTTGGGAGTACGGGGTCTCCTTTTGAGCGGCTCCTACAAAAGGAAAGCATAAGTCACACGAAATGTGGATCCTGAATTGGGTTATATGGGACACCCTTACCTTCGTAGGTGTCGAGTCCGACGACACAGTCGGTAACGATGCCTTCTTCTGCCTCTTTGACGCAGAAGAGCCAGCCTCGGTATCCACACGTTGTTTCGGTTGATCAACCGAAGGTTCGGCCTGACCCCCTGGGGATGCGGCAGGGGCACCTCGATGACCCACCTCTGGCGGATGGTACGATCGAACCCTCGCCGATGTATTCCCGGTCACCGCTAATGGGGTGCCTATAATAAGACTGGTCTTTCTATCATATCCGGGCGACATGGCAGCCATAACACAGTAAAATTTGACGGCTGAGAAAAGAATCGGCGGTCGTGGATTCTGGACGGGCAGCGTAAAGCGAGCTCCGGTACAATGCCAAGCTCGTAGATGGGACGGCCGGATACTTTGCAACCAGCGGAATCCCCATGGAGGCAGAGTGGTGGCATCTTCACCCGAATCCATCAAGTCTTCACCGGCCTCAAAACCCGAAAAGACAGGTCCTACTTTGGTGATCTTCCACCCCTGAAGGCGGGATAAAACTCTCCTGCAAACAGGAACGCCAGAATGCAACCAGCTCCTCTGGTGGAAACGGCGAAGGAATGCATCTCCGGCCCTATGGTCTTCTTCCGAACCCGGACTCATTACATTTGGATGGTGTAAAATTAACCACCCCATCAGATAGTGAAATGGAAGTTCGGTATGCGGGAAGTTGTCATTCCTACCGTGATCGTGAACTACGTTTCCTGTAAACTCCCGTAAACCTCGCAGCAGGTTACACACCATCGCGGGGAGTAGAGCCAGGCACCGGCCGAAAACTAACTTCACTGCTGGCAGGATTAAGTTCCGAGTCACCCTCTCTACGGAGCCTGATCCGCCCGAGAAGACGTAATCCCGAAGCCAAACCATCAGATATGCAGCTAACACTGCTTTCGACGACATCCGATGAGTAAGGTGCCAGAAACAGCTATAGGAGCGTTCATCCGACTCCCGATCCTCGTTTTTCCGGGGATTCTTCTCACCTAACCTGCTCATTTCGGAAAGCACTTCGCTACGGAAAAGCGCTGGTGGAGTGGTAAATTGAGAGGGATCCTCCTTGTCTTGCTTGAAGACGTAATCCCTCCAGGCGGTCACATGAGGTTGCGACCCGCTCTTATCCCTCTTCTGCATATAGTAATGATGACTCGCCACTTCCTTGAAGACGGCCACCATCTCTTCAGCTTTATCCCCCAGGACTTGGAACTCCTCGTTGGTCGAAAAATATTCCTCATAAGGTTCTGACCCCCAAGGGAGTCTTGACACTTCATACATTTCATGAAGTGCAAATCCCAGCTCCCCCACCGGGGTAAAAAAAGTTCCGGTCTGGGTGTTAAACATCTCCAGGAGCGCGAGGAACATATGTCGGTTGATGTCAACACCTGCCTGAGTAGCACGGATCGCAGCAGTCAGCCCCATCTCTTGGAGTTCGGTTTGAAACCGTGACAGCATCCAGAGTGTCAGCTTGTCCCATTTGGCAACGTAATGACACCAACCTTCTACCCGAAATTCATCTTTCGGGTACGATCGCTCCATTAACAGCATGCGATTGGCAAAAGTCGAAGCGCCGAAAGCAAATGTATTGAGGGGAACATCACTGTAAATGCTCCCAGGACGTAGAGTCTGCCAGGTGAAAGATGGCCCAGACCGTACGGCAGCCAAAGTATCCCTTTGATCGGAGGTAGAGTCGATCTTGAGGATACCTACTACCGCTCCTCCCTGGGATGGGATTAATTCCCAAGACATCCTCCTCTTGCAAGCAAGACGACAGAAGGCCGTCAAAGGCCATTGACGTTCAAGCTGCTTAACGGTCATATGCACTCCTCTTGCTGTAAAAAACCAATCTTCCTTGACCTTCAACACCTTTGCTTCAATAGAAGTAAGGCGGTCTCCAAACAGACACTCAGGCTTCAGAAAGGTCACGTTATCAGAAGTGGCAGATTTTAAAATGCCACGCTCCATCATCCGTTTGAGGAACCCATGCGGTTGCTTCCGGATTTGAATCATTCTCTCAGGAGGCTGATCTAGCATGATAGCAGCTCGAGCAGGATTTATCGCCTCTTTATCGTAATCTACTCCCATCTGGCAGAGGACAGCATCCAGAAGCACTTCATTCAGGAGTAGAACAGTCATCGACACTGGTGTTCAACAAAAAAAAGGCAAAGACTCAGCGATGTTACAAACAACAAAAGAATCTGAGCCTCGTTCTCATCAAGAGCGCATCAGGCTCATGCACATCTAAAAAGGAGCTTCGGTGCATCATGTGCATCAGCAGTAAAGCTTCGGCGCATCATCTGGGCTTAAATCCAAGCGCGTCAGCAGTAAAGCTTCGGCGCATCCTCAGGGCTTAAATCCATGCGCGTCAACAGTGGAGCTTCGGCGCATCTTCAGGGCTTAAACCCATGCGCGTCAGCAATGGAGCCTCGGTGCATCATCAGGACTCAAGGTCCATGCGTGTCGGCGTATGTATGATACAGGAACGGGATGATGAAACTCACCAACTACCGATGGCCGAACTTCAACAGGTGGACGGGGAACATCAGCCGCAGCAGCCTCTACGGATTCTTTCCCTTTGCCTTTTCTCTTGCCAGCACCGCCACGAGGAGTCTTGGGAGCCATTTCTTGAAAGGAGAAAGTTAGGGTTTTTTCGAAGAAGAACTCGAAAAGACAGAAGCAAAGAGAGGAATCAGGTTAGAACTCTCTCTCTCTTCTCCTCACGTCTATTTATAGGCTCAGTCGCACGCGTGAACCGATGAAGTGTGACCTCAGCCGCCGCTTCGGGTTCTGTGAAGAGATAACTGCAGATAAAACCAAAAAGATTATCATTAATCTTCTTGGTTATCGAGGCGTTATCATTTGTATTTACTGAGAAGAGCATGCGTCCCGTCACTGATACACGGAGTATCCATGTGCCCGAACAGACATGCGCTCCAACCACCATGCTTCTTATTCAAAGTATTTTAAAACTTGACAAAAAAGTTTTGAAAACTTTGAAGGGGGTCTTGTAGAAGCATAGAATTTCACGATCAGAAGTCCTATGCGCCAAGCACTATATGCGCCAGGAAGTTCAGACAAAAGTACTCGGACACAGCAAAACAAGAATTGAGACATTAAAAGAAGATTTTTATTTCATATAAAAATCTATTACATGTCTTAAAAAAGGGCTGTACAAAGGAGAACTTCTATAAAAAAAAGACCCTAAGTCTACAGCCAGGCGCAGCATCATCATGCGCTCTCGAACAGGCGTATCTCACCATGCGCTCTCAAGCGCATCCCACCATGCGCTTCCAGCCGGGCGCATCCCTTCAGCAGCTCAGTTATGTGCATCCTCAGTTATGTGTATCCCTTCAGCAGCTCAGTCATGTGCCACCCTTCCAGCCAGGCTCACCGCCGTCTAAATGCTTCGACTAATGAAGCATTTATTGAGCAGAACGAGGGTGGCAATCAACCCTCTAGCGGGAGGAAGAGCTCCCCAAACCGAGGAAGAGAAGAGCACCGTAAGCCAACCTGTGGCCAGAGGATGCTTCGAAAGAGCCTCCAAAGGCGAAGGAAGACCGTAATCGAAACCGCGGCTAAAGGAGCAGCTTTCAACACAACCAGAATGGGCAACACCCATTTTAAAGGAAGAAAGAGCCTCCAAAGCCGCAGCACCGTAATTCCGATCTGCGGCTCTTTCCAAATGATGGAGACGAGGCTCGTACATCCCGATCTTTGGATGCAACAGGTACCTTCTGCCTGCCTCAGAAGCCCTAAGAGAACGAGAAGAACAATGCATCGCATCTTCACCCTCGGGAGCATCTTATCAACAGAATGTACTCGAGTAAACACGTTTATTTCGGGAAGACGTGAGAGAACGAGAAGCAAACTCTCTCTATACCACTATTTATAGGCCGGGCAAATCAAACCCACGCGTCAAGTGGATGGCTCTTCGAATCTCGTGCAATGAATTTGCATTAAATGGATGAACCTGACGCTTCGAATTCAACCAAGTCAAAAACGGCTATTTAAAGCACTCGAAGAACGTAACAGTCGTACCAAAAGACGTGTCAAACGGAGCGGATGCGCCGGCCAGACCGCGCATCACACAGACGCGCCCCTCAGCACCAAGCACTTCACAAGCATGTGCCCCCATGCGGCCCCATACGCCTAGTGGGACGCCGATCGATGCGCCCACTCCAACAGTCCATCACCTGTCAAAGAACATTAAATGCTGAAGTCTGACAGAGTTGGCAGCACGTTCCCCGAAGACTGCAGTTGACAGCTTTTTCAGAAAACGAAGCGTCGCCAACGTCAGCATCATCATTACTTTCCTCCAGCGGTTACAAGCCACGTGGCCGTCCAACCACTTGCATGCGCCTCCGCGGCCATGCGCCCGAAGTTCTACATGCGCCTCAAAAGCCATGCGTCTCAGACTTTCTCTCTGATCCCAAAAGACAGAAGAAAAGTCACTACTGAAGCTCTGCATGTGCCTCAAAAGCCATACGTCCCAGACTTCTCTCTGATCCCAAAAGACAGAAGTAAAGTCACTACTGAAGCTTCGCATGCGCCTCAAAAGCCATGCGCCCTGAATGGTTTGCGACTCCCAAAGGTTACGAGCCAAAGTCTCCTCATGCGCCCAATCCCAGGCGTATCCTACCAGATCATTCCCTACCAAATCCGAGATCTCCGAGCCATGCGCCGATGACACGTGTCCTTTGACTCGATTTACCTAAGATCTCAGCAACAGAAAAAACCCCTTCTCTGCTACGTGCCGGCCCACAACAGCAGTATGAAGGATTCAACCCCTCAATCAGGGCACATCGTCTATGTGCCTCCATCAGCAATCACCACGTGGTGTCCCCGCGTCCAGGCACATCCTACATATGCGCGCATGAGCAGCCAGCCTGCAGACTATATAAATAGAGGGATCATTTCCTTCTTCCAGACATACACACACACAGAGACGAACATTCATAGACAGGCAGAGACATCGCACAACCAGAGAGACAGATACAGACACTCAACGTCTTCCTCCTCTCAGCAAGCTCCGGCACCCAGAGAAATCCAAACCTTCAGAGAACCGATAACCGTCGTCAGATCGTCAACGGAGTCAATACATTACCACTCGCTCAATCAGCACAAGAGACCCAGATAAACAAAAGTGTACTCCTAGGACTACGTCTAAGTCCTATATTATAACACTGTTCTGTTTGTATTGAAATTTGCAATCAAAATATTTTAATGGCAAACAGATCCTTCGGCAGGAATTGTCGATGACAATCGAAGAAGCACGGTTTGTCTCCGTGTTTCAAACGGAAAACCTTAGTGCGATCCATGCAATACGGACATGAAATATGACCATGCGTGCTCCATCCAAATAACATTCCATAGGCCGAAAAGTGGTTGATGGTCCACATAAGTGATGCCCGCATCTGAAAAATTTTGTTTTCTAGAAACATCGTACGTGTTGGAACCTACTTCCCACAGCTGTTTTAACTCATCAATCAATGGCTGTAG
Organism: Iris pallida; assembly: GCA_029216955.1. Classification (NCBI taxonomy): domain Eukaryota; kingdom Viridiplantae; phylum Streptophyta; class Magnoliopsida; order Asparagales; family Iridaceae; genus Iris; species Iris pallida. The sequence goes on from JANAVB010014200.1 coordinate 10,997,766, forward strand.
ATACACATCGATGTTCCTTTTCGGATTGTTCGAACCTGGGATAATAACGGCGAGGAACATATACGGAGTCTTCATGTACATCCAAGGCGGTAGGTTGTACGGAGTGACGATCACAGGCCAACACGAATACTGGAATCTCGAAAGTCTGAATGGGGTAAAACCGTCGGAGCAGAGACCAAATCTGACATTACGCGGATCAGAAGCAAAATTTGGATACTCTCAATCAAAGTGCTTCCATGCTTCTCCATTAGATGGGTGATCCAACACTCCTTTGGTCTGTTCCCGCTTATGCCAACTCATGTTTTTTGCAGTTTCCTTCACCATAAACAACCGCTGCAATCGCGACGTCAACGGCAAGTAGTGCATCGAATCGGTAGGCTTCCTTACACCGATCGACTTTTTACTACCACTGCCCTTGTAGCGATCAGCACCACAAAATCTACAGGCGTCTTCATCATTGTCGTCTTTGTAGTACAACATGCACCCGTTGCGACGTGCATCAATTTGCTCGTATCCCATCCAGAGCGATCTCACCCTCCTCTTAGATCGGTAAAAATCTTTAGGCAACTTAGCACCCTCAGGCAATATTTCTATAATCAACTCCATAAGTCGGTTGTAGCAATCTTACGACATGTTAAAATCGGACTTGATGCTCAACAATCTTGTAACCACCTCCAACGATGAATGATCCTCACAACCAGGATATAATGGAGTCCTTGCATTCTCTAGCAACTCCATGAACTTTGTAGTATCGGCGTTCGGTGCCTCCTCAGGTGCATCATGATTGTCCGGATCGAAACTAGGCCCCGCCGCGTCAAAAACCATGTTCACCAATCCATCGTCGTAAGCAGCGTGGTTGTGGACATCCACATAAGGCTCATACTCCGATGCTAAAGATACAAGTTTTCTGTGCGCGCTCCACTGATGGTAATTTGGCATGAAATCCTTCTAGTATAAATGATATGTGACTTCCACTTCTGGATGATATTTCAAGTTGTGACATCTCACACACGAATATTTAATTTTGGTACCGTCTATATACTGAGGAAACGCCTTGGCAAACTGCAGGAACTGTTGTACACCCTCTATGAATTCATCCTGCATACCGCACATATCATCAGGATGACGGTTGTACATTCACGAACGATTTCACAGATAGTAATTCAGCTCCATATCCATTTGAGAATAATTCTGTAAGATAGATACATGTACATCGTTGAAACACATGCATATGAATGTATCTATCCCCTTTATCACATAGGGACTAATATTGTTATATTAAGATAAGTCTAGTATGTTACCCTGATAGAAAATAGTTCATGTGTTATGGTACCTCTAGTGTTGGTGTCTGGATATCTAAATCGAATGACACAAAGTGGAATAGGACATCTTGAGGATATCATACATACCAATCTGAACTAAAGGTAATAAGAAGTATAACTGGTACAAAAAATTGATCAGTATACAATGTGAACAGGTAAGTAACTAAAGATTTGTACATTAGCCCATATACTAGCTAAATAACGAAACAACATATATTAAGGATTTAGATCCCAAAAGTGTATTGGACAGAACAACATCAAGTAAAGTCATTACTATAAAATGGTCAGGACAATCTAGGAAAGATTGAATGTATGCTCATGATCCCAATCAACATAGGGACAAAACCACATCTAGTCTGATAGTACATGGAATGAAGGACAATGTAAAGTTAATCCAACTGATGCCAACATTCAAGGCTCTGATACTGAAGTTTTTAGGGTATCAGTCGACTGCTACCATCTAGGGTGCCTAATAAAAAATGGATTGAAACATAATGAAGTTGGGATAGAGCCAAAACACTACTACAGCAAGTTAGGACTGAACAACATCTAACCACCGATACCAAGTGTCAACATAACATCTAATACTAGCAATGGCCAAACTCAGAAAGGGATTGTTCATTAGCCTATCCATTAGTTACATAACTGAACTGAAACATTGGTAAAGAATTGACTAATGTCTAAGCTAAGGAAAGGATATGCATCTCTGATACACGAGGGTATCAGTAATGTAAGTAAAATAGAGGGGTACAGGTTGTGACTCAAGTGAGGATGCAGGACATGCATCTACTAGGCTCGACTGAAATCTATAGCAGGATTGAGCCACTGTGCACTTAGGGGGTTGTAGGCTGTGATATCTAGTAGAAATAACATACCAAATCCAACTGACTGCACATGCTAAACAAGCAAAACAGCAAGCAACAAAGGGCATCACCACGAACCCGAGCCTTCCTATGTCCAAATTACATATCAAATCCAAACCAAATAACAAGATACAGTCCACACTATAATCACAGTATATTCAACATAATTAACTAATTATAACTAAAATTAAAGCAACAAAAGCCCTAAGAGTCAAAGTGTAACATACTATACTTATCTCAATATAAAAACTAGAAAGAAAATTTAATTTAATTTAAAGAAAGAAAAAGTGTCGTGTCCGAAAGAGGGAGATAAGTCTGAAACCAGTCGTGTCCTGTGTCAAAATGTCGTGTCCGAAAGAGGGTTAGAGTTTACCTAGTCAGGGAGGAGCGGGTCGTCGAGGGGGGAGGGGGTCACCGGTGGGGAGTTGGAGAGGGAGGGGAGCGGGTCGGCGAAGGGGAGCGGGGTCGACGAGGGAGTCGGCGGTGGGAGCAGGGTCGCCGAGCCGAGGGGGGAGGGTCAGGGGCCGAGGGGGTAGGGTCGCCGAGGGGGGAGGGGAACGCCGAGGGCTGGAGCCGTCGAAGGCTGGGGAGAGGGGTTTCGGTGGTCGGGGTTTCGAAGAGGGGTTTTGAAATAATGGGGGGAAATAAAAACTCAAATTCCTATATTTTCAACTTAGCGACGTCATTATGAGACGTCGGTAAACGTCGCTATTATTTGCTATTAGCGACGTCATACCATATATGTCGGTACACGTCGCTATTACTAGTCAAATTAGCGACGTTCACTGACTTATCCGCGACGTATATTTCTTCAATACAAAAAGTAGTCGCAATACATCGCTGAAAGTCGCTAATAGTGACGTTTTGTGACGTATTATAGTTACGTCGCTAAATTTTTAAATTATAGCGACGTTTCTGTAAAGCGTCGCTAAATACGTCGCTAAAATGACTTATTCTGGTAGTGTGTTGATACATCCTTTGTATTGATCCGCATCTCCTCACTTTTGCATCCCCTAAGTATCCCTATGATAGCACTCGTTGGATCTTATTTAAGTCATCTTATCTTAACCGTTAAAAAATTAACAGTTAAGATTAGATGACTTAAACAAAATCTAATGGATGTGAAAGAGGGAATGCAAAAGTGAAGGGATGCGGATCCTTCATATATATATATATATATATATATATATATATATATATATATATATATATATATATATATATATATATATATATATAATATATATGTGATGATGATGAGGGATCCGTATCTCCTCACTTTTGCATCCCCATGATAACACCCGTTGGATCTTATTTAAGTCATCAAATCTTAACCGTTGAAAAATCAACAGTTAAGATTAGATGACTTAAACAAAATTCAATGGATGTGAAAGAGGGGATGCAAAAGTAAGGGGATGCGGATCCTTCATATATATATATATATATATATATATATATATATATATATATATATATATATATATATATATATATATATATATATGCGGATCCTTCATATATATATATATATATATATATATATATATATATATATATATATATATATATATATATATATATATATATATATATATATATGATGTTGATAAGGGATCCACATCTCCTCACTTTTGCATCCCCTAAGCATCCCCATGATAACACCCGTTGGATTTTATTTAAGTCATCTAATCTTAACCATTGAAAAATCAACGGTTAAGATTAGATTACTTAAACAAAATCCAATGGATATGAAATAGAGGATGCAAAAGTGAGGGCATACGAATCCTTTATATATATATATATATATATATATATATATATATCCACGAGCCAGTGGTGCGGTGGCACACTGGTAAGACCGCTAGCACTCGGGGGTGAGGGCGCGGGTTCGAGCCCCTACTCCCATGGGGGCGGCTGGGTGGCGTTGTCCACGACCTCCGGGCCAAGACTGGCTGGGTGACGTTGTCCACGGACCTTGGTTTTAAGAAAAAAAGAATATATATATATATATATATATATATATATATATATATATATATATATATATATATATATATATATATATATATATATATATGTCCCTTCGGGGACATCCGATAAAATATATATATATATATATATATATATATATATATATATATATATATATATATATATATATATATATATATATATATATATATCCACGAATGATGCCATATGTGGACGTCATGATCTCCTTAATGCTACTGTATATGGGTTCTGATGGTATTGGTTATCATCATCCATCTCTGCAACAAGTTCTTCCATCTCCACATCAATAGGCTGTAATTGTTGTTCAATGAAATATAACTTGTTTGGCAAGGACTTCATTATATAAAAGTTCTCTAGCTTCAACCATAAACTTGATGCAGAATTCTCTAGCCTAACATTGTACATTACCTAATCTATTGGGAAAAAACACTAACAAGAACTACGCCTTCTAATCCATGTCTTTCAATGTACGTATGATTGTCATGTCGACATATTTCTTATCCTTGCCGGCAGTGACCTTATACAATCCCTCTTTAACTAGAATTGCTTTAACCATTCTCTTCCACATATAGAAGTTTTTTTTACCGTTAAACTTTTCCACTCGAACTTGGGGCTATTGCCTTTTTGTTACTCTTCATCCTTAATTCCAAAGTAGAGAATTTTCTATCAAATCTTTATGAATCGATTAACTTTAGAATCATGACCTACCAAGATAGGAAGCATACAAATGTCGTCACCAACCTACCATAAACATAGATAAAAAAACTAAAGAACTTGTGGTTCCTTGAAGCTTCGATACCAATTTTGAATGTGAAATCAAATTCTTATCTGCGACGAGTCAACAAAGCTAAAACAAACACGTTAGCAACAAGAACACACAAACAATCACATGTGTTGGATTACATACATGGGACAAGGAGATAAAAAATTTAATTGAATAATTGAGAGCTGAACCTTAGAAGAATATATCTAATTATACGAACTCTTCCTTACAAGATCCCCAAAGAGGCTTCCATTCTTCTCTTTCTACCCTTAATTTTTCTTAGCTTTTTGTTGCACACCAAATTAGGGTTGGAAAAAACCCTAATATAGGATCTCCTAACTTTCTCAAAATCGGGAGCAATTTGAACAATAAAAAACAACTTAACCAATATGACCCATACGTGACATACGCTAGAGCTAGAATTATAGTCTAGGAACGGTATACCAACGAAATTTTGATCTGGGAATGGCTATACAGGTTTCTAGTGCGTCTAACTGTTGCAAAATTGGTACTACAGTTGAGGCCAACCTGAATTATTCCTTTGGCTCCAATTTTAAGCTCCAATTTTTGTCTTTGACTCATCCCGAACTTCTCCAATCACTGAACAACACTCGCCACTCTCTTTGTTGAACATGAGCCACACCACAACAAACTAGGGGTATACGTAAGATTGGGGCCTAATTTGGTATTGTTGTTGTTTTTCAGAAAGTAACTGCAATTTTTGAAAGTAGCCATCCCTTTATTTCCGAGCTACCCCAGAAATAAACCATATTAATAAGTTGAAGCAGTTGTTATCAAATAATTTTTGTTGTTGATGTTCAAAATAATAAGCCGACAAAATAGTTGTTGATGTTCAAAATAACCTTCATCTTGTCTTCAATGCAAGACTCACTCTAAAGATCCAAATCATAGGTCGACACTACCAAAACCACAAGTACTACAACAATACTAAAAAAATAGTGATCAACATATCCGTTGCTAATTGTATATAGCGACGAAAAATAATCGTCACTACATCAATTGTCGCTGTAAATTTCTGTCGCTAGTATGTCGTTATAGCGATGGATCAGTGGGCAGAAAAAAAAAGAACCTACTAACCAATTACCATTGGGCTAAAATTATAGAGGTGCTTGTACTCCATCTTTTGCTTCCGCCACTATACATGTTTCAATCCCTTCAAAGGTTATGCTTAATAATGTTTGAACCAACTTTATTCTTTGTTTTGGATTTAGGCTCATTTTTTTCATATTTTTGCACATGAGATTAATTGTCATTCATTTTCACTCACTACAACAAAAAATTCTTTTAATGACGGCTAAAAAGCGTCATTAATGACGAACCATGACGCTTTTTTTTCTTCTTTAAAGCAACCGTTATGAAAACGGGTGTTATAAATATTTTTAAAAGCGTTATAAAAAAACTGTCATGAATAGTTTCTATAAAAACGTTATGAATATTTAATATATAGTGCACAATTCAGGACATTTTGAAAGCGTTATGAATAGATAATCTGTATAAGCTCAATGCAGCACATTTATAACACTTTATACTATTCAAATTAGCATATTTATAATGCTCTATATTGCACATTATATATTACATTCCAAAAACTTAACATTATATATCACCATCTTTATTACATTTCTTAAAATAGAGTACATATCAACATCTTCAGTACATTCTCAAAATAGAATATCCAAATACATATATACATTTACAACTACCAAAATTGTCCACATCAAAACTTGGCCACATCAAAACTGTCCACAGAACATGTAGCAAAACCCTGAAAAAGATAAAAACAAGGTTCAATATACTTTGTGATGTAATGTGAAAATTGCAAGAAACGAAGGACTTGTACACATTTTTCAAACTTTAAAAGGAGAAGATGACTTGTCACAATTTGCAAGTTTGCATGGAGGAACAAGATGTAAAGAGAGCATATGGCCAAAAACAATCTTCATATAACTAGAATTGACTAACCTTAAGTTTTAACTTTTTCTTGCATAAAATTTCTGGCTTGGAGTCTATATATCTCAACTTGACCTTTGCTTTATCAAGCTCCTTAAAGTTTTCTTTTCCCTTGCAATGAAAGATGATGACAAACATGAAACTTTCTTATGGAAAGTATGAATTTGATAAAGGAGCTCATCCTTCTCCAGATCAAGTTAAACATATTGTCCTACCAAAAAACCAATAATAACATCAAATGAAAAAAACATAGAAACAAAGAGCAATATCAGTTGTTAGTGGTCCAAGAGTATAAAAGGGTGCCTCATTGCACCATTGCAGTTGTTTTTTCCATTTTTTCTAGAATTTTATGCATAAGAATATGTCCAGGTTCTTCATTCATTACCTAAATAGTTTCTATGATAGTTAATGTATCATTTTGCGGAATTGAATTGCCTCAGCCGCAAACCAACTCTGAATCGTTTCATCATGTTGAGTGAGGAGTGATTGTGTTTAGCAGAGGCGTGGTCATTTCCCTACAAGTGCTCACGCTTGTAGGGCGACGGACCATCTACTCTCCCGTGTAATGTGGGGCTGTGTTATGTGGGGTCGGGCTATCTCCCACCCAATATTCACTTCAAATTTCAATAAAATTTTGGGAAGAAAGAATTGCCTCAGCCAACTCTCTGGAAACAAGTTTGTTATACACCTCATAAGAACTCATGACAGGGAAACATAAATAACAATAATAATAAATACTTACTTTCTTCTGGAAAGTCAAAGAACTCCAAAGAATGCCCAATTTGCCCTCTCCAACGCTTGATGCTCTTTATCTATGAAATTAATAGAATGATAAATATCCAAAAAGTAAGAGCTTTAATATGAAAATAATTTAAGCATGAAGTTTCAGTATTAGAGACTACAAAACAATACCTGGATTGCAGGATTCGATGTCAGGAGAAGAGAGATGCCCAAGCCATCAAATGCCTCTTTCCACGAGCGTTGTGAAAGAGTTTCCCACAAACCCCTGCTTTCCCCAAAGGCACTTGTTTGCATTTTGGATGATGTTGTATCCAATGGCTACGATGAGAGAAATAAGCAAATTCAAGTTACTATTACGTTTCATTTGTTCTCCAGTATAAGATTAAAAAAGATACTCACCTGTATGATAACAGCAGTGCAGGCGCCAGCAGCAGTAGCAAGAACCAAGTTAGCTTTTGTTCAAATAGATTTTGCTCACTCTTCTTCAGGTAAAGCCTTTTGACAAAGCTATATCCATAAAAATAGATAAGCTGTGATATGAATGATTGCAGATTCTTAGTTCCCAGCCCCTGGTATAGTGAAAGAACTTGGCCAGTAGAAACTGCTTCCCACAGGACATCCGAGAGGTTCCTAGATGAGCCAGTTCAGAAGAATATAATTATTACAAGCAACAAACAGTCTGGTGGATAATAGATACAAAAATTTTGGATACATATGATTCTTGGAAAATAGGTAGTTATTGCAACCACTTAACTCTACCTTTCACAGTTTTCAGACTATTTCCAGTATAAGCATCTTTAGTCCTTGAGAATAAGCTATTAACAACAACATTCTGTCTCCATGAAAATGTATTTCGTTTGATGTGTTTTCTATTTGGTATGGCCCATCCATAGTCGTAAAAGCACACCTAGACACAAAGCAAACAGAGCACAGCTAGTGCCTCACTTCATCAAAAGCTCAACGCAGTGGCAAAAGTGCCTCGTAGTACAAGGCTCTTAGGTAAGAATATGCTATTAACATAAACATTATGTTTCCATGAAAACGTATATCGTGTGATGTGCTCTTAGGTACGTAACTGTTTAAAACTTCTGGATATAAGGAAATGGAGCGGATACAATTTAATTATTTACTATGAAATTGAAAAGTAAAGTAATTTGCGAGTAATTCTCCACATTTATATACAAGATGTCGCAAACAAATCATAGGTCTTCTAGTTGATATTTAGAGTTGCGGAAAGGAGCAAATCGGTTGTCGACAATATAAATACAAGCAGATCTTAGTCGAAGCAAGAATACAAATGGCAGCAGAACACAAGCATCCAAAATAAAAAAATAAACCCTAATCGAACGAGAGAGGAAGCTCGCCTGAGGTGCAATGTGGCCAGGCAGTGGTGCGAGCGGGCGTAGCCCGGGCCGAGGCGCAGCGCCTCGCGGCACTCCTACACCGCGTCGCGGAGACGGCCGGGGCAGATCTCGACGGCGCGGTCGTAGCAGCGCAGGGCGTCCTCGAGCCGCCTCTTCTGGGGGTCGCTGACGAGGGCACTCGTTCCCCAATTTCGTGACCTCCTGGGGGTCGCTGACGAGGGCGCTCGTTCTCCAGTTTCGTGACCACCACTGAGACATACACCACAACCATTACCAAACGACACAGCCACCACAAATCAACACACAGAGAAGAGCGAGTTAGGGACGAACCCGTCGCTCCGCAACCTGACCCGCGCCGCCTGCCGTGGCCACCCGATCGATCCGACTGTCGCTGAGCCGATCTGGCTGTGTCGCGTCGGATCCGCACCACCCTTGGCGAGCACGACCACTCACCTCCCGACTTCTCCGGCCACCCGTCGTAACCGCCACCTGAGTCTCCGGCCATTATCCCCGCGAACCACCACTACGCGAACTCCATCCGCCAGCTTTCCTCCGCACAGGTGAGCCCAGTGCCTTCTAGGAGCCGCGTTGCCGCCGATCGTAGCTCAGATCTGGCGTCTCCCCACCTGATCTAGAGCCACCGCCACCATCATCCTTTTCCCCCCATCTACCTCTGCCTTGGCGCGCCTCCGCCCGCAACCTTGGTACCGCCTCCGATCAGCGTTCACCGACCCCGTCGTGCCTTGGTGCCACCCTGGCGAGCCCCGCCGAGGTCGAGCCACGCCGCCACCGGTGGGCACTGGCGCCGCCCAGACTGTCACCTCCGCACTAGCACTCCTCCGCCATAGCCGTCGCCACAGTAAGCACTCCCGTCCTTCCATTTCCTTCCCTCTCTGTAATTTTTGATTTAGGGGTTCTCTTTCTCTTCGAGAGGAAGTGATTTTGTGTAGTGCCTCACAGACGGTTAGGGTTTGTCGGAGGGGGCGTTGGGGCTAAGGTTAGGGTTTGTAGGGGGTTGAAAGAAGGAGGAGAAGGAGAAGATTAGAGTTTAGGAAAATTTTAGGGTTCATGGAGATGGAAATGAGCAAGAAACTGAAAGGGCTTTGGAAAATTTTAGGGTCCAGGGAGAGGAGGGAAGAGGGGGAGGAGGGAAGCTCTGAAAAAGATCGGGTGTGAAGGGTTTTGTTGGAAGATTATTATTACAAGTTTGCCAACGCTCTAAAATATTAATAACACTTTGTTTTATAAACGTTATAAAAAGCTCAGAATTAGTCCAAACCGTCATAGAAAAAAGGTATTTCGAACTTTGATAACGCTTAGGTATCAGGCGTCATCAATACGTCTTATCGAGCGTTATTAATAGGCTTTTTTTGTTGTAGTGACTCTATAGCTTAACATGTCTCAGAAATGATGCAATTTTCTATAAGTAATTCTATCATTCTACCTCTTTGTCTAGACTCTTAACAATATGTAAGAACTTGGACTACAAATCAAAGCACCTAAAGAAGGTCTATTACCTTCTTGTCAATGGTATTCTAGGTTTTACTACGTGATCAGCTGTTGCTCATAAAAGTTATAAAGATATTTTTTATGTTTCATATTGGATCTCATTCAATGGGTGAAGATGATAATGATGATGATGGATTTCTTCTTTCTTTCTTTCTTTGGAATGGAATATTTATCGAGATGTATGGATCCAAGGATTTATGTGTCTATATAGATCATGTTCATGAATTAACGAATAGTTCCAATAAAGGAAACCCAAAGACCATATTCTTCTCCAATCTGAGTCTTGCTCAAGTCTCAAATAAATTTATAATGAAATAGTTGAATAATTGAAAAATGAGATTATTCAGGAATACACATTGAATGCTGAGATTACGCATTGAATTTCTCGTAGTAGATCTATAATAAAAAAAAGTTTTTGTGATTGTTACAGAAGAAATGAAATAAAAGATACGGTAGATAAATTTTACTTTTACATCATATAATTGTGTGAATATAATAATTTTGTTTTCATGAATTATTATATTGAAATCCGTTGATTCAAACTTTTTTAAGATCCTCGCTTTCTATTATGAAGCCAATAGTGGAAACTTTATTTCCAAGTTTTTTTTTGTTTTTGCAGACAGAATTATTGCACTTGTGGCAGAAGAGCCCTGTTCTTCTTTAAAGAGCTGTCAGCTGACACCCTCAAGAATTTTGGCATGATGCGTAGTTAATGAGCCTGATCTTGTCAGTCTACACTAGCGTTCCTTTTGCATCCACAAACTGTATAAATAATCAACATGTACAGATATTATCAGTTTTACACTGTGAAGGTGTTCTGTTCATTTTTTCTTCTAATTTTTTTGAACATAGAAATCTGTATTCTAACTTTCTAATGGCATATGTTCCTCACTTAATTTACTTACCATTGTTTTGTTTACACAAATATTTATGACATTTTTATATTATTATGTACTGAATGTTTATAGCTCTATAGATATTTTCATTTGCGAATGATAGCAATAGTCACAGCAGCCTATGACTGCGACAGGCGTAGCGCTAATGATCTTCTCCAATCAGAGATGACTCTTCCTTAACGTGCATGCATGCATGAAAACTGTAGCAGTACCTGCATGAGTCATGACAGACCAACGTACGTACGTGTTGCGTGACTTTATTGCGTCGACCGTCAGGGTCTACTACTTCGATGTGTCCGCTTCATGGCTTTGCATGTTCATGGACAATCTACTGCAGAAAAAGAAGGAGCTCAATTTTCTTTTTACCAGTGAAGATGAAATAGCATTAATTAATGAGTAATTTAAAAAGGATCTTCATTAGGGAAAATTTAGGAAATACCCAAAAATTTAAAAAGTTTTATGAAAAACCCACCGCAAAAGAAACTTTCATCGCGTGTCCAGAATTAGCAAAAAATATATAAAGAGGGTTCCGAATGACCTTTTTGCCCTTCCTTCTAATTTATTGAAAACATCCACGAAACTACTCTTAAAAAAAAATGTTTCGATACTTCATCTTCTTCCATACGCTGCTCACTTTCGAATCTAGGTTTTCTCCTCAAAAATCTTCAAAAATTCGTCGGAAAATTTCGGAAAGACCGAGACAAACGGCAAAAGTGCTAAAACGGAGGTCAAAACATCATTTTTTTGCGATTCTAAAATTTCGAAAGGCCGTCTAACGAAAAAGCTGTTACTTTCAAGCTCCTCGAAGATACGCTCGTTTTGGGACAAACGGGGCCTCGTTTCGACCTCCCAATCAAAAGTTATGGCCCTTTAAAGTTTCAACTGACCATAAAATGCAGGAGAATGGTCATTCTCTGTGTTAGAACACAAAAAATGTTAATTTCGCATGAGGGTGGAGAATGTCATTCTCCGTCTTAATTTACACGGAGAATAGTCATTCTCTGTGTTAGTAACACGGAGAATGGCATTCAACGTCTTAATTTACACGGAGAATGGCCATTCTCCGTGCTAAATTACACGGAGAATGGTCATTCTCCGTCTTAATTTACACGGAGAATGGCCATTCTCCGTGTAATTTAGCACGGAGAATAGTCACTACAGTGTTAAAACGCAGGAGAATAGCCATTCTCCGTATTAGAAACACGGAGAATGCCATTCTCCGTGTTAAAAAAAACGGAGAATACCATTCTCCGTGTTAAATAAAACGGAGAATGATCATTCCAGTGTTAAAATGCAGGAGAATGACCATTTTTTCGTGTTAGAAACACGGAGAATGCCATTCTCCGTGTAAATTAACACAGAGAATGTCATTCTCCGTGTAAAATAAAACGGAGAATGACATTCTCCGTCTTAATTAAAACGGAGAATGACATTCTCCGTGTTAATTTACACGGAGAATGGTTATTCTCAGTGTTAAAACGTAGGAGAATGACCATTCTCCGTGTAATTTAGTACGAAGAATGGCATTCTCCGTTTCTAAATTACACGGAGAATGGCCATTCTCCGTGTACTTGATGGATCTTAGCTATTCTTCGTACTAAAATGACGGAGAATGGCCATTCTCCGTCACTTTACCACGGAGAATGGCATTCTCCGTGTTAAAACCCATAGAAAATTGTCATTCTCCGTGGTTTTTAACACGGAGAATGCCATTCTCCGTGGTTTTTAAAACGGAGAATAGTCATTCTCCGTCATTTTAGCACGGAGAATGGTCATTCTCCGTGGTGGAGAATGGTCATTCTCCGTGGTTTTAACACGAAAAATTTTTTTTTTAGAAAAATTTTGTCAGGAATAAAGAGTTTCGTTCTTCTTTCAAAACAATAATAATTCTTATGGAAAAGAAGAAGAAAGATCTTCTCTCCACAATTGACCTAATCGTCAAAAAACTTCAAATGTCTCCACGATGAAGATGATGATGATGGTGATGATGATGACGAGCGATGATCTGAGTTCGACTGAAGAAAAATACACCGAACTACGAACGATCTTTGCGATCTCTGCTAAAGATGAGAGTAATGGAATTCAGATTTCTCGTAAAGAAGAAGAAGATAAAAATCGTAATCCAGATCTGAGTTTTTTGAATTCAAATACATATAGATGACCAATTCGCGCGGAGGGGTAGTTTCGGTATTATAAAAATAGCAGTTTCCAGCGGATGGCATCTAAAAGAGAATCTTGGAATATTTAACGTGAAAATACTTAATTCTGGGTATTTCATAAAACTCATCCAGCGGGTGGGCATTTCATAAAAGCCTACCCCGAAATTGGGTTTCTCAGCAATTTCCAGTAAATTTTTTTGTACCATGTCGATTCATGAGATAAGAACATAAATTAAATTACGGAAGCGTACCTGAATCCATTGCTAGGCTTGATGGATCTTGAAGTGATCGTCCTTTTATGGGGTTCGATCTTCCAACTTGCTACGACCCTTAATGACAAAGAAGAATCCGAATCCTTTGTTCCTCTCTTTCTGTTGATGGGGGTGCAGAAGAGAAAAAGAGAAAACCTCTCTTTTGGTGGCCGTATAAGTTGGGGACCATAATCCTAATGAATACACATATATATATATATACATGTGTGTTTTGATATTTCTAATTTGACCCCTTATCAAATTAGAATTATCTCCGGTATCTACACATTAATTCCATGACAATTATACCCTTAAGCCAATTTTCAAATAGACCACTTTAATTTGGCTTAATTATTTAGATAGTCCAACACAATTAATTTTACATGTGTGGTCCATATTATTGAATAATTCCAACAATCTTCCACTGGGCCACATATGTAACCTTATAATTGTGTTAACCTTAGTGAGCTCATAAATTGCTATCTTAATCCTTAGGGTATATCCGGACAATCTCGTCCATTAACCATATCAACATCGGATCAAAGCGACATTCGTCACATATAGCATAACTAAACCATCAATGGTCACATGTACCAATATAGCTAAACGACATAGATCAATCATAGATGCGTAGCATAAAAATTACACGCAATGTGATCAATACATGTCTATTTCCAACTGGTCCTCCTTAACTTTAGTGAGATCAATACTTTAACATAATGAAAACAGAATGAACTGAATTTATTTCCATATATCTGATCAGATAAATATCCAAAATACTTTAATACATAAATGTGTCCAAAACCAAATAGCACCCAAATATATAAAATACAAACTCCCACTATATTGCCATATTCTTAATTAACACCCATATGAGCAGTATGCTCATGAAAGACCTTGGGTGATAATACTTTTGTGAGCGAATCCGCTAACATGGAGGTTGTCCTAATGTGCTATATGGATATTTTAACCATTCTGAATTTTTTCCTTCACAACTAGATGTCAATATCCTTGACTTATACAAGTTTAGGTTGTTATTGGAATACAGTACTTCTGATTTATTGTCACACCATAATTTATGTGGTCTTTGAACACCGTACTGTAGGCACAGCCTTGTGACAAAATTTTGCAACCATATTCCCTGAATAGATGCCTAACAACATGTTATAAATCTTGTTCCATGGTGGAAGAAATTATGAGTGCATGTTTGACACTCATCCAAAATATATCTCCATTAGTCAGCATAACCTGATGTGGATCTCCTGTTGTGTTGGCATCCAACAAAATCGGAGTCGGAATACCTTATGATCTTCAGAATTATTCGATCTCCTACAAATAGCATATAATTTTTTGTTCTCTATTAATTACTTAAGTAGCTTGGCTGCTACCCAATGATCCATCCATATTTGCTTAAATATCTGCCTAACATCCTAATATGTACACAATATCCTGACGTGTACATACTTGAGCATACATTAGACTCCCTACAACTGATCATAAAGGAAAAATCTATTGTATTTTCTTAATTTTAAGTCTAACCTTAGGGCACTTGATTGAAACCGAATTTGTCTCTTTTAACGAGAGGGGTATCGTCTTGTTTTCATTACTGCATGCCAAATCTTTTAAGCACTTTATTGATATAGATCTTTTGTGATAATCCAAGAATATTCCAAGAACGATCTCGGTGTATCTGGATTCCTAATACAAAAGAGACGACACCAAGATATTTCATCTGAAAGTTATTTGGTAGAAATTTTTAGTGTCGTGCAATATACCTATATCATTTTTGGCAAGCAGTATGTAATCAACATATATAACCAAAGAAAATTATTTACTCCTACTGAACTTGTGATATACACAATCTTTAATAGTGTTTATTTCAAAAACCAAACGAAATAATCACTGGTAAAACTTCAAATACCTTTGACGAAAAGCTTGCTTGAGTCCATAAATAGATTTTGTCAGTTTGCAAACCATATTTTTTGGGTCTTTCGACACAAAGTTTTCTTCATGTACCATAAATTGTTTCATCGATGTTACGATTAAGAAACACAATTTTGACATCCATTTAACGTAACTCAAGATCAAAATGTGCAACAAGTGCTGTGATTGTTTTAAAAGAGTCTTTCAAAGATACCGAAGAAAAAGTCTCTTTAAAATCAATCGTTAACTTTTGAGTAAAGTCACTAGCTACAAGACGTACTTTATACCTCTCCACATTATCCTTTCGAATTTTTCTTGGTTTTAAATGTCCATTTTCAACCAATAAACTTCGTATCTTTTGGTAATGTGACAAGTTCCTAAACTTTATTGTCTTACATAGACTTATACTCCTTATTTATTTTCTCAATCCACTTATAAGAGTTGGAACTTTCCATGGCCTGACAGAAGATGATTGAATCATCTTCCAATATTCTATAGTTTTTTTTCTCACGTTCCTAGAGAAATATGACAATATTATCCAAAATTATATTTCTTCTTTCTCTTGTGAACCATCTTAACATTACCGGTTCTTGAGGTTGTTGAGTTTGTTCCTAAGAAATAATTACCTTATCTTGAATGGGGGTGTCGCTACATTATCTTGTCAAGGTATCTCAACAACGACTTGTAGAGGTAATTCGACATTGTCATGTTGAGGCTCCGAATTCACTTCTTGATCAATGACAGGTACAAAATTATGCACATCGTTAAAAGTGATAGTAGGAATCACAATCAATTCCTCCTCAAAGATAATGTCTTTGACTTTATTTCTCCCCCAAACTCAACATCCTCAAAAATATTACACTTCTCGTCTCAAAAAAATTTATTTATGTGGGACCGTATAATTATTAACCCCTCGATCTGTCAGCATAGCCAATAAAGTAGCGGTTTACAATTGAACTTTGGTCTGTATAATTCCTTTACATATTAATATAGACATTAAAGTCTATAAAGTCAATAAAATCCAAATCTCATCAGACACAAATCGTTCAACTCTATTTCTAGAGATGTGACCTAATCGCTTATGTCATAATGAGACTAAAAACATTTATTTTTAATTTTGTATTTAGTACCACATGACTCCACTTGTAAGATTTTATTGTAAGATGCAATAGTTTTAAATGAATATAGGTTATCATAAACCTTAAGGGAATCGTTACCAATAATATTTGAATTTAAAGATAGACTAAAGTTATTATTTCCAAGTGAACAATGATAACTAGATTTGTCCATTAAGGAAAATGAAATCAAATTTTGTCTAAAAGACGGTACAATAAAAGTGTCTATCAAATCCAAATAATAATCTGTTCCTAAAAATAACCTAAAATGTCATATTGCTTCCACTTCTACTGATTTGCCGTCACCCGCATAGATGTATCTTTCACCATCAATTGACTTTCGGTAGCTCAGACAACCTTGTCTATAAACACTAATGTGGGTAGTAGCACCAGAATCTAACCACCATGTGTTTCTAGGTACTAAATTTAAATTAACCTCAGAACAGACCAAATTTAGGAATATACTTTTTTTATACGCCATGCGTGGTACTTTGTACATCTCTTCCTTATGTGTCATGCCTTATCACAAAAGAACAACCCTTAGTTTTATATTGTTTTTTCTTTTGAGCCGGACCTTTAGCAGCTACTGTATTCATTTTCTTTTTATCCTTAAAGTTTATCCCATTAAATATGAAAATTAATTCTTATTGGCAGATATTTTAACAAAATTAACTGTAAAGAGAACAAAGCAACAAAACGAACATGCTCTATTTAATAACCAAATAATAAAACATAGTCAAACAAATTCAAATAATGGTGAACCCCATCTCAAGATACCTAGTACATCATTAATATCAAGCCTTTGGACAGTGATATTAACTGCAAGTGGTACTCTTGGTGTAATGATCAAACGTTGATAATAAGTCATGTCAAATAATAAGTCTATCTTTGGATTGGGTTATTATTCACATGTAAACCTTATAATTGTCACACATTTATCATCACAGGTATGTGTGCAATTCGGCCAAGTATTAACCTTCCTTTGGGCCGACTAATACTCGCATGAATTTACACACACAAACATCCAACATTTCTCATAAACTATCTACGCAAGAGAGGTCACTTTGGCGACATCTTGTTTCAATGGGTCTATTTTGAATATTAGACAACTATTGTTAGTCACAAAAGACACCAAAAATTGAATGTTGACTAAATTTTACAAAACCGAATCATGTCCAAAACCTTATATACATGCATATTTATAAGATTATTACTCAAATATAGTAATCAAAAGCATAAGCATAAATTTCAATTTGCCAAAATTTGAGCATTATCATCATAACAAAATCCATATAATAATCTATTGAAAATATGCATCCAGAGAACAACAACATATAGGACATAATTCAAATACTCTAAAATATATTGCAAATAATTTTGTTGTCCTTTCTATCATGAACTAAGGAGAGCCCTAAAGTAAAATCGACATTAAAAAAACAATTTTTGAGTTCAACCTGTTGTATTCCAAAGATTCTAAAATCTACGTCAAATTAGATAGGTACATGGGAGCAGATTTGGCTCTATAAAAATATTCAAAAGAATTGAGAAAATATGGAAAATTCTAAATAATTCTGTACTGGAACCACTGAATCCATGTGTATCCCAAAAAAATAATAATTTATGACACAGTACAATATAAATTTGGACTATTAAATGGCTTAAAGCATCATGCTCATATACAATATCATATTACGCATTATTGATTCTTTCCATATTGCTACTGTTTGCAACATATTATAGTACATTTGGACTTTTGAATGGTTACGACAGTAACAAACAAAATCCGTCAAGTCAATTACCACAGCAAAAAAAGAAGAAGAAGAAGAAGAAGAAGAGAACATTGACTAAAGAACTTTTGTTTGGTGTTTTAATATTTGTCAAGTCCATTGTCGAAACAAAGTCTTGCTGAACACAAAGATCCCCTATAGTAGCTCATCGGAATCCAACGACGATGGAGACCCTTAACCATACTCAAAGAAACCAAAGTCTTGCTTCTAAAGAAGATACAAGACAACCCAACATCTAAGTCCGCCAGCCCCTTTACGGAACCCAAAGCTTCTTTTTTTTTGTGCTTCATAGGTTCAAGAGAAACTGTAGATTTAAAATTGGTAGAATATCATAAGAACTTTGAAGGAATAGTCGAAACCCTAAATTAAATTAGATCGACTATGATTTCTGAACACCAACAAAAATAAGATTGAATCAAAAAACTTTGATCTCATAAATTAAACAAGATGGCTCTGATACCACTTGTTAGAAATTTTATTGTACCATATCGATTCATGAGATGAAGAACATAAATTAAATTGCGAAAGCGTACCTGAATCCATTGCTAGGCTTGATAGATCTTGAAGCGGTCGTCCTTTTATGGGGTTCGATCTTCCAACTTGCTACGACCCTTAATGACAAAGAAGAATTCGAATCCTTTGTCCCTCTCTTTCTGTTGATGGGGATGCAGAAGAAAAAAAGAGAAAACCTCTCTTTTGGTGGCCGTATAAGTTGGGGACCATAACCCTAATGAACACACACACACACACACACACACACACATATATATATATATATATATATATATATATATATATATATATATATATATATATATACGTGTGTTTTGGTATTTCTAATTTGGCCCCTCATCAAATTTGAATTATCTCTGGTATCTACACATTAATTTCGTAACAATTATACCCTTAAGCCAATTTTCAAATCGACCACTTTAATTTGGCTTAATTATTTAGATAGTCCAACACAATTAATTTTACATGTGTGGTCCATATTATTGAATAATTCCAACAGCATCGACTGAGCAGACCTTCTAAATCTCGGCAGACTGATCGAATGGTCGATCGACGACTGCAGGTTGGTCCTGCATGCTGCTGCTCAGGGCCGGCCCACGGGGTCGGATTATCCTATCCAGAACTAGTTTTGGTTACCCTTGAACTTTATTGTAGGACGATCCTGAAGGATCACCCGCCACTTTGGTCTTTGATCTCCTGTAGGGTCATGCCGAGCCTAGTTGTCCTAAACACATGAGGATTGACCAAGTCCAAAATCTTGTCTGACTTATTCGTGGACTGGTGCAACTGCTGTTCCTCTATACTCTACAGCAATGACATGAATATATGTATACCAAGTGCTGCATGCATGAATATATCTACCTTGCATGAAATTATATGTACTTGGCATTTCTATCTGCCCTCAAATATTTTCTCACGCGCAGCCGCGCTTGCTTGCGAGCCAAATCGAGTCGCATCGACGAAGAACTTGTGCATGTACTGATCATTGTCAGTTCATTTTAACACAAGGATACTTTTAGGGCAATCAATATATATATGACTTCCAGTACTCAATTCATCTCTAACCCCAACTCTAAGCAGTGTAAGAAGCCTTTACAGGCTTCCAGTGAGCTGTATATATGAAATCGATGGTGCCAAATGCCAATCCTCTCTTGTGTGCCACAGAAGCGTAGCGTGTCCTCATAAATGATGAGTCCGCGGTCTCGACGGACCACCAGTACAACAACCTAGGGCTAGGGGGTCTAAAAGGACTCTCCTAGCTATGGCACTCTCCAGCACAGAATCATATGTACAAAGGTTTCATTGCAGTGAAGTAGAAAGGTATGCATGCCATGCCATGCCAACCTCTAATATTTTTTGGATTGAATGAGAGTTGTATGAGCACATAGTACTAGTTGATAAAACTTGTATATACTAAAAATGTTTTCATATATACATCAATGATTTCAAGCGCAGAACCAGAAACCTTGGGGTTGGCTGGAGTGGGTTAGGATGGGTTAGGATGGACTAGGTACAGACCGACTCCCAAAAAAAAACATGAAAAAAGGACTAATTTTTTTTTGACAACCCACCCCAGCCCCTGCATGCTTGGGTCCGCCCTGGTTTGATTTGATTTTCAACAAATTAACTGCAGCTAGCAGAGTAAAAGGAAACTGACTGAAAGAGACTGAAAGACTTTTACGAGAGATTACTATACAAAAATCTTAGAGGAACTCATGAGATCTTAATTTTTAAAATTTTGTCATTAACAACTGTTACATCACATGCATCTGATCTCAGGATTTCTTTAGCGACTAGAATGTAAAATATATACACTTTTAAGTTTTAATGTTAGTATAATTCACGTGTTATATTCATATTATAAGTTCTTATTTTGAGTTTTTGTAGTCGAAATGATTTATGTAGTACTGATTGCATGAAGTCAAATGAGGTTAAGGTTCTGTTTGGGAGAAGGAAAAAAAGGAGAGTTAAATGAGGTTAAGGGCCTGTTTGGTTCGATGTAGGTGCATGAAAGTGTGAAAGTGGCACTTTCATGATGTGTAACTCATTTCACTTACAATACATTCCACTTTCCAAAATGTGTTTGGATATAGAGCTTTTTGTCTGCTGCAAGTGGAAGAAAAATAAGTTTGATGTTTGGATGGTTGTTGTAAGTGAAAAAAAAAGTAGTTCGGTTATTTGGATGGTAAGTAGATGTTGGCGTTGGAGTTATGGTAACTAATAATTAAATTAATTACCATAATAATAATAAATAATATTAATATTATTACCACAAACTCTCCTCCACACATTAAAATTAAATTAATTACCATAATAATAATAATATTAATATTAATAATAATAGTTATGGAAATTTATTATTATTATTACCACAAACTCTCCTTCACACATTATAATAATAAATTCCATAACTATTAATATGATAAAAATTAATTATAAACACATGCCCATTAAAAAAATGATAAATCATTTTGTTATTATTATAAAACAGATGATAACTCATTTCTTTCATTACTACAGTCGCCACCAAACCCATCATCTGGTCATAACGGAGTGAACCAAGTTAAGATATGATCTGATAACCATACGCGTCTTCCTGAAATCATGTTCTAGAATTTTGTCGCGCCAGTAAACATAGCTGCAATAAACGGTAGAGTTCATAACCAAGGTAATAACCTATAATCATGTTTCTAGAATTCTCACCATGCCAACCGGTATGGCTGCGAGAAAATCTAAATTCCATAACTAAGATAAATATACCAAAAATCAGGCTCTATGTTTTTGTCATACCAGCTAGGATGACTGCGATAAATTCTAAACTCCATAACTAAAGCAGACCTTCACCTTTATCACTGTCCTCATCAAATATGTTATCAGAATATACCCTAATTCAATCCATAAAATTTTATCTCAATACAAAATCAAAGTCAACAACGACCATTAAAATTCAATCAACAAATAAGAAAGAGTAGACGAAACAAGTAAAAACAAATTTCGAGATAGGATTTAGAGTGAGATTCTGAGGGGTCATCCCAAAGGTACTATCTTGGCCAAAATTATAACTCCTTGAATTTAAGCAAGAGGCTAATTATAGTTAACGATCCTATGATGTGATGAGTTTTTCCAAATGTTACAATCATAATAATCTTCTAGGTGTTCTAAATATTTGTCCTTAGCATTATCAAGTTGACCTAAGATTCTAATTGCAGGCATGCTTAGTACAATGTCGTAACCAAACAATTTAAGATCGGACCTGCATGGGCTACCACTAAAAATATGTCACGACCCGTTATCCAAATTGTTGGATCGAGCCGGGCCATGTCCAGCCTGCGCTTGTGTTATAGAATTATAAACTGTACTAAGTAAAGACAGTAAAGGATCTAAGATACTAACAGTTCTAATATCACATTAAAATGTTCATCACAACACAGCATCTATGAGCGAAAGCAAATGAGTTCAGATTTAATTATTACATTTCTAAAGTATAAAGCTGGAGACCAAGTCCAGTGGCAAAGGTAGAGTTTAAACTATTCCAACATACTAATATTAAAGGAGTGAGCTAAGTCCAAGGCAACTAAGTGACTTCCTCGGGGGCAGCGGCTTGATCCTTAGCTGTGGATCCATAATATATGTCAAATAGCATTTTCTCCTCAGAAAGGATGCATGTAACATTTTCTGTCAGGAAGGGAGCAAGTACTGGCTCTACAAACTATACATACTGAGCATGAAATAAAAAGAGATGTGCTAAATTATGAAATATGTCATGTCATATTCTATCATATGGAAAGTATATTTGTCATGGTGGTTTACATATATAGTGTTTAAAACTCTAGTTAGTACGTGATCGGTCAATGGGTATAAAATATACCGATGTACAAGTCTACATGAATAAAATATACATACGTACAAGTATACAAGTATAAATGTACTGCTCGTACAAGTATACAGGATAAGGCCTACGGCAAGGTTGCACGAGGTACAACCGAGCTCGATACATGTACTAAGTTACAGTCTGATCACGTACTCAACTAGTAGTTTCTCCATCCCCAGGATATAATCATGTGAAAAGATACTAAGAGCAGTATAAAATCATGTGAAGCATATAGAATGTACATAGAACTATGTGAGATATGATTTAGTTGCAAATAGTTACATTAAGTGTTCATACTCAGATCATTATCATGTGCGGTAAATAAAGTTTGTAATTGTACTTGCCTCGAGCAAAGTAATGTAATGAGAATGCGTAGGAGGAAGCTTGGTGTCCTGTCACTGTCAAAAGGATATAACAATCTTAGTTTCCTATTCTATGCTCAAAGACTTTAAGCTACTAACTCTAACACTAGTGGTGCGACACGACTTCTAACTAGGACTCCAAGCTAAGTTATGACTCAGCATAGCAGATCAATTGGGTGACACTAAACCTATAACAACACTTTAGAGTCCTCAAATCCTTAATACTAAGTTGGTGGGCAAAACTACGACATTTAATTACCCAAAATCAGGAATTATCACACAAAGCATAATTGGTCAATTATAAATTCAGACTTTCCATTGTGTTCCAATAATCATTTAAGTAGTTATAAGGCTCCAAGAAATATGAAATAAAATCTTAAAATTATTCTTATTAATTATAATAATTTATTATAGTTTTTCTGGAATTTTTGATCTGTTGCGGTTATTTATTAAAAATCAAAATACATAATTATCTTACAAGTAGGCTCTGAATACCTATTTTTCTATGGTGATAAATATGTAAATTAAAATCTGGAAAACAAATTATATTAAATTAGCTAAATTAACATAGTACTTAACTTTGATTTTTTTTAAATTTTTTATAGTATCTAAAGACTGTTTAAAAATTGAATATAGCAAGATACAGTTTCGAAAATAATTAATTAACTGTTCAATGTATTCATCCTCGTATACGAAATTGAACCGAAGTCCAAAATATGGGACCCAAGGTCATGAATCAAGTCCACATGACTTGTACAGACCTTGAATGTATTTTGGCTCACTTGAGTCCATACAAACTGTCACTTCCCGTTCCCGAAGTACGTAAAAAAAATTACTTTTTCCTGTATATGGTATCTGGTACCTGTATCTTGATTGCATGTATCATATATTTATAACTGGCCATGGCATGGAACAGTATCTCGTCGTGAATTAGTGTGCCACCTCTTGTCCTTGTCTGGTTGTAAGCGTGGCTCACTATTTCGATGATAAAATTTCTGGACCATGTTGTGGTTAGAATTTTATTTAATTAATTTAATTAGTTGTATCATGTAGCAGTTAACATATCATTAGTCATATGGTTAAGAGCATGGTTAAGATTAGGGTTTCCTTGAGTCAACCCAACCTACTATATATATTCTCTTCCTCTCTCTCTCTCTCTCTCTCTCCTCATAACTTTTTATTTTCTTCCTCAAAGCAACTTTTTAGGTAAGTACACCTTGCCCAAATGGAGAGATTATTGCATTTTTATTTCTAGATTGTTCTTTTGATATTATTAGTCTAGATTATAGATCTCTTCATTCTCTACATGTTTAGTACTTGCTGTTTTTTATTTTAATTACTATCTTTGAGTAGATCTAAGTTTCCAAAACTAGGGTTTTATGGGTTTTTGTAGTTTTGATATATCAAACTTGCTTATTTTTGAAAACTACTTGTTCCATGTTGTAGAGAATTCAATTTCATTCAGTTTAAACCTTTATTTTGTCCAATTTCGAGTCATATAGCCCAAGTTATGGATATTGGAAGTTTCTAAAACTCCATGGCCAAAAGCTTGCTTGTAGGGACGACACCTCGTGCATCTTTTGGTCCGTGCACCTTGCACCTCATGTACCTTTTGGTCCGTGCACCTTGTACCTCGCGCACCTTTTGGTCCACGCACCTTACACCTCGCGCACTTTTTGGTTTGCGCACCTTGCACTTCGCGCACCTTTTGGTCCGTACATCTTGTACCTTGCATACCTTTTGGTCCGCATACCTCGTGCACCTTTTGGTCCGCGTACCTTGCACCTCACGCACCTTTTGGTTCGCACACCTTTTTGTTCGTACACCTTGCATCTTGTGCACCTTACACCTTGCACACCTTGTGCACCTTTGACCTTGAGTTCTTGTCCTGACCTTAGTGTGCCATGAATATCTGAGACTTGCATGTCCTATGTGACTTTTATGTTACAAGGGATCCATGTGACTTCCTGACTTGACCGTGTTCCTGACTTGATTACCTGTATACGTGCTGGTACCTTTTCTAAGTGTGTATTGAGATACAATATTAGTATGCACTGCAGTACTATTTAATGAGTGCACTGAGGTGTGACTCTGTGTGCTAAGTGATCATTCTTCTTATATGTCAATACATACGTACTTTCCAGTACAGTCATGGTAATTGGTCAGTAATAATGTCGTGGTATATTGATTGTTGTTTGATGCATTACACTAAGCATGGATCTAGATTTGGGACTACTTGAGCCGATGTGGATTCATACTTAGGGTATACGTACTATAGTACGACATATAGGAGGATGATCATGTGACCACAACATATAATTCCAAGATCAAGATAGGGTTAATCTAAGCAACTTAAATCGGCAGAAGCATTGAGAGGGAATGGAATTTCGAGATCATACGTTACCAGCAACCCTAGGCCCTGTCCTAACGTATCGGGTGTTAGTCCAATGATTATATCATATTTTTGAATATGTCTAATCAATTAATTTTACCATAATGACATCACTAATATTCATGTAATCACTCTCATGTTGCTACTTAAACTTAGCATTGTCCTAAATGTTCTATATCATATTGCTATGCTTGTATCATATTGTTTTGTTTGTCTAATATGTATTTGTAGACATGCAGTAAGCATGATCAAACATGAATTTACCAGGACATATGCAATAGAGAATTTTTAATGGGCCAAAGACGGCGTTATACAAGAAGATTTCTCTAAACCGCCTAACGACCTATCCGAGGTCTTGGTTTTCCTATTTTATCAATGTATTTTTTATATTTATTGAGTCTAGGAATATGATGTACACTACATCGTACTAGCAAATAAGCTATCCAAGAAACGTTTTTAAAATACCCTTTTATTTTGAAAATAAGTCCACTTACAAAAGTCCAAAATACTTCCTAACTGCTTGATCTTTTCAAAAAGCCCAAAAATTAATTTGCAAAAATTCTGACAGAACTCCAACAAAATTCGGCTCGAGTTCGACCCGAATTTGGCCAGAGTTCGGTTAGTGGCCGTTGTGTTTTGAACGTTGGAAAATTTGGTCTCCCTGTAGTTACGAATTTTTATGAGATTTTCTCATAGAGTTCTGTCGGAATTCTGTCAGAATTCTGCCTTTGGAAAAACTATAAATAGAGAAGAATTTCAATCATTTCAATACACCAATTTACTTGCATATCTCTTCTCTATAAGCCTACTACTTCTTCCAAAGTGTTCTGAGCTATTCATTTTCAAATCTCAAGCCAGTTACAATCCTCTAGTCGGTTTGTCAGTGTAGTACGGTCTAGAAGTTTTAAAAAAAATTATAATCAGAGGCTTGATTGAAGAAAGACACTTCATAATTGAAGTTGGTCGAGTACTTCGGATCAAAGCTCGCGTTGTAGAAGTTGTAAGAACTTCGGATGAAAACTTGTGGTATTTTCCAATAGTGGATTCAACTGAAAGCTAGAGTTCTTCCGACTGGAATAGTCCTCATAAGAGAAAAACCAGTATACATCGTCGTGTTTGCGTTGGCTTTCTACTCTCTACTTTTATTTACTTATCTGTGATATATATTTTGTGATCTTGTTGCTAACATTTTTAATTAGCTAAATTCCGCTGCCTACTCTATTCACCTCCCTCTAGAGTATTGCGTTTTACAATTCGTTCCTACATCGGGTTGGCCGCCTCGGATACTGTATAGTCATCCGCACTAGTGGAGTACATTATCTGATTTGTGAATGTCGAGCCAGCTCTCCCTATAGGAAAGCTGGAACTGTTATTGCTTGTTCTAGCGCGGTGGCCTTTCGAGGGGCCGGTGCATTTCGTGCGTGCATGTATTTAATGGATTGGCTAGCCCTGCTTGGATACGATACGAACTGAGCATTCCTATATTATATGCATTACTGGAATAACCCAGACAAATCATAGAAAGCCGTAGGATTGATTAGCCGCTTGTAAACTGACTTGCTTGTGATATGTTTCTTCTGTTAGTAACTAAGGAATATGGACTATCATGGTGCGTGGTCCAACCCATGTCCTTATTTGGTTGTTGGGTTGGACTATTGTGCTGCGATAGGCTATGGACCAAAGTTGTGACCAGAAATCCTTAACTTGACCACGATTATAGATGGTGTCTCATCTCGAGTCAATATTGGCACCGTTTGTTCTTATTTGGTTGTAAGGGTGCCGTATAGACTCGATGATGCTTTGCCACCCTATAACTCGTGCGCCAAGCCTTATTATTTATTTATGCTTGGGTTTTATCTCATCCTTTATGTGCTCCCTTGTGGTACTTGCTATTCGGGGTCTGACCCCGCTGGTTTTGTTTGGCCAGATCTCGTAGCAGCGCCTGAGGATCCAGCCTTCTACTCGAACAATGGCGCATACCAGGAGCATGGTTGCCAGGGACCATGAGTGGGTTTTTTCTTCACCACTCTGATATATATCTTTCATTTTGTACTTGGCGTTTAGCCACCGGTACCTGTTTAGTCGGCTATTCTGGATATTTAGTTCCTTACATATTTAAATCAGACTGCAGCTGACTATGGTTATGTACTATTGACTCTCGGCACTAGCTTATCATTTTGTATAGCTAGGCTCGTAAATCATTTTGATGAAGCGTCGGGGACGCCTTACTTCTTTGTCGTATATGATCATTTTTTATTGCTTCTTGTTTTGATTGATTGAGACATAGATGCTCTGTGAGACCATAGGAGACTTGATTGTAGTATGCACCCCCTTGTCTCTTGACAACCACGATCGTCGTATGACGTTTGCATACCTCATATGGTGTAGCTGGCCTAGTTATCCTCAGTATTTCGTTACTGTGACGTGACACAACACATGCTATGTTTGGCCTCAAAGTGGCCGTATTGAACAAAATACGTAAAATACGAAGTTAAATATGCAAGTAAAATACCACATTCCCAAAACTACTATTAAAACTCTCAAAATAATAACAATAGTAATTTACATTAATTAGTAACTGCTAATTAAAATTTAGGCATACAAATGGGATTTACTACTGTCTCTTTCTAATCTCTAAACATCCTAAATACACAAAAGGAAAAAAATGACAACTCATCATCACTAAACCAACAAAAGGGTCCTGAGCTGCTACCATCCTTAATCATCATCATCTCTATATACAAGTAAGAGAAGTGAAGGGGAAGCTCAAAATTCCCAAATTAATGCTTACTAAAAAAATGAGGCAAAGGAGGTCCACTGTGACTTCAAAGAACACACAAACAAAACAATATAGGAACACCATTGCCTAAATCCTTTTTAAAATCGAAAAGGGGAGGTTCTACTATGGGCTCTGTAAGAAATTCACTCAACACACAATAAAACGAAGCTTTCTTTCCATCCATCATTCCCAAATTCTAATAACAACCTAACCCAATATAAAGGAAAGAGGGGGTCATATGTGCTACTGCTCCCCTCTCTTTCTAAACCCAATATTAAGAGAGAGAGATCGAGGGAGAGTATAGAGAGGAAAGGGGCTCACAGCAGGGGGCTCGGCGCGGTTCCAGCGACGATGCCGGAACGGAGGGGCTACCGAGGTCGGGTATCTGCTGCCAGGCAGGACAAGCTCACCGAGGCACGGCTCGACAAATAGGGGCGCAGATCTGGGTCACAGGCACGGTAGCAGCTAGGCCAGAATCCAGTAGGCGGTGCCAGGTGGAGCGTGCCAGCAGTGCTGCGGCGCGGTTCGAGATATTGGCACGGGAAGGGCTCTCCGGGTGGTTGGCAAGGGGTTCGCCGCCGGCTGGAAGCGGCAGAGCGCGGAGGAGTGGGGCACTCGAGGTGAACGGTAAGAGTCTCTCGTTCCCTCTCTCCATTGTGTTGTTGGTGGGTGGTTGTGAGGATGATGGTGGTGGGTTGGTTTGGTCGGCGACTGACGGATGGTTGGGGAGTTAATTTTGCTAGTGGTGATGCAGAGTGGTGGTGGCATTGGCGGCTGTGGGGCTCAGGGAATGGCAGGAGCCAATATGGTGGTGGTCGTGGGGTCGATGATGGTGATGGGGGTCTGGCTAGTTAGCCGTGGTGGTGGTGGTGGTGATGTAGATGGTGCTGGTTGTCGGCCAGTGGGGTGGTCGGCCACAGGGAGGAGGTTGTTTGTGTCACCCCCAGTTTTTGAATTAGGGATATTTTTGTCATTTTCCAAGTTTTATAATTTTTGGAAATTTTATTTGATTTTATAGGATTTTTAGGGATTTGGTTGTTTGAGTTTGAATTTTATCCAATTTGGACTTAAGTTGGAGACCCGGGTAGTCTGGACACTAGTGGGACCACATACTAGCTGGGCTTGGCCCACATGCCATCCTAACTAGGCTAGAAACCATAAATCATACTCATATGGCTTAACTAGTCATTTAGAGGCTTAATTAGTCATTTTGAAGTTAAACCAAACCAAACCAAACCAAACCAAATCCAAACCAAATCAAACCAAGTCTAATGGGTGTGGAGGCCTAATGGGTCTCCACCCAAACCCATTTGGGACCCCCCCATAGCCGGCCACATATAGGCCATTCCCCCCTCCCTTTACTTCACTCCTAAGTCACCTCTCTCTCTCTCTCTCTCTCTCTCTCTCTCTCTCTCCATTTCATTCTTTTTTGAGTTCTTTCTTCTTCAAGAGAAGCTACAATTAGGTATGCTCATTAAACCCTCATAAATTCCTCATTTACATTTATTCCTTCACAATAAATGTAGAGGAGACCATTCTCTACAAATTGACCATAGCTTTTATAGGTTTTCCTAAAACCTAGTTTAAGGATTTATTAGGGGTTTTTCCCTTTTAAGAGAGGTGTATATATATATATATATATATATATATATATATATATATATATATATATATATATATATATATATATATATATATATATATATGAATTTGTGTGTGTGTGTAGAGGAGAGTGGTGGTGGTGGTGGTGGTGGTGGTGGTGTCATGAGAGTGTGTGTTTGAGTGTGTGTGTGTGTGTAGAGGAGATGTGGTGGTGGTGGTGGTGGTGGTGCCAAGATAGGGTGTGTTTGAGTGAGTGTGTGTGTCAGAGGATGGGATTAGTGAAGGGAGTAATGCATTGATAGTGGGTTTACATATATATAGAGTATATATATATATATATATATATATATATATATAATATATATATATATATATATATATATATATATATATATATATATATATATATATATATATATATATTTTAAAAATATATATATATATATATATATATATATATATATAGAGAGAGAGAGGAGAGAGAGAGGGGAAGAAGTAGAAGAAGAAGTAGGAGAAGAAGAAGGAAAATAAGAAGAACAGCAGCAGCAGTAGGCTGCAGTAGCAGCAGCAGCTACTACAGTAGCAGCAACAGCAGTTAGCAGTAGCAGCAGCAGCAGCTTAAGCAGTAGCAGCAGCAGCTTAAGCAATAGCAGCAGCAGCAGTTAGCAATAGCAGTAGGAGCAACAGTAGAAGGAGAGGAGAGGGAAAGGAAAGGAGGGAGAGGAGAAGGAAAGGAAAGGAAGGAGAAGGAGAAGGAAAGGAAAAAGGAAAGGAAGGAGAAGGAGAAGGAGAAGGGAAAGGAAAGAAGAGTAGTAGTGTAGGATTGAGAATTTACCCAAATCCTAGAGAAATGAGGTATCTAGGATACCAATTTGGTATCGGAATACTAGAGTTACTAGGATACGGGTAGAAAATGTAGAAAATCAAATCGGGGTGAGAGGGAATGGGTTTTGGATATGGTTAGAGACTAGGTTTGGGTTTACCTTGGTATTGGTCAAGGTAATTGACCAAACACTAGGGTACGCCCTAACATGGGTTAGATAGGTTAGGATCGGCCGTGTAGTGGTTGGTAATGTCTAGAGATGGTAGTATCTAGCTACCCTAGGAAGCACGGGTCGAAATACCAAGCGTAGGTAGGCTAACTTGGTATTGGGCTAGGTTAGAAATTTACCTTTATAAAGGGTAAATTTAAGGTATTGGCCTACGGCCAAGATATGGGTTTCGGAGTTCAAGATGGACTTTGATATGGGTTGTAAGGATTGGAAATGGTTAGAAATAGTCGTCTTGACCTAGTCTTGACCTTGGTTGACCACGGTTGACTTTTTAGACCAAAAGTCAACCATGGGTCAACACTTTACCCAATTTAGTCCCAAATTCCATTAGAGTTGAACAGTTGACCAAAAGTCAACCGTTAGTCACCATTGACCTAAAGTTGACCTAGGGTTGACCAGAGTTGACCAGTTCACCAAAAGTCAACTGTAAGGCAACTGTTGACTTAAATCGACCTAGTTTAATTCCGTTTGACTTGCATTGACCCAGTTTGACCTGGTTAGGCCTAATATGACTTAGGTTGACCCTGTACAATCTAGTTTGACGTGTTTTGACCTAGAATGACTTAATATAATTTAAATTTGATTTGACTTTACTTCCTAAACACAGTATTGATACGTCTTGTTATCTATAGGTCCTCGAGGCGCTGCATTGGATCCAGTTGACATATTATATCATATCACAGGCGAGTACATTCTCTGATAACTTTTCCCAGTTTATGATAATTGTTATGATTCACGTACTTAGTGTAGATATACTTATTCCTGACACATAGTTCTCACGGATTGGTATTCCTGGATCTCGACAAAAGGTGTTACTCCTTGTTAGCTTGGGATGTATCGTGCAAGCTCCCTTGTAGCTCTTGTGCAATATATGGTCACCGATTCTAGAGAAAATTTGCTCCCTTCTTATAGAATCCGTGCAGTGAGGTGTCATGTTTGGATCCATTCTACCAGTTGGGGGCGGGAGAGTAGTAGAATATGCATGTGATCAAATCCATCCCGCATTCCCGAACAGTGTTAGTCATATACCGCACTTATGACTAGCCAGGCCAGTTACTTACAGGTGCCCAAGCCGATCACAAGTTGAAACTACTACTCACACACATTGGATAGATGGCTTATCCCGATTTGTGTACATACCATGATCAGTTCTACTTTCCTGTTCTAGCTCTAGCTCTACAGCTTACCATGCCATGATACATACATGTACACACCATGATTTTATTGTATATGCTCCATTTACAGTCTTATGGCTTTTATCCTATCTTGAGATCTGTTATGAGATTTATGTACTCGTTCCATCCTGACCGGATATGTTGACAATATTTACAGATGCAGAGGAGGACTATTACTGCACTTACTACGACCCACCGGACGTAGTAGGTTTAGAGACAGATACCCTAGATCAGTAGGGTGCAGTACCGCAGGACGAGATACCACATATTCTGTAGATAGAGTAGGTTTTTGTACTGGACCTTGTCCAGTTACTCTTGGGACTGTTATTATTTTGTTTAGTATTAGAGACTTTGGACTTGGACTTGTATATTCTTTGTGTTTGGACTTGACAGGTTATATTTTTATTGTCGTGTTGTCTTTATCATTAAGTATTTACTTTATCATCTTAGAGTTGTGATTGAGTACTTATATATTATCATTGCTTGTCCTCCGTTCGGAGTTGACCATATTCTCAACAGGTTTTGATATTATATAAACTGTTGTTAGAGTAGTCAACCTACAGCGTTTCACGCCGTTTTTACGGTGAGGGCTGGGCGTTGTTACGCACACGTGCCCCGAGCAGCGGGTGCGGGTCGTGACAGTTTGGTCGGTCAGGAAAATACAAAGGAGTGGGAGCGAAACTCTGGCTGGAGACGGGGCCAATGATGGTGTCGGCTGCTTCCTTAGCCTAGGAATGTGTGGGGGGGGGGGGGGGGGGGGTTTGGGATTAGGTTTCCATGTAACATTGGGAAGAGTGCATATTTATAGGATGGAAAACCCTAAAAATTATGTTCATGTAAAAGAATTAGGAAAACTTATTGAAAAACTAACAACTAACTTAATCGTTAACCACTACCCATAGTTAATAGTAATATATATATATATATATATATATATATATATATATATATATATATATATATATATATATATATATATATATATATTCATTGCAAAACCCAATTCGATAATCCTTATGTAAAAATAATATTTATTTACAAAATTATATTTTGGCAACATTTTATTTACTTAAATCAATATTCATAATATACGTATATATATATATATATATATATATATATATATATATATATATATATATATATATATATATATATATATTCAAAATATATATTCAAAATATATATATATATATATATATATATATATATATATATATATATATATATATATATATATATATATATATATATATATATATATATATATATATATATATATATATTCAAGGGAACGAGTTAAATCATTTATGATAAATCTCTATAAAAGTAACTACTTATAACTTTATACAATTTCAAGAAATTACAGGGATTTATTTAGCACAAAAATATCATAGAATATAGTTTTCTTAAAACCAAAGACCTACAAGCACCGATAGCATAAAACAATCAAAATACGTTTCATATTATGTTTCAAGATTTTTGGAAAAATAAATCAAAAAATAGAAAAGTACAAAAATTCGATTATTGGAGGTTACAGTGCCACTGGGCACCCTCCGTGTACTTCGAGTTGATGAGTTGGCGAATAAAAAATACCTTGTTGCCAGCCGTCTTCCTTTCGTACAGCGAATGTAGCTTCTCTCCAAATGCTGTTGCCGAACTCTCCATGGACACGTAGTGAAACAACGAATCATCCAACCATTGGCGGATGAATCCAACTTCCTTTCGATCCAATCGTTTTCAGTTTTCAGTAGCTTTGTCTGTTGGCTTTGCGTTGTCGCCCTCCAACGGACCATGCAAGTCCTTGCACCAGAGTAGATCCTACATCCTTAGCTTCCAAATTGCCTAGTTTTCTCATGTAAGGGTGATCATACGAGTGTTCATCTGTTCTATAGACATGGTTGCCAGAACCTTCAAAGCTCTGATACCAATTATTGGACGCGTGCGGAAGCGTTTGCCAACCCACCTGACCAAAACCAACTCCCGTCTAACGGACACCAAACACAAGATGAAGACAAGTATATGTTGGTGACGCTACTTGGACAAATCCCAACCTTTAATAACTCAGATGAAATTACAAGGTTGACAGAACTCACGTTGAACCCTTTGCCCTAATAGGTTCAACTCTCATCTTACCACTCGCAAGAAGAAAAATAGAAGATTACAATTGAGATCACTCACCAACCCGTAGCAATCTTCCTAGCCGAAGTTGACGACTCCTCGATTAGATCTTCTTCTTCCTTCTATCTTGGATGACGAAGTCCTAAGAGCAAAGTACAAACTTTCTCTTAGATTTTCTTGTGGACAAGCACCCCAAATCTCCACTTTTGTGCTTTGTGCTTATTCTTTGTGCCTCCACCCTTACCCCATATATATAGGATGAAAAAAAATTCTATTTTAGGTCATAATATGATTTCTTAATTAGGAAACCCTCAAATAAGAATCTTATTACACCTAAAATAGCAAATCAATTATCCTATTTTAGATCATAATAGGATTTCCTAAAGTAAGAATTATATTATATCTAAAATAGCACAACACCAATTATGGACATCCAAATCTAATCAAATCAAATATTTAATAAGATTTGGATTCCATAAGCAGGGCCGGCCCTGAGTTAATGGAGGCCCTAGACAAATTTTTAAAATGGGGCCCATATTTAATATAAAAAAATTGAACTAAAAAAATGATACAGCACAGCCAAGGCTAGAACCTAGAATCTCTTGTGTACAAGTATAACAAACTACCACTACACCACAAATGTTTTGTGATAAAGGAGGATCATATTATATATTAGTTATATTTTCAATATAACATTACTAATATATATATATATATATATATATATATATATATATATATATATATATATATATATATATATATATATATACACACACACACACACACACATTTAAATTAATTTTTTTGGGCCCCCAAATTTATATATATATATATACACACACATTTAAATTAATTTTTTTGGGCCCCCAAATTTCATGGGGCCCTGGGCGGTCGCCCTGGCCGCCCTAGGCCAGGGCCGGTCCTGTCCATAAGTATATTGTTACCAAATCCAGACTGGACTCCAATAGTCGCCAAAGCTATTATACATTGGCTACTTTTTGCTCTGTAGTCGTCAATGCTAATGGCGACTCGCCATTACTATTGGCACTTTGGCAACATTCCACATTTTAATAGAAAATTTGCTCAATGTCACCAATGTTAATGGCTTTAATGTTGCCAATGCTAATGGTTGCACGAGTGCATGCACTCATGTGCATTTTACAAAACATTTTTATCTTTTTTATAATTTATTTATATTATTACTTTATTCTATATAAAAATTGCAGTGATGGGGTGCATGCACTCATGTGCATTTGACAAAACTTTTTATCTTTTTTATAATTTATGTTACTACTTAATTCTATATGAAAATGTTTGTGTGAAGGAGAAAATTCAGGAAGAGTGTCAAATGTTTACTTTGAGTTTTCAAGCTAAAGGAATTGTTTGTATGGCTGTAAATATTATTGTTATAGCAGTATTTATTTAAGCATTTATATCAATTATATACATTTTTTTTGTAAATGATGCCACTTACGAACTATTTTTTTGGGTATAATTGCTTATTATTACAGATTTTGTGACAGCATTTATATTAAGTATAATGTTTGTTTAATTTGTTGTAAATAATTTGACTTAGTGTGATAAGTGCTTAAATATTATCCGAACTTTTACAGTATTGTCGAATCTGAATAACCCTTGTGGTTGTGGTCAGAGGAGAGAGACATAAAAGCTCTTGCTGGATTGTCATGACCCGCACCCAGTGGAAGGGCACGAGACCGTGAGTATGTCCAGCCTACGCCGCAGTGTCGGCGGTAGAACGTTGTCCTAGGTCTCAACAACATCTAACAATAAGTGATCAATGAACCTGTCTAAAATAGATATACTCTCCAAACGGAAGATAACTCAGATGGATACAACTCAATCACAAAACAACTAAGATGGATATAAGCACGAAATAAAATAGATAGAAAGATCACAAAAGATACAATCCAGAATGAAAATGAGTTAAGTGTCATCAACACCACAATAGAGTACAAATCAAATACATAATAAGAAACTAAAAGACATCCCAACAGTCCTAGCAGTCTACTCCAAGCACTATTGGTGTCTCCTCTAGGCTAGCTGGATCCTCCAAGTTCTCTGTAAAATTTTCAACGTTATCCAGTCATGATGGAAATGAGCACATATCTCTGAAAGTAGTTCCAAAACATGGTAGAAAATATAGAGCTAACAATAGAATAAAGTACATAACGTGTTGTAAAGAGAAGTACATGAATACAGGAGGTAAGGATAAGTAAACTGAGTACATGAAATATAATAAAAAAGCTATGAACTATAATAAATATAAGTGTTTCATAGCACAAGATAGTTATATGATTGGTTTAGGTTTGTACACGAGTATTCTACGAGGTCTCCATTATATGTGAGGGTATAATAGACATGTACACGAGTATACCAAGAAATGGCTCTGCACAGCAGGGCATACCAGACAGAGAAGTACCCATAGGCCCGAGCCTCACTTAAGCAAATTAAACCCATCAAACCATCTCAAATTTCCCACAGTACATTACACACACCATACCTAGTATATTAGCAACCAAAACAACTAATTACATCTAAAATTTAAGCAAGAAAAGTCCTAAGAGAAATTTCGCCAAACACTTGGTGTACGTATCCGATA
The DNA here is from genome assembly GCA_029216955.1 of Iris pallida. Classification (NCBI taxonomy): domain Eukaryota; kingdom Viridiplantae; phylum Streptophyta; class Magnoliopsida; order Asparagales; family Iridaceae; genus Iris; species Iris pallida. The sequence continues at coordinate 11,034,933 of JANAVB010014200.1, forward strand.
TTCTCGTGATACGCAAATCAAACGAATCCGAAATTGACCCAACTTCTTCCTAATGCAAGAGGGACCCTAAATGGATGCATCTACAATAAGGAATGTGAATTTAGATGGTTTAGAGGGCTCTTACCAATTGGGAGTTGGAATCATAATGAAAAGTTTCTAGATCTAGAATCTCCTCCAAGCTTCAAGGCTCCAAATTCTTCCTAGCTAGCCAATAGAGTCTTCTACTCTCCAAGGGGAAGAGAATGAACCTAATTTGGGGAAATTTGGATAAGAAGAGGGTGTAGGAGCAATTTGGGGATGATACTAAATTAGAGTTAGGATTTCAATGAAAGGGGGAAGAAGGGGCTAATGATGATATAAATAGGGTGGGGAGGCTGTTCTTGGCCGGCCACAAGGTCATGGGTTAGGGCTTGGTTGGTTACATTGACTAAAAGTCTCTCAAACTGTCATTTGGAGGCCTTTTAGGAAGAAGGCCCAATGGGTGTTTAATAACTAAGTCAATACTAGCCTACACATTCTATTCCTAATCAATTAGAGTCCAACTAACAAGTACCCACTAGCTAGGTCTCAAATGTCATGGTTAGCCTCTAGTCAAGGTTGTTCTAAGGTTTAACTAACTAATGACACTAACACATTACATTAAATAATATAATATATAAAAATAATCAAGAATTCCAATTGATATCACTAACATGATTTAATCCTTTAATTAATAACTAAAATAATCAATTTCGGAAAAGTTCAAAAACACACTCATTTTAGAAAAGTGGCAGTTACATGGATGACGAAAAGATCAGTGGATCGAGTCATGGGAGCTCGTATTATTTATTCCATTTATGGTGAGAGTTGGGGTCCATTTATAGTGGAGTTAGGGCAGTGATGAATAAAATTAACATCGAACTTTATGTCGGACACCGTCAAAAAAAAATTATAGTATTTGTAGCAACCAATTACATGCTCTCTCTTTTTTTGCTGAAACCTAATCTTGAACCTAGGGCGCCTCCATAATCTTTCTCACTAGTTCCAACTGTTGTATCACCCTCGCTGGCTATTCTTACTTTAGGTCTCGTTTGGTTTGTGGAAAGGAAAAAAAATTGATTCTATGATATTTTCTTTCCTTTGAGAGATTACAATTCCAATCTTCTTCTTTTTTCGGTGTTTGGAAAAACAAAAAAAAATTGGAAGAAAAAGTGAATCCTTAGAAGGGGAAAAAAAAATGAATATTGGGTTGGTGGGAGAACCACTTTTCCTCCTTTTTTTTTTTTTTCTATTGGGAATCAAATTCCTTTCCTCCCTATTTCCCTCGACATCCAAATAAAGAAAAGGAATCGATTTTCTTTTCCAAGACTCCAATTCGAACGAGGCTTGTTGCAAGAGATTTTCATTTAAAAGTGTAGAGGTCTTAGGATTATGTTGCATTAATTAATAGTAATTATGCACGAACTAGAAGCGTTATATAAAAAATTGCATAAAATAAGGGGCATTCGTACCTCAAATTCAATAGACAATAACATTTGGATTAGAAAGCATGACAAAAAGTCTGTGAAAATGTTTTTAGAAAAAATGGAAAAAAAAAATAATAGAGAAGGACATAAAAAGGGCTTACGTCGCTAAAAAACAGTAAGATTTATAAAACAATTGAGGTCAGCTGGTGGTTTATGGAGAGAAACCCACGCTTTCATTGGGAAATAGTCAAGATAAGAACAAAATAAAATTTCTTAATTTTATTGTGTTGTTATTATATTCATATATAAGTATCTAACAATAAAGAAATGTTAAGAAGTTGGAAGATGGAAGGAAAAGAGGCAACACACAGGACAAAATGGAACGAAACCAAAACAGCTTGCTATTAATACCATCAAATGCTAATCTATGCTATATTTAAGTAGATAATTGAGAAGAGAAAAATTCATGGATAATGTTAACTAAGGCACGCACATGAAAACATAGAAGAAAAAGATATACATTTAAGGGTGCGTTTGATTGCAAGGTGGAAAATATGTGGAAAAGAAATTATTTTCATGAAATTATTTTTCTAGGAAAAAAATTCTATAGAATTTTAAAAAAATTTCATGGAAAACTTAATTTGGGTGTTTGATTGCCATTATTTTCCACAGAAAATAGTTATTTTTCATGGAAAATGATATTTTCCTATGGGTTGGACAAGTTTCATTTTCCACTATTTTAGATGAAAATATGAAAAATGATAGTTTTTTGGAAAACAATTCCATGGAAAATATAAGCTATCAAACACTACATTTGGTGGAAATTTTGTGATGAAAATATTTTCCATGGAAAAAAAGTTCAATCAAACACAGCCTAAGTGAGTGTTCTAATTACCCTTGTTAGCAATCACCCAAATAAAATTTGTATTATTCGCAAAAAAATTTGTATCTTACACAAACCTTAATAATGCGTACTTTTGAAATATTCGAATCAATACTTAGATTTTAAGCATGCGAAGTTTTAAATGTATTCTGTCTAAATTATTGAAAGTTTTGGCACAAAAACGTGGTGGAAACATATTTAATTAATCAAATTTGACAACATATTTAATTGAATGTGAAGTTTCTAACTTCAATATTTTTATTTTTCGAATATTTGATTGAATTTTTTAACGTATTTTATTTGCACTGGGCTGATTTATACTCCTAATTTTGTCGTCCCGAATTTTTTTTATTTGCCGAATTGCTAACAAGGATGCATACTTGCATATTCAATAAATCAAATTTTTAATTAAGATGTGCATTTATTAATATAGTGATGGAAGTATCTATGTAATTATCGATATGAAATCATGTGTTATTAGGATACTGTTGTGAAACCCTTACTATTCACCATTATGTCATGAGTTACACATGACCCTTGGGATCATGTAACTCATGACCCTTGGGTTATGTAACTCATGACCCTTGGGTTGTCCCTTATCCCTATATATATGGCCCTTGCCATATGATGAAATAAAGGTGAAGAAAAATACTATTCTACGATATCTAGTATCCCTTCAAACACGTTATCAGCACGATTGCTAAAGCAAGGAGAATCGACGTCCAGATCTCGACGTCATCCTTCCTTTTTCCCTAGTCGATCCGACCAGAGGCTGGTAACACTTCTTAAATTTTTTTTTTTTACAAATTAATTGTTTGAATGAAAATTAACAATATATATATCTAACAATCTAAGAGTGAAATTCTTTATATTGCTAACGTTCAAAACAAATTTGCTTCTTATTAAAAAAAAACAAATATTATTCAAACACTTGTAACTTATTTTAAGGTTCATGGCAGAACTATTTTGGTCTTCGAAAAAAAAAATAGCAGATCGGTTTGAGTAAAATATGAGAATAGTCATTGGAATAGAAGAAACATAAACCAGAACTTCTTTTCTCCAGAAAACAAGGGTCCACCTACCGATGGTTGACTTTTCAAATTTCTTTTATGTAGACTTTTCCCTTTTTGGTTACTTGATTATAAATTCAGAAAGAATGATTGAAAAAAAAAAATTACTTACTGTAATATTGACAGATTGCATATTAGCTTCTGGACTGAACTGTTTTATTAAGCACCGTGGTATTTTTATTATGAGCTCTGTAACATTTATGATTATGCATAAATATTTAATTTTAATTTATGCATGTTTTTCACATGATGGATAAAATGGCCAAAATAGTGAGTGTCGATTTCGAAGTACTAGATGCTGCTGAAGAAAAAAAATTTACTATTTGATCTTTGTTTGATCTTTGTAAACCAATTTTTCTTGCTGTTAGAATTTAGAAAAACCAGCATAAAGTCTCTGTTCGGATCAAATTAGAAAAACTACCTAAAACTTGCTACACAGCTGAAATGTGTCTCTGTTAGAAAAGTAGCATAAAGTCTCTGCTACAAAACTACATTATCAAACTTACTATATTATCAATTATTATTCATTAAGCAATTGTATCTGGTTGATCTTTGTATAATCCATTGTAGTTACTTGGTTATACATTAAGTAAATTTGCTTCATTCTTAACAATTTTTTGAATATTCACATTGGTTGATCATTGTCATATATATTACTCTTTGGACAGTTGATCTTATATAATTGTCATCACTTAAGTAAATTATTGTTCAACTAATCTTGTTAGAATTGACACCGTAGCAATTTTCTTTTTCTATCAATTCTAGCTTCTTTTATTCAATATTTTAATTTAGGCTAAATCAAACAATTAATTAATTTAGTAAAAAATTCCTTTAGTTTTTAAGTTCTAAAGTTAAGATTTGTTTGGGAATAAGCCGAAAGGGCCCTTCTGTCAACAAGGCGAAATATCGTCTAAGCGACCGGTACTTAAGAGTTCCTAGTGAACCTCCGCTTGCTGGGATTCGGCCCCTACAGCTAACCCAACCTTATCAAAACTTGAAAAACTAAAAATTTAAAGGTTTATTACTAAAATTATTTTAATTGTTAATTTTAGCTTAAAACCATCTTATTGAGTAAATATAATTTTTCAGACCTTAGAAATATGACTTCCAAGGAAGAGACTTTCTCTGCAAAGCCTACAAAATTCAATGGCACATATTTCAAGAGGAGACAGAGCCAGATGAAATTTTGGCTTACCACCTTATAAATTATGCATTTTTGCAAGCAACTTATTGACCTCTCTATATCGGCCCGTCGATCGATAATTTTTTTTTTCCATTGATTTATAGATGAAGTGTGAATGCCTTGTGGACAGCGCCTCGACGCACACAATCCTTCGAGAAAAAAGCTATTTTTATAGCTTATATGATTATGACGGTCCCGTTATTACGATATCAGGACTATCAAACATAATAGAAGGATCTGGTGAAGCAATTATATTGCTCCCAAATAAAACAAGACTAATAATAAAAGATGCACTATTCTCTCCTAAATCAAATAGGAACCTCATAAGTTTCAAGGACATTCGTTTAAACGTATATCACTTAGAAACAAATGAAATAAATGAGGCAGAATATCTGTATGTTACTCGTCTAAAAGATGGTTCAAAAACTATCTTAGAACGATTCAAGGGACTCCCGTTGGGTCTCTATCATACTCATATTCAATCAACAGAAGCTAACATGATTGTGCACCAGAAGTGTCATTCATCGCCAAAATTTAAACTTTGGCATAATAGAATGGGTCACCCAGGATCAGCTATGATGAAACGAATCATAAGCCAATCCAGTGGACACAACCTGCAGAACCTGAAGATTCTTCAGAAGTATGATTACTCGTGTCTACCTTGTTTTCAAGGCAAAATTATAATGAGACCATCCCTTTTGAAAGTGGGACTAGAGTCTCCTAGCTTCTTAGAGAGAATTCATGGAGACATTTGCGGACCTATTCACCCCGCAAGTGGTCCATTTAGGTACTTTATGGTACTTATCGATGCATATACTAAATGGTCTTATGTGTGCCTTTTGTCCACCCGCAACTTAGCTTTTTCTAAGCTATTGGCACAAATAATTAAGTTGCGGGCTCATTTCCCCGATAACCATATCAAAAAATTAAGACTTGATAATGCGGGTGAATTTACTTCACAGGTCTTTCAAGACTATTGCCAAGCAACTGGCATCGAAGTTGAACATCCTGTAGCTCATGTTCACACCCAGAACGGGTTAGTAGAATCTCTTATTAAGAGATTACAATGGATTGCTCGTCTATTGTTGATGCAGTCACAGTTGACTGTGGAAGCTTGGGGTCATGCTATATTGCATGCCGCATCACTTATTAGAATACGGCCTTCTGGAGGTCATATTCTATCTCCGATGCAGCTCGCTTATGGTTCACCTCCAAATATCTCTCATTTGAGAGTTTTTGGTTGTGTTGTTTACGTCACCATTGCTCCACCACAGAGGACCAAAATGGGTCCACAACGTCGATTAGGTATCTATGTTGGGTTTGACTCACCCTCTATAATTAGATACCTAGAACCCCTGACGGGTGACGTATTTAAGGCACGTCTTGATGACTGTGAGTTTGATGAAGGATTATTTCCTAAACTGGGCACACAGTCTAAGAAGCCAGAAGCTTCTAAGACAATTTCTTGGGACACAAAAACTTTGTCTCATTTTGATCCGCGTACAAGTCAATGTGAAGATGAGATCCTGAAGATATTACATCTTCAGAACACTGTACATCTACTTCCGGATACATTTACTGACAACCAGAAGATTGTCAGATCACACGTCCCTGCTGCCAACACGCCAGCTAGGATTGACATCCCCAAAGATGGATGCAATCCGTCGGCAGCAGAAATGGCAATACCTCAATTAAAAAGAGGACGCCCACCAGGTTCGAGAGATAAAGTCCCTCGTAAAAGAAAAAATCCTGGAGAAATTAAGAAGATTCCAACACAGGATGCTGAGCTCAGATCAGCTACCTCTCCCCTCCTAGTTTCCCCTGAAGAGGAAAAAATAGAAAAAATATCATTAAATTATGTACGTACTGGAGAGGTACTGAACAGAAAAAGCACAGTCGTCGACGACGATTTTTCGTTCAATATTGCCGTTCACGTCACTGAAAATGACAATGACATCTATCCACGATCTCTAGCGGAATATAAACGCAGAGGCGATTGGCCAAAGTGGAACGAGGCAATAGGAGTAGAGCTGGACTCACTCTTGAAACGCGAAGTCTTTGGACCAGTAGTCCAAACACCTGAAGGTGTAAAACCTGTGGGATATAAATGGATCTTCACAAGAAAAAGAAATGAACACAACATAGTTGTGCGCTACAAAGCACGCCTTGTAGCACAAGGTTTCTCCCAGAAACCGGGAATAGATTATGAAGAAACATATTCTCTGGTCATGGATGGGAATACATTCAGATTCCTGATCAGCCTCTCTTCTCTGAAAAGCCTAGAAATGCAGCTCATGGACGTTGTGACTGCATATCTTTATGGCAATATAGATAAAGATATCTATATGAAACTCCCTGAAGGATATAAAATTTCACCAGAGAAAACATATAGACCTCGGAACACCTATTATGTAAGGTTACAAAGATCATTATACGGTCTTAAACAATCAGAAAAAATGTGGTATAACAGACTAAGTGAGTTTCTTGCTACGCAAGGATTTACTAATGATAAAGTCTGCCCGTGTATCTTTATAAAAAGATCGGAAACAGGATTTGTTATAGTCGCCGTTTATGTCGACGATTTAAATCTCATTGGATCTTCTGCAGAGATCACTGAGATATCTGAAAGCCTTAAGACAACTTTTGAAATGAAAGACCTAGGGAAAACAAAGTATTGTCTTGGCTTACAGATCGAACACCTAAAGGGTGGTATCCTGTTACACCAATCTACATATACACGAAGATTACTTAAACAATTCCACATGGATAAATGCCATCCCCTTAGTACACCAATGGTCGTTCGATCATTGGACGTAAAGAAGGACCCTTTCCGTCCACTAGAAGAGGGGGAGGAATTATTAGGTCCTGAAGTACCTTACCTAAGTGCCATTAGGGCACTACTCTATATAGCTAACTGTACGCGTCCTGATATAGCGTTTTCAGTTAACTTATTAGCCAGATACAGTGCAGCGCCCACAAAGCGCCACTGGAATGGAGTGAAGCATCTTCTGCGCTACCTCCAAGGGTCTATAGACCTAGAACTATATTACCCGAATAGTGGGTCTTCCACTTTACTTGGTTATTCAGATGCAGGTTATAAATCAGATCCCCACACAGAGAAATCACAAACTGGATTTGTGTTTACTTTCGGTGGTACGGCTATCTCCTGGAGGTCCGTCAAACAGACCAGTGTGGCTATCTCATCCAACCATTCTGAACTCCTGGCAATCCATGAAACAAGCAAGAAGTGTGTTTGGCTTCGCTCCGTCATTCAACACATTTTGGCATCTACTGGCCTGAAGACTGGTGAACTTAAGCCTACTACCCTTTTTGAAGATAATGCAGCATGCGTAGCTCAACTTCAGAAAGGATACATAAAGAATAACAAGACGAAGCACATATCCTCCAAATTCTTCTGGACGCACGACCTTCAAGAGAAGGAACAAGTCAAAATACAACAAATTCAATATTGTAATAACTTAGCAGATTTGTTTACCAAAACACTGCCATGACGTACTTTTGTAAAACTTGTAAGAGGAATAGGGATGAGGCAACTAAAAGACTTGCAAGCCTGAAGCTTGTATAGATCAGGGGGAGTAAAACTATAGGATTGTACTCTTTTTCCTTAGGACTGATGGTTTTTTTCCACTGGGTTTTCCACAGCCAAGGTTTTAATGAGGCAAACCAAGTTTACTCTGGATCCAGCAGTATCCACCCCATTAGCTTATTGAATCCTGAAGTATTTCATAAGTGGATCCAAGGAAATGGATGAATAAGGGGGAGTGTTGTGAAACCCTTACTATTCACCATTATGTCATGAGTTACACATGACCCTTGGGATCATGTAACTCATGACCCTTGGGTTATGTAACTCATGACCCTTGGGTTGCCCCTTATCCCCATATATATGGCCCTTGCCATATGATGAAATAAAGGTGAAGAAAAATACTATTCTACGATATCTAGTATCCCTTCAAACAGATACATGTTAACATAACAATCTTTTCTTATTAGTTCTTTAATTATAATTTTACATATAAATACTATAAAAAGTTTAATTCCTTGTGAGTAGAGACTTGGCACGACAACTTGATATTCAAGAGAGCAAAAAAAAAGGGGGAGGAGGAATTTGAAAGCAAAATTGTCAGTAGATATAAATCTGTTGAAATTTTATGATGATCAAGATTACCATAGATAACCAAGGACTAGTACCTGATCCATGTCGGTTTGGGAGTAATTCTAACAAATTGGTATGATTTAGGATACTTATGTAAAGATAGTAGATTACAAGGGGCATGTACGTAAAAAAATTATAAATTTAGTGACAGTGCATCATACAAATTGTTATTTGTAATTTTTAAAACTTTGACAATATAATTGTTTTCAATTAGAAGTTTGCTAAGTGTTTAATAAGTAATATTTTCTCCTCCAAACATCTAAGATCAGGTTTGGTTTGCGTCGAAGAGGATATTGCAAAAGAAAAGTCATTTATTTTCTGTATTTGAATGTCAAAAAAAAATAGCATGGAAGAAAAATGGTTCAAAGAGAAAAAGAAAAAGAAAATTAGGGAGGAATGGTTCTCCCCATGCACTACAAGGATTCATTTCCCTCCTAATTTTTTGACCTTTTCAAACACCGATTTTTCTTTTATGTGAACTACAATTTTCCAAAAAAAAGAATTGATTTTCTTTTATTTCCTTTCTGGGCCTAAGAGCATAAACATGTATGCATGTAGGGGGTGAGCATTATTCGATTTTGGACGAAAATCGAATTGAAGTGAACCAAATAAAAGATTCGGTTCGGCTTCAAAAAAATCTGTTCGGTTTAGGTTCTGAAAATACTAAAATTTCTTATTTGGTTTCGGTTTGGATTTTCGATTTCGATTTCGATCCAAAACCGAAACCGAATAAGATTTATACAATTATGTAAATATTCTCAATTCTATATATGCATATCTTGTGATTAGAAGAAATATGTATATTTTGAAAACAATAATTTTATGAATGTGTTTGAAAGTCCAACTTTGATAATTTAACAACTAATCTAATTTTGTACATAACTTTAAAATTCAACAAATGTGTATTTAAATTATAATTTCTAATATAATCTAACCACGATTCCAATTTTAGATCCGACTCATTAAACAATATAGAAATTGTCTAACCGAACAAACTAAAATTGATTACTCGGTTCGGTTAGGTTTCGATTTTGGCTCATCCGATTCGATTCTCGGTTTTGACTATTTCGAGTCGATTAAAATCGAATAAATCGAACGCTCATCCCTATATGCATGTCAACACGAAAAAATATATTATTACTGGTAACACTTATCGAGGAATTATAACTCAAAAACATCTTCATCCATATAAAAATTGTGTGTTCAAAAGTTTTACTGGTTTACACTTGTTGGCCTCCTTTTTAGCATTATACTCATATCACAGGACATTAATGCTGTAATTGATACTGACAAAGATATTGACAAACTTAGGTTGCGTTTGGTTCATTGTAATGTAATCGTAATCGTAATGGAATTGGATTTGTAATGTAATTGGGTTTGTAATGTAATGGAATTACAATTACATTACTATGTTTGGTTGAAACATGTAATCAAACCATGTAATGTAATGCCAATTGCATTCATATGTTTGGTTTACCATGTAATGTAATTAAGTTTCTAATTTAATATTTTTTAAATACAACATAAAATTTAAAAATTGGATCACTAAATTTTTTTAAAAAATTTAAAAAGAAAAAAAAACTAAAAATAAATAATAAATAAATAAGGAAAAAATGGTTTGTTTTCTGCTAAAAAGACCAAAAACGAAAAAAATGACAAAAAATAAAAAATACAAAAAATGACAAACGAACAAAACAGAAGGAAAAAAAACCAAAAATAAAAAAGCGATAAAAAAGAAAAACGACAAAAAAAAGATCAAAAATGTGAAAACCATAAAAAGTGACCAATAATGATAAAAAAAATTGACTAAAAACAAAAAAAAATTGACAAAAAACAACAATAAATGAAAGGAAAAAAAGACGAAAAAGACCAAAAACAAAAAAAGGGCAAAAAAATGAACAAAAACGACAAAAAAAAATGACAAAAAATATAAAAAAGAGCAAAAAAAATATAAAACGATACAAAGGAACAGAAATGATTAAAAAACGAAAATATGAAAAAAGACCAAAAAAGAGGGGAATTAAAACGAGCAAAAAAACGACAAAAAGATTAAAAAACGAACAAAAACGTATAAGGTCAACAAAAATCGATAAATAACATGCAGAAATGACAAAAAATGTTCAAAATCGACAAAAAAACGATAAAAAAAGTAAAAAATTGAACAAAAACGATAAAAAAGGCAAAAAAATGAAAAAAAAAACCGACAAAAAGGGGCAAAAAGAACAAAAAAAAAAGGACAAAAACGACAAAAAAATGAACAAAAATAACCAAAAACGAACAAAAATGACCAAAAACGAACAAAAACAACAAAAAAGGACAAAAACGACAAAAAAAAACAAACAAAAACAACCAAAAATGACAAAAAAGAACAAAAACGACAAAAAACGAACAAAAAGGACAAAAACGATAGAAAACCGAACAAAAATGACAAAAAACAAACAAAAATAACAAAAAACAAACAAAAACGACCAAAAACGAACAAAAAAGACCAAAAACAACACAAAAAAAGATAAAAACGACAAAAAAAATAAACAAAAACAACAAAAAAAACGAACAAAAATGACAAAAAAAACGAACGAAAACGACAAAAAAACGGACAAAAACAACAAAAAAGGACAAAAACGACAAAAAAAAAAACAACAAAAACTAACAAAAATGACAAAAAAACGAACAAAAACGACAAAAAAATGAACAAAAAAGGACAAAAACGACAAAAAATCGAACAAAAATGACAAAAACGAACAAAATTACAAAAAACGAACAAAAACGACAAAAATGGCAAAAAACAAACAAAAAAGGACCAAAAACAACAAAAAGGACAAAAAAACAAACAAAAACAACGAAAAAACGAACAAAAATGACAAAAAACGAACAAAAACGACAAAAAAGGACAAAAACAACAAAAGAGAGGACAAAAACGACAAAAAACAAACAAAAACAAACAAAACGAACAAAAATGACAAAAAACGAACAAAAACGACAAAAAACGGACAAAAACAACAAAAAAGACAAAAACGAACAAAAATCAAACAAAAACAACAAAAACCGAACAAAAATAACAAAAAACGAACAAAAACGACAAAAAATGACAAAAAATGAACAAAAACGACAAAAAATGACAAAAACCAAACAAAAACAACATAAAATGACAAAAAACGAACAAAAATGACAAAAACGACCAAAAACGACAAAAAATGAACAAAAATGACCAAAAACGACAAAAAATAAACAAAAACAACAAAAAATGACCAAAAACGAACAAAAAGACTAAATTATAGCATATCAACATTCCGCTTAAGTTGTAATGTAATTGCGATTACATAGGTTTTATGATGTAATTGAGTTTAGAAGAAACTGATGTAATGTAATCAAACTTGTAATCGCGATTACATTACATCTAATTTTTTTTTTTCCAACCAAACACCCGAGTTAGATTGACAACGTAATGCCAATTACATTACGTTGTCCAATCCTGCAAACCAAACGGGCCCTTAGATCCCTCACATCAGTAAGTGGACTATTTACGCCGTGCGCGCGCTGTTGCTTCTGCTTTAATGCTGTTGCTTCTGCTTACACTTTCCACAGTAGATTAGTGCATCCACTGTTTTCCTGTTCTATTTATTCTGTTCTGTTATATCCGTAACCTTTTGTCTACAGAGCAATGCGTTAATAACAAGAGCTTTGCTGCTATGCCTACAACCAATGTTACAACCCCTTTACAACTTTGCCACGTGTCGGACTTCGATTGGAGGAGAGGGAGAAGTAGTGGGACCGGATGGAGCCCATGTAGCAGGGGGGTGAGAGTGGTGATGGGACCCGATGGGACCCATATGTAAGGGATGGGAGAGAGTGGTTGTAAGAAGGTTGTAAAAATTTGGTAGTAAACTTAGCATTTTCCTAATAACAAAGAGGAATGGTGTGTCAATTGGAGACTGACATGACGATTTTTTATTGGGGAAGACTCAGGAAAGCTCCGCAGGAGGGATGGAGTCCAAAGACAAACGCTACGGTAGAGCATCAACAGTGGAAGAGATTTTAAGTGTTATATTTTAATTTTAGTTAAATTTTATAATATTTAAAGGCTGTAGTGTGCACTTATTTATACTTAAAATTACTAGAAAGTTAAAGAGTAAAGAGACATTCCAAATTTAAAGTGTGTCATAGCTCCGCTACATTAATTCATAAACCCACCAAATTAACCTTTCTTACCAAACATAGGAAGAAAAATAAAGAGCAAAAAGAGGAATAAAAAATCTTACCAAACATTTAAGAAAAAAAAAATGAAGGATGTTAATTTGAAGTATTTGTTTGGAGTGTACCATTGTGTGTCAATATCAAAGAGACTCCAAAAATAATAATTTACATAAATTTTAATAATTTGGAGTATGTGTTTGAAGTGTTACCATTGTGGATTCGGTCGATAGTACATTTTCCTTCTCTATATTGATTGATCATTCATGTAGGGCTGGTTGTCAACGGATGCTTATCGGTACGGATAGTACAATATCTGTATCCAATTTTATTTGTGATATTCGAATCCGATATTCAAACGGATATCTCTTTTGATACTTCGAATTTGTATCCGTCTAGTTTAGCAGATATCAAATAATATCCGATCCGATCAGCTAAAAAATTCAATGTTATTATTCGAATATCGGAAATCCAAAAATTGAAATATTAAAAATGAGTCTTTCATCTTTTGTTGAAAATTTCAAGAATATTCAGCTGACTTGCTCTACATATTGTTCTATTTGAATTCTTTCATCTTCTGTTGAAAATTTCAATAATGCTCAATTTGAGGCGACCATATATATTGCTCTATATATTTGAGCCATTTCATCTTATGTTCTAAATTATAATTAATATATATTACTATTATATATACATTATATTATAATATAAAGAAAGAAAAGTAATAAATGAATTGAATTATGTAAAAGTCAGTTGAGAACAAAATTATTTAATCCTCTCTAGCAATTAATATATATTGTATATGCATTATATATATATATATATATATATATATATATATATATATATATATATAAAAGTTTGGATATATGAAATTTACAATATGAAGTCGGATCGGATATTAACGGATTTGAATGTCTTAATATTCGAATTCGTATTCGAAAGAAGATAATGTGTGAAAAATATTCGAATATTCGAATCCGATGTACGAAATTTCAGATAATATTCAAAATTTCGATAGAGAATTTCTGACTATCCACGGAACTACATCCTTGTAATATAACTAAAAGAAAAGGGAACAGATCTACTGTCCCAATTTAAATCTGTCTAATTCTATTTTTCATTATTATATGTGAATCATGAAAGTAGATACATGAATGATGGTCCACATATAATATAGAGAAGGACAGCATTAAATGGGACAGCATATATGCTTTCAAAAGAAAGAGCTTTGATATGCCTACAACCAAAATTTACAACCTCCCTACAACCGGACACGTGTCGGGCTTCGAATGGAGGAGGGGAAAAAATGGTGGGACCGGGTGGAGCCCATGTAGCAGGGGGGTGAGAGTGGTGGTGGGACCCGGTGGGACCCATGTGTAAGGAGTGGGAGAGAGTAGTTGTAAGAAGGTTGTAAAAATTTAGTAGTAAACTTAGCATTTTCCCAAAAGAAAAGGGGAAAAAAGGACACTTGGCTCAGAAATCCCAATGCTCAGCAGCAAATAAAAGAGTAAACAAACAGGTGCTAATCATTAACGTCTCTGCCACTGCCTTTATTGATTGGTTCATAGTTGTCAGTGAAAGCTGTTAAGTGCAGTGCAATGGGAGAGAGATTTTATTACATCAGTAAGAGAAGGTTTATGTTAACATATGCCGCAAGACATGTTAATACATTATGATAAATATATATTTTACATCAATATTTTGACTAATATATTTATTATTACATTTCACTTAAAATATGTATTAATGAAAAAATATTAATAAAAATAATGGTAGAAGTATTAATATAAAATGTACATTTTTAACATCTGCCATATACATGTCAACACCGACCATTAGAAAAAGAACAATTATATATATATATATATATATATATATATATATATATATATATATATATATATATATATATATATATAGCATAGGCCTATTTATATTTTATTTTATTTTTTTTAAACCAGTACGTGCGGGCTCAGTTAATCGTGTATCTTTCCGCACACGATTTTTAACCGGTCGTCATGTCGTTTCGGACTCTTCGGACGGATCTTATCCGCACTGGCTTTTTCATCATCGTCCCAGACGTACGCCTCGTGCACTCTGCGCGCTCCAGAGCCTCACGGGACGGCCGATGTCTTTCGACGCCGGCAATTCAACGCCTCGCTTCGCCGAAGGCGTCCCCGAAATCTTCACGACGCCTATACGACAGTCGATGCCGTCCAGCCACCCGTTCTATGCGCACGACGTCTTCCCGACGCCCATTGGGCGCCGCACGACGGGCCGCGTGGTTGGCCGTCGTTTATATCCGTGATAGAATGGTGCCAGTTCTCAACCGTCCACGCAACGCCATAACCGTTGAGTTTTCATACACGGGACGTCCCATTCTGTTCCATGCCAGCTCAGATCGTAACCATTTTTCGTCAATCCTACGACGTTGTAGAGGAAAAAGATTGCATGTGAATGGCACTTGAATATGGCTTAGTCGATCCAGAGGCCATCTCCAATAGGGGTTTCCATCTCCCCCGTTTCTATGCTATAAATCCATTTTAGAAAAAAAAATTCTTCCAACGGTGGTTTATATCCCTATTTCTATCTTAGGTGACATTGATGTAGGATAAAAAAAAATTATGAGAGTTTCTAATATAAAATTTTTATTTCTCATGGCAATTATTATCGGGTCCCACACTATTAAATTGATCCTTTTATTTTGTAACACCTAGAATAGAAATTAGAATAGAAATGGAGAACCATTGGAGTTTTTTTATTTTATTTTATTTTATTTTTTTTTTTTTTTGTATCTACAATTTCTATGTAGAAACTCTTCCAAGTAAGATAGATATCTCCTTAAAGTACAAAACCAAGTATGATAGAAACTCAATTTTAGAAATCACCATTGGAGATGGTCTAAGAGCATCCATAGTGGAGGCACTCCAAACATGTACTCCAAATTATTAGAAATTGTGTAAATTATTACTTTTGGAGTGTCTCCTTGATATTGGTATACAATGCTACACTCCAAACAAATACTCCAAATTATCATCTTCCATCTTTTTTCTATTTATTTTCTTCCATGTTTGGTAAGATTTTTCCTCCCTTTTTTTTTTCTTCTTCCATGTTTGGTAAAATTGGTTGGGCCCAGAAATTAATGTAGTGGAGCTAGCACACGCTCCAAATCTGAAGTGTCTCTTAGCTTTCTAACAATTTTCAAGCATGGACAAATGTCCACTGTACTCTTCAAGTGCTACAAAATTTGACTAAAGCCAGAGTACGCGTTGCAATTAATATACAAACCTAAAAAATGTGGTTAACCTGAACAGTGTTTTCTTATTATATGGTTAAAAATTCCATCACAATTAATATGCAAACCTAAAAAAAAGGTATTATTCTTTCTGAAAGATCTATAAATTTCTTAAAAAGAGAAAAAAAAATTTTGTAGATGTTCGAGTTCTCTGGCCTAGTGATATTAGAATGGACATCCGGAGGGACCGACAAGGTTCGAGTCCCCCAATTGTGTGTGTGTGTGTGTGCGAGATTAAAAAAAAAAAGAATTTGTAGATTGAAGTGGATAAGACGTTATAGGGACCACTGCGCATTAACTTAGATATAAAATGATAAATATCCAACATAAAGGAAAAAAAAGAAGGAAAAAAGATTCCCACGCGTTTTATTTTTACAATATCTTTACAAGTTTACTCCTGCACAACTAGGTTGCTATGATCAAGTCCTAGTGCTAGTTCTGGATCATGACTCCAACTAGATTTGTGTTGAGTGATTTGTGACGAGTTCCTATCAAATCCGCATCCTCTGCATAGGGAACTATACTCAACACTTCCACCATGATTTGGATCAGATCTAGATCCTATGCATTAATAAGTAAGATTTTTGTAAATTCATATAGTTTGGGTGATTTGTGCTCCAAACTAGGGGTGAGCATCGGTTCGGTTCGGTTCAAACCGAACCGAATATGTGAACTGAAATAACCGTAAACCGTATTTTTCAAAACCGAACCGTTTTTATAAAAACCGAACAAAAATCGAACCGAATTAATTCGGTTCGGTTTTCGGTCGGTTCGGTTTCATGGGCCAATGTGCATGGCCTTAAAATTTTTAGCAAAATGCGCATATTTAAATAACAAAATTTAAAAAAAAATATATGACATTATTGTATTTATGAATTGTTATATTACATAGAGTGAAAGATATTAGTATATATAGATTGAGGGTAGATAGAGAGAGTGCTCAAAGAAGCACCGACATAGAATAGGAGAAGAGAGTGCGCTCAGTTAGGGGTTAATAAACATTAGTATATGTATATTGTGGATAGTTTGATAAATTACTAAATCTAAATCGGTTTTCGGTTCGGTTCGGTTTTTCGGATGAAGAACTGAAAACCGAACCGTTATTTCAAATTTTCAAATTTTCAAACCGTAAACCGAACCGATAACCGAAAAAACCGAACTGTTTGTCATATTTCGGTTCGGTCCGGTTCGATTTTCGGTTTTCAACCGTTATATGCTCACCCCTACTCCAAACACCTTCTTAGGTCATGCTAAACGAGTCCGAGAGTATGAATGGGTAAAAAAATTTAAAACCTTTATATTGTGTCACAACTCCCTTTTTTTCAGCTTATTCTACTTTCTATTTCTTATAATACTCTCGCTGCAAAGATGAAGATTTACCGTTTCATGTTCTTTTTTGTTCTGTAGTTCAAGTTTTGAGGCCGTTGGCGTTTCATCCTCACCTAAGGTACGTTGTTTTTATTTTTGACATCCATATAGTGTGTCTGAGCCAGCGTAGTACTTTCTTATCACATACTTCTCTAGAGGCTTTTTTCGTCACGGTGACTGCTGGTCATGGGATAGACCAGTATATTGGCTTAACGTTCTTGTTCGTTCTCTCACGCACCCCAAGATGTCATTTTTTGGTAACAAAATATACAAGTAAGACATTTCTTTCAGTAGCACTACCGTGTTCGCAACAGTTTTTAACATCTAACTTGTTTAATACACAACTGAATTTAAATTCACGTCTACCCAAGTTATACTTGAATTCCAATCGATAAACATATTTCAGATTGATTTGATAGAACCATAAAGCATTCTAGGTTGAACATAACAAATGAACTAAAATTCAACCCGACTCTCTCTCTCTCTCTCTCTCTCTCTCATCCAAAATATCCATTTGAAAAAAAACCTAACAATAATTTTTTTTGTGTTTTGCTACGTAAAAAGAGCAAATCGTTTTTTTAATTTTCTAATACTTGAAAGAAAAAAACAATTTAAAAAAAAAAATTCTATACATAATTATCTATCCATGAATAATTTTAATTAGTAAATATCGATAAAAACATTTGTAGAAGGAAAAAAATTACCTTAAAATATATATTTTTTTCATTATATAGTAGTATAAATAATACATGCATATTTATATTTAAGGTCTCGTTTGCTTCGCAGAAAGGAAACGAAAAGAAATTGATTCTTTGATATTTTCTTTCGAAAAATTACAATTTCAATCAATTTTTTTTCGGTGTTTGAAAAAAAATCAAAAAAATGGGAAGGAAAAATGAATATTGTGTTGGTGGGATGAACCACTTTAATCCTCTTGGGAACCATTTTTTTTTTTTTTTGGGCATCCTAACAAAAGAAAAAAATTACTCTTTCTTTTTAAGGCTCCAATTTTGGGAACCAAATATGGTCTAAAGGTTAATATTTCCTCACTAATGACCACCACTACCACCCCTCTCTGAAATAAAGCGCTCTCCTTTTCTCCTTCATCCCTCCATTCCTTATCTAGCAGTAGCAGCTCATTCCAAAACTACTTCCTTTACTCACCTCCTTCGTCTCTTCATCCAAAAAAACAACTCCTTTCTCACTTCCTCATGGAAAAAGTTCACTTCTTTCCATTTGAGCACTTGCCATTCCGTCACCAAGCCCCACTCCTCTCTCCATTTCCTCATCCGGGTCATCAAAAAGATCACCTCTTTCCCACTAATCCCCGCTCTCCAATGGAAAAGGACCCATTTTTCGGCAGTGACGGCGGCGACCAGCTCCCCTCCTGCTTCCTCAACCTCAACTGGGACGGCTCCGGCGACCACGCCGCGCAATTCGAGTCGGCTCTGAGCTCCTTAGTCTCCTCCCCTTCCTCCAACCCCGCTCCTATGCCAAACGCCGCCGCCGACGGCGTCGTCTTCCGCGAGCTCATCAGCCGTCTCGGCAGCATTTGCAACTCCGGCGGCGACATATCGCCCACCTCCCATTACCAGAGCACGACAACTTCCTGCTACAGCACTCCAATCAACTCCCCTCCCAAGCTCAATCCCATACCGGGAGGAGTCGCGGGCAATTCGATGGCCTTTCCATCCGCCACCGCACCCGACCCGGGCTTCTCGGAGCAGGCGGCGACGAGGCTGCCGTACTTCAGCGCGAGGGTGTCGAATAGCCAGCCGCTCAGGACTGCAGCACCGGTGGTGTCGACGAACGGACCGCAACTGGGGAATGGGCAAGAGGAGCCTTCGATAGCCCCCGGCCGGAGGAACGGCACGGGCGAGAGCAGCACGAGGAAGAGGAAGGCCGCGCCCAAGGGGAAAGCAAAGGAGCCTCCTCTGCCACCCAAGGTTTATTCAAATTGGCTACTTGCGCATCGACCTGTGTTCGAATTGTGCACTGAGCGCTTGAGAATTCGCAGGCAGCACCAGAGGGCGACGACGCGAGAGCAAAGAGGCGCAAGTCGGGTGAAGCCGAGGCCAAGTCCACCGAGCAGGTGTACGTCTGCCAGAAGCAACGGAAGGAGCGCAACGCGAAGCCGATTGAGCCTCCGAAGCTGGACTACATACGCGTCAGGGCAAGAAGAGGCCAGGCCACCGACAGCCACAGCCTTGCCGAGAGGGTACGTATCTATAGTTCAATTCCGGCCGGCGTGTCCGAATTGTCGTGACCGAGATTTTTGTACCAGGTTCGAAGAGAGAAGATCAGCGAGAGGATGAAGTTTCTCCAAGATCTGGTGCCTGGTTGCAACAAGGTGAACAAACAATTCAGCTGCCATTGTTCAAATTTTACAACCATTCAATTATGGGTCGTATGAATTGTGTAGGTGACCGGGAAAGCAGTAATGCTCGACGAAATTATCAACTACGTGCAGTCACTGCAACGCCAAGTCGAGGTAATTAAACATCACATACACACGATGACCGGAGTTACTTCGTCTCGTTTTCTAACGATCGATCGATCGATGGGCAGTTCCTTTCGATGAAGCTGGCCACGGTGAACCCGCGGCTGGACGTCAACTTGGACAGCCTCGTCCAGAAAGACGTGAGTCGTTCTTCACAACGTTGGGTTAATTAGCTTTCGTCCTGAACTGTGGTGTGTTCTTCTGTGTGGCAATGCAGATGCACCCGGCGTTTCCCGTGGAGGCTGCCACGGGCGCACGATTCCCCTTCCAGAGCCTCATGGCCAACCCTTCCGACCGTCGGTCCCTGCAGCAGCCGCAGCTTGACGGTTTCGTCGTCGATGCTTCGTCTCAGGTCCGATTCCTGACCCTTGTTAGCAATCACCCGAATAAAACTCGGTATCTTTCAGAAAAGTAATACTTGCGTACTTTTTGACATATTCAAATAAGTACGTAAATTTTAAGCATGCGAAGTTTTAAACGTGTTCCGTATAAATTATTGAAAAATTTGGCGCAAAAAAAAGTGGTGGAAACCTTTTAACTAACTAAATTTGACAACATATTTAAAACTGTGAAGTTTCTAACCTCAATATTTTCATTTTTCGAATATTTGACCGATTTTTTGAATTTATTTTATTTGCACTGAGCCGCTTTACACTTGTACTTTTGCCGTCCCGAATTTTTCACGTTTGCCACTTAGCAATGGATGGACACATGACTACAAGTAACAACAGTATGAATGAATCAATGCTTGGTGTTTCTATTCTCAGCTTGGGGCATTCTGGGACGATGACCTCCATAGTGTGGTCCAGATTGACCTTGGGCAGAACCAGGAGGAGCCTGTCTTCTCCTCACAGGCCTTTCAAGGTTGGTAAATGCTCGTCACCATTTTGATCAGATGAAGGTTATTATTTCATCCATTGAAGGGAGAGGACTGACTGCAGCCGTAACTTTGCTGCTGCAGTTTTCGTCGATTCGATGCAGGCTCGATGCCGCCTTCGAATCACATGAAGATCGAGCTCTGATTGTACACAAGAAGGCCTTTGTACATATATGACGACGCATTGAATTGGTCCCGAACAAGCAAACGAAACGAAGGGAGAGGAGGAGCTATGAACTAACAACACATTATCAGCTAATTTGTGCAATATATATATTTGTATTGAGAGGGCTATTAACATTGTTTGTGCGATGATGTTGTTGTTTAGTATTGTTCATGAGAAAATACTATTAATTATCAAATAAAAAAATTTCGTCAGTCGCTTCTTTCTGATTCAATGCAAGTCATGATTGAGGAAGGTTCCCCACCTGAAGAAAGTGTGGCAGTAAAAATCCTGAGCTGGTGGAGGTGCCATTTCCTTCAAACTGTACTTACTGACGAGGAGACTAAGAAGAGGATACCAATCGCATCTAATAAAGCAGGTTGGCCAATGATTAACATTTACAGAGTGATATAGATTCCACAGACCAATTTCTTCCATTAGAATGGTTTGAAAGCCACAGTTAATGTCCTTGCTGTCTGTGTTAAAAGTAAACTCTATATGAGACCGGTAGACATGGAAGGTTATGTGTCACTATCCATCCCCTGCCCTTCAATAGAGACGAGCATCATTTGTCGCTTTTTTTTTCGTCACGAATGACACCGAGTACCTAATCATCTTCAAGTCTGTCTCCGGTAAGGCCCCTAAATGACCGCCCAGTGATAAAATAAGGTAGGGATGTGGAGACAACCATAAAGTTTAACCATATCTTTGTCTTATGAATCAATCATACGATCTTGCAGGCAAAGTAATCGATGGCGAGACCGATCGTTGTGGCCTGCATTGGACAAATATGTTGATTCCTCGAGGCCGAGACCGATCTCCTTTTCGTGGTGGTGGTGGTGGTGGTGGTGGTGGTCCAGAGAGGAATGAAGAAGACAACCGTACATTTTGTTGGGGTTTTGTCATCAAAATCACTTCCACCTTCCCTCTTTCTTTCACCACTAGCTGGTGCAAAAATCTTCTTCGGCTCGGTCGGGCCGGTGGGGGAGAGCACAGGCTGTAAGTGATCATTAGCTTCACCAACCATATCCTTGTCAGTAAATTCAGCAGGCATCCGTCTCCTTATCCCGACAAGATCTTGAAAGGTGCTGTGGTTGAGCTACTATATTTACCTCGAACAAAATTGGCATCATCTACCAGTTAGTCGAAGTTTGTCGTAGCTAGAATCCAACGCTTTCGTTAATAATAATAACCGTCTGTGACATCGATCTCCCACCTGTCTTGCGATGCGACTAATAAGTAACATTTCCAAAGATCAGAACAAGATCAATTAAGCAACCTTTTTCTAAGACGTAGTCTCGATTCTTGATAGTGGCTCGTCCCCTCGCAAATGAGAAGCCAGTTGACATGATCGTGACTCAACCCCTTGCCTGATGAACGTCTCGGGTTCCCTAGATTGACACAACCCCTCGCAACTGAGCACCCGGGTTCCTGCTAGGTAACCAACTGCTAATTGCGCAACTGGTTCAAACTGTAGGAGAAGTGACCAATAGCTCTGGTCAGTCTGGTTGGGTAAATGGCAAAGATATTAAGGACCACCCTGCAGTCCTGCTGTTGGGGGTGAAGTGTAAGGTAGGGTGTCTCCATTAGTATTCCCTATAGCAGCAGAAGGAATGGACATGGGCTATTGATCCACTTGAAGGATTGCCCTCCCCCCACCCCCACCCCCACCACCCATAAAACATCTTATTCACATTCAAAAGCAACTCAAGTCTGATCCGATAGCATCATGTAGCACGGACTTAGTGTTTTAGGCTACACTTCAATCCGTACGGCGCACAAATTTTCTACTCGAAGATCCGTGCCAGCCTTTTCGAACCCGCTTAGCTAGATCGCTAAGGCGATATTGAAAACAAAGTGGAGCAAAAGAAAGAGATTGAAAGTACGAAAACTTCACTATACTAGAAATATACTACAACTTTGGGTGGTGAGGAGCAAATAAGCCTCCCACTTATTTATAATGCCCATAGGGCTTAGAAGAAACTTCTGGAAACATAATTCCAGGGATTATTCTAAGAAACTCTATAACCTAGATATTTATGAGGAGGATTCTAGAACATCTAGAAAGTTCATGAGTCTTCTTGAAAGATCTCGAGTCTTCTAGAGGATTCCACCATCTTCTAGAAAGTTCCGGAAGCTTCCAGCATAACCCCGTACCGTGTAGAGTTACGCAAGTCCATCTCGATGGGGCGCAAACTTTTGTGCGTGACACATAGCCTACAACTGTGACCACTCTCCCATGAGATGTATGGGGCCTTCCCAAATATGACAGACCAAAAAAAAGAGTAATAAGTTCTTGGAATAGATTTGATTAATTGCTTTAATATGAATTTTGTACCAGAAAGGGATAGTTATGAATCCAATTTCAAACCCAAATCCTCCGTAAATACAATCAAGTGCATTGTGTATGAATCCAAAACCAAGTGCATTGTACGATTCAAACCCATGGATCAAAATGAAATCAAAAGTTACAAAAAGAAAAACCTTCTAATTGTGAAATTAGGATGAGCGGAACCTAGTAACTTTGCCGCTTTGCCTAGGAGTAACTTGCAGGTACCAGTAGAACTGAGACATAAGATTGTCTAGAACTCATCCAAAGATCAATAGTAAAGATATATAACTGCGGATATATAAGATGTAACGAAGATACATATATATACACGTACGTTACACAGTAAAGCCCCGTATGCGCAAGTTTAGCCATGTATATTCTTTTTGCTCTTCTGATAAAGTTGCATACGATCCTGCAATTAATCTAGCATTACTGTTCTAACTTCTGATAAAGCCCCATGACATTAATATGTACAGATTCAGAAGGGCACATTGAAAGTTTGAAACATTGGCTGCAGTAATACTCTTATAATCACTAACACTAGAATTAGGCTACACTTGTTAAGTAGAAAATTGTAGTCACTATTTCACTTGGTGCATGTATACAAAACATAGGTAGATATTAATATAAAAACAAATTGCTTGTTAGATAAAACTTAATTAGTCAGTAAAGCATGTATATATGCAATTTGCTTTGATAAGTTCATACCATATGAAATAGGATTATCAATCTCCACATGTTTATTTAGGAGTCGGTCTAGTAGCTGAATACTAGTTAAATGTTTATATATGCAATTCTTAACACTAAAGCTTGAATATTTGAGTATAAACTTGATAGTCATACAAAGGTAGTTTGTTAAGCTATTAACTCAATTTGTTATGCCGAATCATCTGAAATAAAAGATGATAAAGAAATAAACTACAAATAAATTACAGAGAAAGATTCGTGTCTGAGCTCAAATCTAGAAAGAACTTGTTATCTCAAAAAAAAAAAAAAAAAAAAAATCTAAAAACTAGAATTTTAGAGGTATTAACATAAAGCACTCCCTGAAAAGGTTTAAAGTACTAATGGCAAGGCAAGTATACCTTGCCATTAGTAGTCCAATTGTTATTAATTATTGTTACACATATGGGCAACATTGAACATGTTTATTATATCTACCGGGAGATTGTATCTGGATTCTGGAGCTACGAGCCTACACTACTTACCGAGAGACTCCATAGTTGGAGCAACGACTATTACTCTCCGGGAGACTCCATGCTTGGAGTTATAAATCTATCTACTATAGAAGTCTATACATGAGAACAGGGCTGGCCCTGGGTAAGCCAGACAAGCTATCGGATTTGGACAACCCCCCAGGCCCCCAAATCTCCACCTCTCCGTCAATAGAGCTTTTGCGGTCCATCCCAACTCCTCTCTGTCAATTCAACTAGGAATTCACTAGGCCCATGTTTTGAGTTCCCGCTAGGAAGGTCTCTAGTAGCTCAAGGAAAGGAACTCGAAATCCGAACTCCACCACGCCATCGAGAATCAGAGATTTCGACGCTGCTGCACCGTTCCCATTAATTTTTTGATATCGTCTTTTGATGTGTCAAAGGCAAATGACAACCAAATTTAGCTCCGACTAGGACAACCCAATCCCTTGGAATATGACTGAAAATCGAACAAACGAGATCGAACAAAGAGTGTTCGAACTCGGTTCGAATAAATTATTGAACGAGTTTGAATCGAGCCGAGCTTAAGGTCAAGCTAGAAAATGATGTTCGAACGCGGTTTGATTAGAGATTTGAAAGGATCGAACTTGACTCGATTTAGCTCGCAAGCTCGGACTAACACGAACCGAACCCGAGCCTATTGGATCAGGGCCCCATTTTTTTTTTAGGCTGGCTCTGGCCCGCTATCATCCCAACCTAGGAACATCGTCTCTGGGCCGAATTCGTAGACCCGATATTTGTTTGTGCAGGGTAGGGTGAAGTAAAACCTACCCAACCCGACCCGATAGCCTCCCTCCCCTCCCAGAATAAAACCCTAAAAGCCCTAAATCTCCGTCCCTCTCTTTTGGTTTCCATCTCCTCCTTTCCCCAAGATGCCGAAGCACTACAGACCTCCCGTAAGTTTTCCTCTTTTCGATATCGATATTAATTTTGATTTCGATTTCTTCTTCATAAAAGTGTAATCTTTTCCATACTCCTCTTATTCTTCTTATTATTTTGCAGGGGAAGAAGAAGGAAGGAAACGCCGCCAAGTACATCACGAGAACAAGGGCCGTCCATTTCCTCCAAGTCAGCCTCTCCACCTTCAGGTCAGGGTTAGGGTTTGTGTCGCTTGTTTTGTTTTCGGGTTTTTATTTGCTTGCAAATTCTCTAAAATACTCAAAATTTGTATACCGATGAAAAAATGGTTTCTTTTCTTTCTTTTCCCTCTCAGTTGCGGTGATCTGGTTCTAGGAGAATGTTAGTAAAAATTCTAGACAAGCTTCATTAGCTTAAAACACTAATGAAGGAACTGTGCAGAAAAAAAACATATTTTTTGAGTTGTATCCATGCAATTTGAGATTTTTAAAGTGGCATAGAAGCAAATATGAACTTTTCAGTAGGTAGATGTGCAAAAGCACACAAAAAGAATCCTTTTATTTATACTGATTCTGGTTTGTATGTGGTGCAGGAAATTATGTATATTGAAGGGGATATTCCCGCGGGAGCCGAAGAAGAAGGTGGAAGGGAACCACAAGACCTACTACCACATGAAGGACATCATGTTCCTCCTCCACGATCCGTTGGTCGAGAAGTTCAGGTAATTGAATGTCCACCAAAAAGATTACTTTGTGAAACTTAATTCATCATAATGGGAATGATCAAGAAAACACTGATTACTTAGAAGCACTTCATACTTACAGAAAACATGAAGGATGCCAAGTGAATTTTGAACTAATCGAGCGGAGTTTAGTAATAGAAGCTATTAATTGTTAAAAATTAACCTGGTTTATGCAAATTATACATATATAATGTTCCATGCTGATACTTAGCTATATATATAGGCAGTGCAGTATTATTGCTGCAAGTCAGGAAAAATGCCGTAACGTAATAAACCTTATGAACTTATCAAGAGTTTGTTGGCAAGACTATAACGATTGAGGCAACTTATGAAATGCCATATTAACACTCTTGATTGAAAATTTTATCCACTAATTTGTTCTCAACCTTGATTGAAATGAAAGAAGATCCAGCACTCTTGATTTTTTTCCATTATTTTAATCTTAGTTGCGCACTAGCAGAAGCCAAAAAAAGAGACGATTAAACAAGAACTAGTGGGTTTCCAATAAATGGTTCCAGTGACTTATTTAGTGACCTATTTATAGCATAGTTTGCAGTATCGGCTGATACTGATCTGATACGGTCGATGCGGTTTAGCATGTCCCTATCCGATACCGACTTATCTTATACCGACATGGGGGTCTATTTTTTCCGTCTATTCGGCAAAAAAATGAACGAAAAAGACCAATCAACAAGTGTATAAAAGCATAGTAAGGTTGTAAAGCACGTAAAAGAAAAAAAAAACTTATCTATTGCAGGTAAACCAATCGGCAAGGGTGACTACTATTTCATTCAATTCCAAAATTACTATGAAACAACACAGAAAATTCTTTAAATTATGCCTAAATGTATAAAATAATTTTTCAAAAATTTGAACAATTTATTAATAATTATTTGCTTTCAGATATCAACAAATCCTATACTCCGACCCAAAACTGCAGATACTGTCAATGCAGATACTCATAGGAAGGGTCCGATACTGATATTGCAAACCTTGATTTATAGTTGAATTTTTTTTGCAAAAGGTAATACTATACTGTATCATATACATGGATGTATCAGTTAAAAATTCTTGAATATCCCTCTAGATGAATCAACATTACATTCACCTTGCATTAAGCTTGTGAATTCATGTCGTATAAACATATTATATCTTATGATCTTTTACTTATGTATGTATTATGCTTTTTTTTTTTCTTCTGTTTTCAGATCGAGTAGGCTCTTTTTAAGTACTATATTATATGAAACACTTAAAATTTTGTTATACATGTTTTCTTGTGCTGCAGGGATATAAGGGCCCATAAGAAAAAGATTAAAAAGGCTTGGGCAAAGAAGAATAAGAATCTTGCAGATCGTCTAGTAAATCGTCAACCCAAATATACTCTTAATAGGCTTATATTAGAAAGGTTTGTATTTGTAATGTCTCAAATTGCCTTGTGTTCTTCTTCTGCCTTATCAAGAGCTAGACTGTTCATTGATGTTGTTTTGGTGATAGGTACCCTACATTTGTCGATGCACTACGAGATTTGGATGACTGTCTCACTATGGTGCATCTCTTTGCAGCATTGCCTGCGGTTCAGGGTGAACGCATTCAGGTTGAACGCATTCATACTTGTAGAAGGTGGGTCTTTTTGAAATCCTTAATTATCAATTAACTTGTAGTTGAAGCAGGCTATTATGAAAGAGAGATTGATATTTCAACCTAATGCTTAACCCTGAACAACATCTGTGAGACAATTTACATGATTTTCAGGGCGATCTTGCTGCACATGGTAGCACAATTTACACTTGTTTTCTTTCATATTCACTCGTCTCCCTCTCCCTCTCTCTCTATCTTGTATATTATCATTTTAATATTTATTTATTCATCTAGTAATTACTAGTTAACATTACTAGGGGTATTGCAAAGACCAAACATCTACTTGTTAGCATTATGTGGAAGTATTGTTACAGAGGACGAACTGAATTTACTAATATAGCTAGTTATTAAAAGAATGTCAATCGTCAATGAACTGGTAGCGAAATTGTCAAAATGGTCAGCGCAAGGATACATTGGATCCTATTCACTGTACAAAAGAAACAAGCACTATACAGTAGTTCATTATGTACTTTGCAAAGTGTTTTTTTCCTTTAGTATCGAAGGTAATTTGCTAGACAAGATTTAGAGCAGGTTGGGTTCATGGCGTTTGTGTGGGTTGATATCACTTAATTGATGTCTTGGTATGATCCTGCTACTAAACTTGGTACCATTACAACAGTTAGTATCTCTACTGTAACATTAACACATTATCTATCATTGTTGCAGCGTTGCTTATTTCAAAGTAGCGATGCTTCCCTGCTGGCCTAGTTGACAAGCATCATGGACCCAGCAATTGGGCCACTGATCATGATCAGTGGGGAGCCAGTGAATTTTATTGCCAATTATCATTAGATTAGAGACGATGACCACAGGTTTTTCCAGTGGACATTGTACACTGGTATATATGTGTGTGTGTCTTACAATTCAGTTTAGGCCCTCATCATGGTGTTTTATGTATATCCCCCTCAAGATTGTAGCTATCTAATACGATATGTATCCGAAGGTGTAGCAACATGTTACGATCATAGGGTAAGATTACAAGGCTACTAGCCATAATACACGTCCACGACCATTATCAGTCTATTATAAGATGCAGGTATATGGTAGATGATAATTTAACAGGTCTGCAAGTTCTTAATTCAAGCATATATAACAAGCTTGCTGTTAAGCATGAACATAGGCCAACATGTTACGACCATAGAGTAAGATTAAGGTTACTAGCCATAATACATATGTCCACGACCATTGTTAGAAGATGCAGGTAGATGATAATTTAACAGGTCTGCAAGTTCCTTAATTCAAATATATATATATATATATATATATATATATATATATATATATATATATATATAACATGCTTGCTGTTAAGCATGAAATAGACCAAGCCTGAGAATAGAGTGAGATAAATAAAGTACCGGACCAATCATGAGTACAAGGTCAACAATTACAGAGAGAAAAGGACAAGAAACAGGGGCACATAAAACATAACAGTGGATAATCCTTGCTATAGTTCAAAGCAGTTTATATTTAAAGATTAAAAAATAATCCTGTACATGCATAGCTTGTGCCACTGATGAAGAGGATACAGTCAAATTGGGGCTTAAGTGAAGAGGGTGTAGGGTTTCTTGGCTAATGATCAAGTAGAAATTCGTTCTACAATTATATAACTTATTACTTCTGTTTTGTAAGGCAAAAGTGGGAGGCAAGGCATGGAACCTCCAAGTGAAAAGATGTAAGCCTTGTTGTTTTTCTATGCTAATAAAAAACCGTGTCTATGAATTAAAATGTAGGGAAATTAATAAGAGTAGAATATTAGTTATGCAACACTTGATTAGTTTTTGTGTTGCTAGTACTTGAAAGTCACAGTAGAAACAACAAGGGACCTTAAAGAATTTTCCTCTTTACAATGACACTACCCATCTAGGAAGCATGGACTCTCCAAGATTGGTGCCCTGTCCTTGTTGGATATGTATGGACACCAAAATATACTCCAAACACACTAGGATTTGCAAACCTCAGTTTGATGTCCTTGCTGCTATGCCATACCTACCGTAATGTTCATATTTTCATGTCCACACCATCTAAAGGTAAAAGACAATGGTGGTTCAGGATCTTATATGACTCCCAAAGTTTTGTAGCAACTGGAGTGTGGGCCTTTAGAGGATACAAACAATAATGGCTCTAAGACATTTCAAACCTTCTCTCTTTTGTACTCTTTTCAGGCCTTCAGGGAAAAGACGATATGATTAGGTTGTTTTCATCCTAAGAGGTACTAAATTGTCATTTACGAACTGATGCTATGTAAATAGAGCCCATATCTAAACAATTTTCTGTGGTCCTTTAGGAGTTTTTGGTCTCATGTTCCATGGTATAGACTATACTACTGATTTAATTTTTCTTATTAGTTAGGAACTCAAAATTGCGATGGTAAGAGAAGAACGTCTAGTGTTTAATCATCTAAAATTAAGCTCAGTGTTGCTGTACTGTCATTTTGATTCTGTGATGTCTTAAAATCAGAACATGAGAAGTTGGAGGAGAAATGAATTTATTTGTTTATATTTCAGTGTTATCGTATATATATTTGTTGCTTGGAATTTAATTTTTTTGCTATTTGATTAGGTTGAGCCATGAGTGGCAAGCCTACATTTCTCGTACACATAGCCTGAGGAAGACTTTCATATCTGTTAAAGGCATATACTACCAGGTAATATCGGTTGAATTGTTATGTATCTGACAAGAGATTTTTCCGACCGGCGAAATACTTGTATATTGATGATTGGTGTTCCTTCTTTTTCAGGCTGAGATTGAGGGTCAAAAGATCACATGGCTAACTCCGCATGCCATGCAACAAGTTTTGACTGATGATGTCGACTTCAATGTCATGCTTACTTTTTTGGAATTCTATGAGGTAAACTACACATTGGAGATCATTTTCTTCGTTCTTCTAGTATTATCCAATTAATGCATGAAGAATTAGAATATTAGATTACTTTCTAAGTCAGGTTTCATTGTGAAGACCATGTAGGTAGAGTTGTTCGAATGCATTTTCTGTCACCCATTATATTCAACATTTAGTTAATAGACATATGTATATAATTCCAAATGAAATAAACCATGCAAAGTGGTATTAGGTATAATTGTTTGAGTGCATTTTCAGTCACTCATGCTATCTTCTGCATTTAGTGAATAGACATATGTATATATAACTCCACTTGAAATAATACATGCAAGGTAGTATTTGCTAAGGTTCAGAACTCGGTTTCGGATACTTCCTGTCGGTATCGTTTTCATGGGGTTTCAGTTGTTTTGAATTAGGTAGTTTCGGCGTTTTTGGACCCTCCCATTCCTATTCTGACGCCCCGAAAGATAAGATTTTGGTCCGTAGCTGAGACCTTTGTATTTACTTTCTCGAAGTGTTGCTTAGGCCTAAAAATGATGAGCTGCATGTAGGGGTTGTTCAATAACAAAAAAAAAGCTTTGTGAATTTGAAATGACAAGAATGTAAATTACAATACTTATTGTGATATTGAGGTATTGCTTAAGCCTATGAAGGTGCATGTACGATAGCTTTGATGTTTAGTTCTTTATAGTTGCAATAGCTCCAAAACTCTGAAAGTTTGAAGTAATACTCTGAAAGTTTCGACTAGTGCACCATGATTTTGATATATATATATATATATATATATATATATATATATATATATATATATCCTATTTCAAAAAGTGGATAACCTATTTCAAATTCAATAATGCAACACAGGACTCCTAAATTTGCAAAAGTACATTTCTTTTGAATATTGATCAAAATGCTTTCCTTTTTCTTCTAAGTCATGGAAGTAGTAGTACGATAAACGAAAGGAATACTTGTATTTTGTTTGTGTAATGCTGCTATTACAACTCCAGAAGCTTGTCATTAATTATTATAAAGATGGTCAATATATATGCAAAATATACACTATGCAACTAACACATCAGTATCAACATCGAGTAGTTAACCTCTTTGTGCTTGGATGAAATTTCTAGGCATTTTTAGGACGAGTTTCCATGATTTATGGTGGTTGCTGATGTTATTTGTCACGACCCGCTTTCGAATAATCGGGTACGAATCGAGTCATGTCCGGCCCTCGAATAATCAGGTACGAATCGAGTCATGTCCGGCCTACGCTGTTGTGGACAACGGTAGTCAGCCACACATTTTTTTAATTTGAAATCCATAATACAAATTTAAAGTTTGAAATTCAAAATTTGAAATCCAAACATGTTCAAAATCCATACTATACTTCATATATATTTTTGAAATTTGAAATATATATTACAAATTTGAAATTTCAGTGTTCTAAATCCAAATCCAATGTTAAAATATAAATAACATATCCACAATACAACTAAGCATAAAAACAACTTAAAATCCACACAGCCGCACAGGTCCGAACAGGGCCGCACAGCCGCACAAACCCGTTGAAGGAGTTTTCGGTTCAGTCTAGAGCCTCCTAGGCCGATTTTTAGAACACTGATATTTGTGTTGACCGGAGTAGTGAAATGGTAGCTTCTAAAACAAAATTGTGGATATAAATATTGTATTAGGGTTTTAAATTAGGGGCAAAAATCTGAGGATACAAAATGTAACTTCAACCAAAAGCCAAAATATAAACGAGGACGGAGTGTATATTGATGAGAAGAGGTATCTAGGAGTGATAGTGTTTAGGGATCAGTTATTCATCATGATCCAGAGGATGAGAATACTGCTTATATAATTAAAGTATGATGGTTAAAGTGGACTGTTTCTGTACTGCTTTGTTATCACATATTCCCTTGGAGTTGAAAAAAAAGTTGTATAAGATATCTATAAGACCGGCTATGGAAACGGATTGTTTTGGGCCAATTTAAAAAAGCTTCCAGAAATTGGAGTTAACTAATTTGAAAATGTTGAGATGAGTGAGTGGCAAGACATCTATATGATGAGAAATGGGTGTATTTGTGGGCAGTTGATATTGTCACCAATTTAGGATAAAATGAGGAAATCATCTCCCAGCTAGTTTGGACTGTTAAAGTGGACTGTTTCTGTACTGCTTTGTTATCACATATTCCCTTGGAGTTGGAAAAAAAGTTGTATAAGATAGCTATAAGACCGGCTATGGAATCGGATTGTTTTGGGCCAATTAAAAAAAGCGTCCAGAAATTGGAGTTAGCTAATTTGAAAATGTTGAGATGAGTGAGTGGCAAGACATCTATATGATGAGAAATGGGTGTATTTGTGGGCAGTTGATATTGTCACCAATTTAGGATAAAATGAGGAAATCATCTCCCAGTTAGTTTGGACAAAACATAGACCAAAAAATTCATCAGTTAGAAGGAACTATAAGATATTAGGTGAAGGAGTTGCTCAAACTACAATAGGCCTAAGCGAAGCGAACTTACATTGAGGATGCAAAAAAGGCAGCTAGTTTGGACAAAACATAGACCAAAAATTCATCAGTTAGAAGGAACTATAAGATATTAGGTGAAGGAGTTGCTCGAACTACAATAGGCCTAAGCGAAGCGAACTTACATTGAGGATGCAAAAAAAGGATAAAGGTTTTGGTAATGTAACAGAGGACATCCTTGACAAAGAGGATCGGAAGAAAAAGGATTGAGATAGGCAACCCCAAAATTTTGGGATAAGGGCTTTGTTGTTGTATTTGTGTTTATTTAGTAGAGTAATTATACTTCAATATCTCTACCTTCACCAACTGGTGGATTTTTTTAAAGAATTTCCTTATCCTGTATTATGTCAGTGCCACGTGTTAGGTCGCCTGCTTATGGAGACATCAGTGCTTTATGCCTGCTTTCATGCGTTTTTTGTTCTGATTTTAGCTTGTGAATCTCTCCTCCCCTCTTGTTAACTATCTCCTTTCTGCAGGCACTATTGGGTTTTGTGAATTTCAAGCTTTATCATTCTATAAATGTGAAGTACCCACCTATTCTGGATCCTCGACTTGAAGCTTTAGCTGCTGGTAAATTATCATCCAACTTTCTGTTATTGGAACCATCCCAAATTATTATGGTTCACTCTTTTTTTTTTGAGCTGAACTTTTTTGCTTGCATTAAGGGGAAGGATGACATGGCAATTTCAGATATCTATTGTATTTAATTTTATTTCTCCAAATGTATTCAATTATCTTTGTTAATTTGATTCCATTTCATATCATCTGCAGAACTGTATGCATTATGTCGTTACATTGCTGCTGGTTCTGGAGCACCCTCTGGGAATTCACAAGCCATCACTAGTGGAACAGATGAAACACACGGTGAAAAAAATGATGCGCTATCTGATGAAGAGCTTAGGTTGGCTCAGCTTCAGCATCAACTGCCAACCAACGAACCAGGAACATTGATGCATCTTATAGAGGATGCTACTGCAGTGGTTGAGGAGGATGAAGAAACAAAGTTATGCAAGAGACTCTTCAAGAATATGAAGTTTTTCTTAAGCCGTGAGGTGAGTGTTAGACATGAAGGACATTGCTGCTTAAGAAATTGCAACACAACCTAGTGATCTTTTGCTAGCTTTTTTTCAACTCAGATTTAATGATGACACATTTACATGGAAAGTTCACATTAAAGTTATCTTACAAAATTCCCATAGCTAGTTATGCTGCATAACTTAGATGGTCTATTTGATTTAGGTCCCAAGAGAATCATTGCTTTTCATAATTCCTGCATTTGGAGGCGCTGTATCTTGGGAAGGTGATGGTTCTCCTTTTCAAGAATCAGATGAGAGCATCACACATCAGGTAGACATTATCCATCTTCAGCAAATATTTGATGGCAAATCTCGTTTTAGTTGTTAAGGAACTTGAACAAAATTCTCTTTTCATCCTGCTAAGATATTTTATGCCGTCCATTAATATAAACATGTAACCCTCAAACCTCATCGCAGCTTTGGAGTTTTGGTGCAGTGGCATGGACTTAAACATGAAATCATTACCACTCATGTTCTATTCTTATCTAGTGTGCTATTTTAAGTGTACGTCAAAAAAAAATATTGCTGCACAAATCCTGCTCCAGCAGAACGTGGGTATTTGATATGTATCAGCAAAACATGGGTATTTGATATTTGCTGATACATTGAAATATATAAACTGTATAACCATCAACCGTCGTCACAACTCTAGAGTTTGGTGGAGTAGCACGGAATTTAACAGTGACATGCCATGACTGGTTTGTTTGAATTACCTGAATTTGTTGTAATGATATGTAAGAATTAACGATCTGTCCACTTACCTTTTTTGTTATAATCTCCATAATGTTTTCTTCCTTTGTTCACGAATGGTATTAATTAACTACTAAATACATCTTAAATCTTTTTGGATATCTCTGTATTTTCTCAGGACTAAAATTTATTGAGGACTCTCAATTAATAAGATGAGGTTCCTGGTAGCCGAATTAGATTAGCCTCTCCTTGATTTGGTTCTTTTCTGGGCTTGACCTAAGCCCTAGGCATTTGTCCCATATTCAAGTTGGCTATCTAGACAGAGAAGGGGATGGTACTAGGAATTACCTGAATTTGTTGTAATGATATGTAAGAATTAAGGATCTGTCCACTCTTTTTTTGTTATAATCTCCATACTGTTTTCTTCCTTTGTTCACGAATGGTATTAATTAACTACTAAATACATCTTAAATCTTTTTGGATATCTCTGTATTTTCTCAGGACTAAAATTTATTGAGGACTCCCAATTAATAAGATGAGGTTCCTGGTAGCCGAATTAGATTAGCCTCTCCTTGATTTGGTTCTTTTCTGGGCTGACCTAAGCCCTAGGCATTTGTCCCATATTCAAGTTGGCTATCTAGACAGAGAAGGGGATGGTACTAGGCATTAGCAATGTTTAGATGTGTAAGTAGCTGCCAAACAACTTTGGCGTCTAGAACTGCATTCTTATGCTAATTAAAGCACGGCCTGCTATTATTATACTGATACACATAAACTGATAAACATTAGCAAGGCTTAGATGGCTATCTAGGCACAGAATAAAGCACGTCATGCTAGTTTTGTTACTGATACCCTGATAAACTGATAAATATGTTATTCTCTTAATAACACATGCCACCATTGACACGAAGGCCTTCATCTCCGTTCATTGTGCTAGACTACTCGAATACCGATGTTCCATTCCACTTTGTTAAGGACAATTCTCACTGTAACTTAGCAACTATCATATCCTATTTTATTGCGTAATCTATCTTGTTTCAGTTGTCCCTAACCAAAACTGCTTTGTAAATTAAGATCGTATTTGTCCTAACTGATGTTTCTGTCGGAATTGTTAATTTAAAACATCTATTTAGTGTTCTAAACCTTGGTGACCCGCCTAGTGCCTTAGTGCTAGTTTGCCGCCTTGTAAGGTCTGTGGTTACTTGTTACGAGCTGTTAGCTAGATGTTTGCCTCTTTGGGACAGTGAACTTATTTTCTATTTTGAGCCTTTGAGGGGAGGGGGTGTAGTCGGAATGTCTTGGCACTTGGCAGGAATATAGGCTGCACGAATCGTCTGTTTGAAAGGAGTCGTAGTTGTAATGGAGTCATAATAAAAGCAGTAAATATTTTTGTACCGGTGACTTCCATTTCAGATCTCAATTACATAGAATTGCTACAAATTTTATTAGTAGTTTTTGTGCTTATATTCGTGTTTCTACATACTTTATGTTGAGGAATTTGCACCATCATTCGAATCTGTATCATTTCTAATACCGTTATGTGTTTGTTTAGGACCATATTATTAATTTATATCTTCTATTGCTTGCAGATTGTTGATAGGCCAACACAGGGTCATATTTTTCTTTCTAGAGAATATGTTCAACCACAATGGGTATATGATTGTGTGAATGCTCGAATTATTTTACCAACGGCAGGATATTTAGTTGGAAGGTATAACTCATTATATGCAGGATATGTTGATTCGTGTTGTTAATACTATATATTATTGCAGTTACAATTTTTAGGATGGAAATATTTTGGTCATTTCATTTATCTTTTAATTGCCTACTGCTTTAAATATTCTACACTCGGAATAGTATGTATTAGGTTCTTGGAAGTTTTAGAAACCTCTGCAATATGTTCTTTACAGTTTTGCCCTTCAGAGCTATCATGGACCTGTTCATTCATGTCTAATTATATGTATCTTCAGTTGTTTCTCCTTTGTTCGGTATTAAATTTATATAGTTAGCTATATTTTGAAAATGATTTGTAACTCATTTTGTCATTGTTTAATAGAACTGTTCCTGGCTTTGTAATTTAGTGTATGAAATGCGCATAGTGGTTAGAGTGCTTAATATTTACTTCTTTTGGTCTAAAGTGGTATGCTTAATAAACAATAATAATGATTGATCAAGCTGAGGCAAAACTGAAAAAGTACAGTGACGAGCCTAGCTAAATGGCAATGTTCTTTATATTCCATAACTGAGTAAGCGTTTGTTTAAGCGGAATCCGCCCAATGCCTGCATATTAATCAAGAAAACGAGACGATTAAGTGTCGGACCTGCTTATTCGGATTGTGTGTAATGCGGGCAAGTTTTTTCTGTGGACTTTAAGCGCTTAATAGGTGGGGTTCAGATCCAGTCCATTTTACCGGCTCATACTTTGTAAATCCAGTCTCCCACATCTAGTTCCCCCCTTCACTCTCTCTCTCTCTCTCTCTCTCTCTCTCTCTTGCACGTTATATTTCCTGTTCTCTCCTGCGACTCTCCATGTATCCTGCGACTGGCATCCATGGTGTCCGCTGCGAGGGGCAAATGATCGGTCTCTTCTACATCGTCGACAAGATGTAAATTTTCTTCACTATCATTATGGTATTTTACACCTGAAGTTAGAGAAAATAGGTCCTTTCATCTTTTCATGTGGTTGAATTCTTTTCTGAAGATATAATGACATGATTTAGAATTAGTTCTAAGGGTGCCAATTGGTTTAGGTTGGGTCAGATATAGGTCACCTGTTAACTCAACCTGAATCTGACCCGTTTACGACTGACCCATTTAAGCTAGATCCGAACCCGACCGTGAAATAACGGGTCAACCTGACCTGTGAAATAATGGGTCAACCAGGCCCAAGACCCGTTTATTCAATGGGTTTACTTGGCCAGGCCTAACCTTTCTACTAGAAAAACCTTTCTCACTGTGTGATAGTCAAACATGAAAACTACTTAGGATACTTAGCGGCAACACTGGGTATGGGCGCCAAAAGGTGTCCTTATCCGTATCGTGTATGTACGTGTGTCCATATTCGTTCAAACATAACTACATTTGAACCTACTTGGAATTGTCCATCCCGTGTCGTTTCCGCATTCGTATCCCTATCCATATTCGTGCAAACATAGGTGAGCGGTGGTGCAGAAGATACTTGACCGGGATCAGTAAAGACTGGCTCTGAACCTGGCCGTGTTCGAGTTGTTGGGAGGGGAAGTGCAGCATGGGTAAGAAATTTGAGAAGTGAAAAATAGGTCTCTTGGAGGAAGTGTTTGTGAAAAGTAATAATTACCAAGACAACTTTTGAACAAGGGAGGTGTTCAAGTAACAGATTAAGTAATGTGAGCTGTTAGTAGAAAGAACTATTGACTTCCTAATTCCTATATATAGTATGTAAAGTGATATTTGTTAGGTTTTGGGACTGCCAGGAACAGCATCTACTGCACGTATGCCAAGTGCAGATAGAAACTAGATTTTTTTTTAGATTACTAAATGGGTCAGACGGGTTAGTGTCTGAACCCAAACCTGACCTGTATATTAATTGGTTTAGACCGGTCAACCCATTTAGGCTCGAACCCGTTTAGTCCTTATCGAAGAAGGCAGATTAATGGGTCGGGTAGACTGGTCAAACCCAAATTGCCACCCTTATGATTTACTTGGATTTCTGAACGACTGTCAGTAACTGGTTTCTGTACTTTCAAAGACTCACGTCAGAAATTTTACTTGTCAACCTGATGTCAACCCTCTTCATTGGTGTTAAAGTCCTAGCCAAGGTTGCTATGTACATGAGAGGACCATGCCTAACACAGATGTCAGTTGGCAGGTAGTAAACTACCTTTTGGCTATATGCAGTTTAAGCTCGTGCAACCAAGAGTCATCTTCCTAGTCTCCCTAGACCATAAAGAGTCTAGACGAGGGTACAATGATACGATTTGTTATTGGAAATTGTATTGATATCCATGACAGTTGAGCCAATGAGAAAAGTAATGCATTCCTTTTTCTGCTCTTGATACAACTATACATTTATGTATCCTTTAAGTTTACAATGTTACATTTGCATGTGTTATTTATTGCTGCTAGATACAATGTTTACAGTGTTACAGTCGGATACTTTCTGTTACTTGCTATAATAATTATAGATTGCTGCATCTGAATGTACTGTTACTTAGCTTCTCTAGTTTGCCTTTGATGACAATGATTATTAGAGTGTGAACTACTTTTGTGTTTATTTTAGTGTCTAATTGATCTTTTATCTATGTTTATGCGAACTTTTCTTATTTTTTATTTGTTGCGATGTTATTTTTTTGTGAGAAAATAATCCTGCACTGCGTGGCCAATTAATCACCACTTAATTCAGTTAATCATTCAAAACTTGACCTAGGAAAAGATTTGATTCAGATCAGTCTGAATCGTCTTAGTGCTATTTTCCTGTTTACTTATTTTATGCTGTCTTAAGAGGGATGAATAAGGTTTTTGAAGCTTCAATTATATCATGTGAGTAACTACGTTTTCCATCAATCAAAGGAAAAATGGGAGACTATTAATTAAGGGCAGACAGTGTGTGTCGTTATCTGTTTTGCATATGCATTGAATCCGCATGTAGGAAACCTGTTCCACATTAGCTTACCTTATTAACAAATTTCAACAAAGAAGAAAATAATTTGGTATTTTGAAATTACAAATTAAGGGAATATCAACTCATTTAGAAAATCCGCCAAATTCCCCTTCAGAGAAAAACTTTTAAGAGGTTGTAATATATTGTCTTTTCTAGGCTTTCAGTTTTTGAACCTGCAAATTTCTCTGCTTAAATCCTATACGAGTGTTGTTCAAAAACTATTTCAGAAAAGGCTCTCATTTGCTATTTGCTTATGAAATATGCTTTTCCCACTTGGCTCTTGAATTCTCTTTCCAGCTTGGAAGCAGTCATCCATGGTGTTTCTGTCTCCCAGTCTCAAACACATCAGATTCTACAGAGATTCTAAAATACACTAGGACATGCCAAAATCAATGCCATGTCTCTGTTGCCGTGTCCGTGCTGTTTCATGTCGTAATCATGTCTGTGCAACGGTAGCTTTCTGCTTGATTTGGTACATAATCGGCCAAACCCAATTAATAACATGGTCTATCATTGGAGTGCAGGATCTCATACATGGTTAATTTCCAAATAGATATTTTTATGGTCTGATTGTATCAATGTTTGGACCGGGCTTTAGCATCCATCTTATGGGTAGTTATATGTTGACATCTATATGTTCCCTTCAAAAAAATAAAAACTCTGTTCTGAAATGAAGTGAACTGGTATATGTTATATGTAACAAAAATTGGATATCTACTGAAAAATAGTTAATTGGCATCATGCAACTTTTTGGTTGGATAGATATCCTGTTTGAGGGCAATACTTGATATTAGGAAAGAAATGCTAATTCACTGTCTATGCATTTTAAGGGAAAACAATTTAGTACTAGAAAAATCTGTGATATCAGGCTTCTCCCTTTTGAATAGTGGGGACATGCTACTATAGTTATAAGAGGGGTTTTGTAAATGGGAGGATTTATGAAATGCCCAAAAACTAAAAAAGTTTTATGTAAAACCCACCGCTAAAAAAACTTTCATCGCGTGCCCAGAATTAGAGAAACTTATCCAAAGCGGGTTCCAAATGACCATTTTGCCCTTCCTTTTAATTTATTGAAAACACCCACGAAACTGCTCTTAAAAAAATGTTTCGATACTTCATCTTCTTCCATACGCTGCTCACTTTCGAATCTAGGTTTTCTCCTCAAAAATCTTCAAAAACTCGTCGGAAAATTTCGGAAAGACCGGGACAAACGGCAAAAGTGCTAAAACGGAGGTCCAAACATCATTTTTTTGCGATTCTAAAATTTCGGAAGGCCGTCTAACGGTGAAGCTGTTACTTTCAGTCTCTTCGACGATACGCTCATTTTGCGACAAACGGGACCTCGTTTCGACCTCCCAGTCAAAAGTTATGGCTCTCCAAAGTTTCAGCTGACCATAAAATGCATGAGAATGGTTATTCTCCGTGTTAGAACACGAAAAATGTTAATTTCGCATGAGGGTGGTCATTCTCCGTCTTAATTTACACGGAGAATGACATTCTCCGTGTTACTAACACGGAGAATGGCATTCTCCGTCTTAGTTTACACGGAGAATGACCATTCTCCGTGCTAAATTACACGGAGAATGGTCATTTCAGTGTTAAAACACAGGAGAATGAACATTCTCCGTGTTAGAAAAACGGAGAATGCAATTCTCCGTGTTAAATAAAACGGAGAATGTTATTCTCCGTGTTAAATAAAACGGAGAATAGCATTCTCCGTGTAATTTAGCACGGAGAATGGTCATTTCAGTGTTAAAACGCAGGAGAATGGTCATTCTGGTTATTTCAGTGTTAAAACGCAGGAGAATGACATTCTCCGTGTTAAATAAAACGGAGAATGGTCATTCTCCGTTTAATTTAGCACGGAGAATGGTCATTTCAATGTTAAAACGCAGGAGAATGGTCATTCTCCGTGTTAAATGTCATTCTCCGTTTTCAATTACACGGAGAATGGTCATTCTCCGTGTTAAATAAAACGGAGAATGGTCATTCTCCGTGTAATTTAGCACGGAGAATGGTCATTTCGGTATTAAAACGCAGAAGAATGGCCATTCTCCGTGTTAGAAACACGGAGAATGTCATTCTCCATTTTAAATAAAACGGAGAATGGCATTCTCCGTGTTAATTTACACGGAGAATGGTCATTTCCAGTGTTAAAACGTAGGAGAGAGGAATAAAGAGTTTCGTTCTTCTTTCAAAGCGATGATAATTCTTATGGAAAAGAAGAAGAAAGATCTTCTCTCCACAATTGACGTCGATGAAGATGATGATGATGGTGATGATGATGACGAGCGATGATCTGAGTTCGACCGAAGAAAAGCACACCGAACTACGAACGATCTTTGCGATCTCTGCTGAAGATGAGAGCAATGGAATTCAGATTTTCCGTGAAGAAGAAGATGAAAATCGCAATCCAGATCTGAGTTTTTTGAATTCAAATACATATAGATGACCAATTCGCGCGGAGGGGTAGTTTCGGTATTATAAAAATAGCAGTTTCCAGCGGGTGGCATCTAAAAGGGAATCTTGGAATATTTAACGTGAAAATACTTAATTCTGGGCATTTCATAAAACTCATCCAGCGGGTGGGCATTTCATAAAAGCCCATCCCGAAATTGGGTTTCTCAGCAATTTCCAGTTTGTAAATTGATTATATCTCATGCCTCATTTGCTAACGGACACTCTTGTACATATATACACTTCCATTTCTCCTAATTGTTGTTTGGAATTTAAAATTTGTGATGAATGGGTTATTCATTGTTTTCCTCGTGGACAATCTAACAGAGTACCCCCACCCCATCTGTCACCTTTCGTGGACAATGAAGCTGAGGGTTATGTCCCTGAATATGCTGATACTATCAAGCGTCTTCAAGCTGCAGCCAGAAACCAAGTTCTACCAATGCCTGGTTTAGATGATAGAGACTTGGATGATCCGCAGAATCTTTTGGCTGAAGGTGTTATTGATCGCTCAGAAGCTAATGACGCTGCTGAAAAGAAGCAGAAGGTATACGATATAAAATAGATATGTTTTCTTTTGACTAAACGAATTTTTCTTATCTGCCTATATTAGACTGAACCTTTTGATGCTTGTTATAGTGGATGTTGCTTGAGAAGCAGTACCACGATGAACTTAACATGGAATTACAAGGGATCACTTACTCGTCTTCTATCAAGAACCCGACAGCGTCAACTGAGATTGTTGACAGTAAGGATGATAAGGCCATAGATCCAGAGCAAGTTGCCGAGGATGCTCGCAATCTGTCAAAAGTTTCTATGTCTCGTAAGAAGAGGAAACTTTACGAAGCAATGCAGGTATGTCTACATCCTCACCTCCCTACTGTTGTTTATGATGAAATTTCAGTTTCTATGCATAATATTGGCTTGGTGGAATTTGTGGTGTCGTTGTTAGTTATTTTTATCATGGTGCGTGGGTTTCATGAGAAAGGGAGAACTATGTAAGGGATGGAGGCGCCTGATAGAGTGTAGGGGGGCAATCCACAAAAATGAGGGAACTCCCCAGAGAAGATGGGGGGAAGCGGAACACCCTATTTCAAGATTTGATTTATAACTTAAAAGTTCAAATGATTCTTGGGCAAGTTTCTGTTAGTTACCCACATATTAGTTTGAAAAATAAGCTAATGGTCTGGAAAAAAAAACTAGCCATTGGACCTCTCTCTTGTGCCCGTTTCATTGCAAATGTGAATTTGAACTCTGGAGAACCCAAAGTAAATTGTGACTTTGGTATGGGCAACAGAAACCACTACTAATGTTTCTTGCCTGGGGAATCAAGAGAATGTTTTGGAGTGCAGTTCTTAGTCTCCTACGTTACTACTTTTGAATTAGTCGAGAATATCTTCAAACTTTTTGTTCATTTGTTCTTTTGGTTCCTCCTTGCAGATTGGCAAAGGACGGAAGAAGGACAAGGTTAATCTTCTTGAAGAAAGAAAGAGGAAAGCCCAAGCCAACAAGAGCGGTTGACAATATGGTCTTGATGTGTGGATGCTCTAGTTTTATTTCTATGGATGAGGTCTGCAGCCCTAGTGGATCCATTTTTGTAATATCTTGTTCTCTGATTAATGTGGAGAGGCTAGTAATAGAGTTTCCAACTTAGTAAGCAGTAAATTTGTCGACTTCTGTACCATTTCTAATTAAATTTTACTGGAATAACCTGTGCCAAGATTTTTGTTTTCGATTTTCTCATTAAAAGCAGGTGAGGGTAATTGCTTTGCTACCACCTCATTTTGGTCTATTGTGCAAATTGTTTTTCAATAATGCTTAGGGGGGACACCAAAATCGGACCACATTTTACGATGTGGCGGCTTACATCATGTGGTCAGCAAAATGTGTACATATTTTGGATCTCTTGTGCTATTCTTTTGTTGTCTCACTTTTGTTGGTCTTTCCCACCATTGAGTTGAGACAAAACTCTTTAAGCTTTATGCTCTGAAGTTGCGTCTTCATATGAAGCAAGTAATATTGTCAACTAGTTTAAATCAGTAATGTTAGTATATGGATGGATGTAGTTTGAGGTATGTTTGGGCGGAAAAGAGTGGATGTGATCCTATAGAAATTCCAATCTACACGAACTTTTTGTTGTTCTTCTCTTGTTTCATCCAATCGATCCGATTTTATACCTTGTGGAGAAGCTGGTATTTTCGCTTGACGAGAGCTTATACTTGGGCAAGTGTGCAACTCGGATGTGAAAAATGGAGAAAGGAGGAAAGTAAGGATACCTTGCTTTTCTAAGAA
The DNA here is from genome assembly GCA_029216955.1 of Iris pallida. Lineage (NCBI taxonomy): Eukaryota > Viridiplantae > Streptophyta > Magnoliopsida > Asparagales > Iridaceae > Iris > Iris pallida. The sequence goes on from JANAVB010014200.1 coordinate 11,079,392, forward strand.
ATTATTTAGCCTGTTTGTATTGTAGTTAGGGATGAACTGTTCTGTACGCACGCCTTTATGATTGACCAGTACTAGATAAACCTAACTCAAACGAAATAGCAAGATTTAGGTGTCACGAAAACGAAATTAGTGTTTTTTTTTTACACTTCGTCGCGTGCGGCATATTATCTTATATTCGAAGACTAGTGCAAGCCTTTCCGAACCCGGTTAGCTAAAAATACTAAGTAATTGGAGAAGAGGGGAGCAACATTGGGACTTGTAGCTTCTTTCATTAACTTGGAAAATGCTTACAAGTTTTGGTGGTGACTACCCACTTATTTATAATGTCTCATAGGATCTACAAGAAGCTTCTGAAACGACATATTTCAAGGATTATTTTAGAAAATTCTATAGCCTAGATATTTATAAGAAAACTTCTAATCTATCCAGAAAGATCATGAGCCATCTACAAAGAATCTTGAGTCTTCTGGAAGTTCTTGAACCATTTGGAGGATTCCACCATCTTCTAGAACATTCTGAAAGTTTCAAACATAATTTCGGTCGGTTGAGAGTTATGCAAATTCGTTTCGGTGGGATGCAAACTTTTAGACGTAACAAAGGGCTTCAAAGGTCGAAACACAGTTATAACATTCATTTGAATTTCAAACTATGTCTTAAATCTCCAATCTCCCCATACAATCAACAATTTTAGCAGAATTTTGCCTCGTTATTCGTAACCCTAAATTGAAATAACGTTTTCTTCCTTTAGAAAAAAAAAGGACAATAAAAGATGACGGAACGATGTAAAGAGCACCACATACCGTGACCTTCAGCCGTGGGATCGTCACCGTCGAGAGAGGCGTTGTGATGAATTAATACATTTGTTTGTGATTTAGGTTTAGGATTAGAGAATAGAGAAAAAAAAGGGAGATGAGCTTAAGGTAAACTACTTGAATTTGTGTTAATGAGACCGACTGTTGGGTAGTACACTACTATACACAAACTAGTTTTAGTTTTTTTTTTGCTGTGCCCGAAAAGCCAGGGTAGTCGAAGGGTGCTTATTTTTTGGGAGCTGCTGTTGCTTTCAAAAGCTAATTCTGCGGTGTCTTCCTAAAAAAGCAGCAGCAACCGTGATCCTTGTTAGCAATTCGGCAAACGGAAAAAATTCGGAACGACAAAAGGACGAGTATAAATCGGCACAATATAAGTAAAATATGGTCAAAAAATTCGTCTAACGAAAAATATTCGGATCAGATTTAATTCGTGTTTAGTACGTTTCGTATGAACCAATTCGGCACTAAAAATTCGGCATATATATAGGGCCCACTCACCTCTACTTCTTCATAAACAAGGGTTCAGTATCACAGTATGAGAATAAGAAGAGGTTGGATGATGAAAAACTGAAAGATTTTTCTTTGATTGTTGCAAGCAACATGTGCAAAGACTCTTGGGTTTCTTTTTTGGTTACTGTGAGACTTTTTCTTCTTTTCTTTTGATAATTTTTGAGAATTGTGCCAGTCTTAATATCTAATAGCAGCAAGAGTCAAGAAAGTCAAGACTGTTGGATTTCTTGGTCACATTTTTTGGTCAAATTTTTTTAAATTCGTACGGTACGCGTTTAAAACGCCACAGGCTTAAAATTTGCTTACAAATCCGAATTTTTCAAAAGTACGTAAGTATTATACGTTTATGTAAGATACGAAAAAATTCGTGTATAATACGCGTTTTATTCGGGTGATTGCTAACAAGACCGTGACTAGGGGTGAGCATATAACGGTTGAAAACCGAAAACCGAAAACCGAATCGAACCGAACCGAAATATGACAAACGGTTCGGTTTTTCGGTTATCGGTTTGGTTTACGGTTTAAAATTTTGAAAATTTGAAATAACGGTTCGGTTTTCGGTTCTTAATCCGAAAAATCGAACTGAACCGAAAACCGATTTAGATTTAGTAATTTATCAAACTACCCACAATATACATATACTAATGTTTATTAATCCCTAACTGAGCGCACTTTCTTCTCCTATTCTATGTCGGTGCTTCTTTGAGCACTCTCTCTATCTACCCTCAATCTATATATACTAATATCTTTCACTCTATGTAATATAACAATTCATAAATACAATAATGTCATATATTTTTTTATTTTTTTATTTAAATAAGCTTATTTTGCTAAAAACTTGAAGGCCAAGCACATTGGTCCATGAAACCGAACCGACCGAAAACAGAACCGAATTAATTCGGTTCGGTTTTGTTCGGTTTTTATAAAAACGGTTCGGTTTTGAGAAATACGATTTACGGTTATTTCAGTTTCACATATTCGGTTCGGTTTGAACCGAACCGAACCGAACCGATGCTCATCCCTAACCGTGACTGGTAGGCAGTATATAATAAGCAGAAGATAAGCGGGTGTTGGCCAATTTCTCCACAAGACCAGGAAAATAAAAGTAAAAGTAGAGAGAGAGAGAGAGAGAGAGAGAGGAAATGGAAGAGGAGAGGGTTAAGGCTGAGGCGCTTCGGATGATCGGACTGTTCCAAGTCCTTCCTCGATTGGTAGTCTTCGATCTCGACTACACTCTCTGGCCTTTCTATTGGTATAAACTCATCATCACCCCCACCGCTCCCTTTTTATGTTTGCTTTAATTTGATTTAAGTGTTCTTTATGCAAGTTCACGATGACCCAGATGTAGATTGCACACAAATTTTGGCTAATTTGTTAGGAATATATTGGTTGGATGTGGGAATTTGTATTGATCGTTTTGTTAGATGAAAGAAATCATGTTGACCAACATGAGAATCGTAGATTAATTTGTGCAAACCATGTTGAAATTGTATCTGATAATTTTAGGGCTAGTTAGTGTTTAGACCCTTTAGTTTATACCAGCTTAGAGTTTAAGCCCCGACATGTCCAGCTGGAGAGTTTGGACCTTGGATTTTTATTTTGTTTCTTTTTACCCATTATACCCTCCCTCCCATGCTTGACAATGAAACTTTCCTATACAGGCTAGGAAGGGTATAATGGAAAAAAAAGAAATAAAAATTCCGGGTCCCAACTTTCCAATTGGGCATGTCAGGGCTTAAAACTCTAAGCTGGTATAAAATCCAGGGTCTAAACGCTAATTAGTCCATAATTTTATTCATCCACAGTGCTCCGAAGAGATTTACTACCACGCCGATTCTCCTCGTTTGAATACTTTTTCATGTTTGGTTGGATATTGTAATTTGTGTGCAACTGTTTGCTAGATTGCACTCATGATAATAACCCAGATGTGAATTACATAAAAAATTTGCTACGGTAATGTGCTTTCTTATTAATACCCACATTGAACTAGGAAGCACGGATACTCCAAAAAAATTGTACCTTGTCCGTGTCGAATCGTGTCGGACACGTCATGGACACTCCAAATCCATTGTCGTGACCTATTCGTGTCTGTGCAGCGCAGATGTTGAATTATATCTGATATATGTATTCGTACCAGATTGACAATGCTCCCGAAGTGAGAGATTTACATCTGTGATTGTGATCATTTCATTATTTTCGTGCTTCTTTGGATATCGGATTGTTATATTTTAAACATTACGACTCTTGAATTTATGCATAACTCTTTGCATGATATAATTATCGTGTTTTTTTTGAGTAGTTCAGTGTGTTTGACTATGAGAACCCAGGTTTAGTTACATGGCCATTGTATTTATGACAGATTGATAATGAATGCTACAAAGATAAACCTCACCGGCTATGATTAGTTGTGCTAGCTTAGTAAGTAGCTTTATTTGATTCGACATTGGGAGATTATGCTGTATAGGGTGTTAATCCCATTCCCAATACAAAGTTCGTATCTGAGAATTGGCTATTTGCATTTCCAGTGAATGCCGCTCGAAAAGGGAGATGCCAGTTCTGTATCCACATGCTAAAGGCATCTTATACGCACTCAAGGATAAAGGAATAAGTCTAGCAATTGCTTCACGATCACCGGCAGCCGACATAGCTAAAGCATTTATTGATAAATTGGCTATTCAACAACTTTTTGTGGCTCAGGTGAGCAACCATTGCAACTCCTGCTTATTTGTTTGGTATATTGTTACTAACTTATTCAGACGTGTCAATGTCTATAATCTATATACGTTAATACTTTGTTCAATTTTGGGATTTCTGTGAAGCTTGTTGAACTGAACTCGTATATTTCTTGGAAACCAAATTGGACATATTTATGCGGAATCTGTGTCTCTCTTACAACTTTGCAGGTTTTATAATATTAATTTCATGAAGAAAAAAAATCCGACCCCTTTGTTATACTTATATATGGATAGATCATCAAAAACTCTAACTAGTCACCTGAAACTTGGAATGGCCTATGCAAAGTTAGGTTTTTAGTCAAGTTTAGTGCCCGTATTGGTCATTTTTTCCTCAGTAGGCCGAAGTGCTAACCTGAACAAAATGTTCTGTGGAGGGCTGAAGATGGCAGGCTTGGTTGCACTTTAGCGTGTTGGTTTAGGCCTAGCTTATTGTAGTGCTTAAACTAGTTGGCCAGTCCCTCTGCTAGCGTGTCGAGTTGATGCTTCTTTGGCTGCTTCACGACTTCCTTCGGTGCTCCACGTGTTCCTTAGATGTCTTTAACTGAGTTAGATTGTCCAGAATCACTAAGATATATAGGTGGAATTAAGGATTCGTCAACTAGGTTGAAGCATGGACTGTGGAATCTATATGACCCTCATCTAAAAAGAGTACGATGCGGAATATATGTGAATTAGAAATCAGCAAATTAATTTGAATTAAAATAAGTTCATTTAAGTCTCTATTAATTGCCAAATAGTTTCTAGGTTGCCAAAATTAATGGTTATATTAGGCAAGAGATCATAAGCTAGCCTGTAACCTTAGATTTTATAGAGAATTGAATCAAGCTACCATGAAATCAAGATAGTCCTCTATTTAATAAGTAGATTGATAAACGTGCGACTTCGTCTCGTTGATGCTGCTTCAGGCTACTGCTACAGCTGTTGGCTGCTGCCACTGCTGCTGGCTGCTTCTACGCGGCAGCTGTTACTACTGTTCGCTGCTATAGTTGCTGCATCTGTTACTTAGAACTGTCAAAACGGGCTAGCGGGGCGGGCCAACCCACAACTCGCCAAAACCTACTATTTGGTGGGGCGGGGTGGACCAACCCACCATTTTGACGGGCCTGAAAATTCCAGCCCAACCCAACCTGTCGGCGGGCCGTGGGCCAGGCGGGCCAGCCTGCTTCTGAATGGCAATGCAAATTTTAACCCACGATCAAACTAAATATACCCGAGGATCATTCATAACATATATATCATTCCAACTTGGCATAAGCAAAATCTATGAAAATAACACATATATCATTCATAACACAGATCATTCATAACATATAGATCATTCCAACTTGGCAGAAGCAAAATTCATAACACATATTATCATTCATAACACATAGATCATTCATAACAACTTGATTACTAAAGAAGCTAAACAACAATCAAAATAACACAAAACTATAATTACTAATTTGCTTACAGAAGCAAAATCTCAAATTATATTTCATCAACCATTAGATCATCAAAATCATCTTCATTTCCTTCTTCAATATCCTCCAAAACATTGGAAGCCTCACTCGATTCGGTTGTCTTCATACTTGCATCTGCATCATCTATATACAAAATACACAAAAATAGTTAAAAATAATTAAATTCAAAATCATGCAACACAAACTAAGATATAATTTAAAAACTTATAAAATAATCTTACTTACCACCATTAGATGCAAAACCATGCAATCAATTGCGAGTGCAAATAAGAGCTTGAAAATTTTCAGGAACCATGCAACTTCTGTACTTGGTGAGCACACGAGCACCAATAGAAAAAGCCGATTCCGATGCAACTGTAGTTATTGGGATAACCAAAACATCACATGCCATCAATGCAAGATCGGAAAATCGGTTCTTTTTATCCTTCCAATATGCCAAGACATCCAAATATTCAAAATATGAGAACTCAAGTTTTGGCTCCTCCAAATAAATATCCAATTGAGACTTTTCAGCACTTGTAATAGATTGGCTTTCATAAGCCTTAATTTCCTACATTAATTAAATATGTTAATGTCATCACAAATACATATACTATGACATATAAACAAATAAAAAGAAGAAGAAAAGATACATAAGATTACTCACATCGTAGAGTCTTTTGTCCGTACTTTTAGTCCTTCCACTTTGATTTGATGCCAACAAGTGAGAAGAAGAAAAATGTTGTGAAGAAGAACTTGTGTTGCTTCCATTAACATAACCCTCAAAAAGCTTGTACAATTTACTTTTCACAAGTGACATCTTCTCTTGACATTTAGTAGAATCACTCTCAACCCTTGAATAGAAATACTCCAACATTTAAAGTTTTATTCGTGGATCAAGAATGGCCCCAAATGCAAGAACAATGCTATATTCACTCCAATACTTGTCGAACTTCTGAATCATAATTCCACACATTCCACTTATCTTTGCATCTTCATTTGACAAGTTCTCTTTTAACAAAGTTTCGATCTTTCACACTTGCAAAAAATATAAGTTTGATGTAGGATAAGAAGAACCGGAAATCAAGTTGGTAGTCTCATAAAATGGCTCAAGGAACTCACATAATTTTTCTCCTCTTTTCCAATCATTTGAAGGACACCACTTATAATTTCTATCATTTAATGGAAGAGAAACAAAAGCTTTTTTTACTTAATGACACGATCCAGCATCAAATATGTTGAACTCCATCGAGTACAAACATCCAATCTCAAGCCCATACTAGTGTCAATGTCACCAACTGCCGTCACACATTCTTCAAACTTTTTCATCCTACTTTCTGAACCTTTCACATACTTTACAGATTCTCTAATCTTCATCAGAGCATCAGAACACAATTTCAAACCATCTTGAACAATGAGATTTAATATATAGGCCGAACAACGAACATGAAAAAATTCACCACCACTCAACAAACGATCATGTAAAGAGAGTTGATTTTTTAAAATATTTTGCAGAGAATCATTGCTAGATGCATTATCCAAGGTCAAAGAAATAACCTTCTTATCAATCCCCCATTCCTTCAAAAATTTGAATAGTTTTGCAACCAATTCAACCCCGGAGTGTGGAGGAGGCATATGATCAAAGTTAAGTATTTTGCAATTCAAGTTCCAATTTTCATCCACAAAATGAGCTGTCAAGACAATATAACCCTCACTTGTGCAAGCAGTCCACAAATATGAAGTTAAACACACTCTATGAGGAATATTAGACAAAACTTGCTTAAGTTTGGTTTTTTCCTTCGAATATAACTTGTTTATATCAGAAACAAGCGTATTTCTGGAAATAGAAGGAAGCATGGGACTAACATACTTTTGCCAAGTTCTAACACCTTTACATTCAACAAAGGAAAAAAGGTAAATCATGTTTAATAACTGCAGCGGCTAGTAACTTACGTGCAATTTTTGGATTTACCTTTTTAGACTTTAACTTTCCATCTTGATCAACAAACATTTGTCTTACATCATGATACCTCAATATTTTGCAATTTTCCATGTGACGCCTTAATGTAGATGTTCCATATTTTTTGCCTCCATTTTTATACACTTTTTTACATCCCTTGCATTCACAAATAGCATTTTTACCAACCACTTTCTTCGTAAAATAATTCCAAACATACATCCCTTGCATTCACAAATAGCATTTTTACCAACCACTTTCTTCGTAAAATAATTCCAAACATTAGACGTTTTCCTTGACTTCCCCTTATCATCAGACTTAGTTTCTTCTTCAGTATTTTCTAAATTAATACTTTCGTTCAAAGTACTATCCATTTTTTTTCAAATCTGCAATAAAATAAAGAAAAATAGTATTGGTATAGACTGCAATAAAATTTCCAAAATTCCATCCCAATACAGACAATTGGAACTGATAAATAAGTTCTTTAAAATTAACAAAATTAACATATTAATTTGGAATGGAGAAGTTCTTCAAATTTTGCAGCGATAGATAACATTAAAATTTTGCAGCAATAAAATTCCCAAAATTCTATCTCACTTTTCCATAATTTTTCGGGGAGAGAGAGAGAGAGGACCTTTCGATTTCGGCCTTCGGGGTCGGGAGCCGGGACTGGTGGCCACGGCCGGTGGGAGTAGAGAGGGGAGAAGAGGTCGGGACTCGGAAGGCTCAGGAGAAGAGGTCGGGACTTGGGACGGGAGGCGCGTGACGGCGTGAGCGTGAGGACTAGGAGAATGAATTAGATTTAGGGTTAGGGCCGACTTGATATAACTTATAAGTAACATGCTGTTACTTATATATATATAAGTAACTACAGTTGGCTCCCAAGTTATATTCTTGGGTTCGGCTTGATATAAGTAACAGGCTGTTACTAACAGCCTTTAAATGTTACTTGATATAAGCAACAGCCCGCGGGCTAGCCCGCCCCGTCTAAGCCCGCCCCGCCCAAGCCTGCGGCCCGCACAGGCCAACCCACTGAGGCCCGCTGCGAAACAGGCCTTTAAATGTATAACCCAACCCACCTTTTTGTATGGCGGGGCGGGCCGGCCCAACGGGCCTGGCTCACCTTGACAGTTCTACTGCTAGTGTTGCTGCAAACGTTGTTGCTGTCGTTCTTGCTTCTACTGCAGTTGCAGCTGTTGATGTTGCTGTAGCGTCGCTGCTGCTGTTCTCGCTTCTGTTGCAGTTGTGGGTGGGGGAACGAGGAAGGAAGGAGAGATAACTAGTAGGGGAAAAAAGGGGGGGTTGGCTATCGCGGCCACATAAAGAAAGTGGGTGTTCATTAAAGAAGATTTCTTTTCATTCAATCATCTCGAAGAAATATTCAGTCCATCTATATATAGGCTACTCTTCAACAAATAAAAAAAACATAAAAAAAAACTAACAAACAAACAAACTAACAGCTTCAATAACAAATTCCTAAGGAATATGTAAAAGAAAAACTGATTTTTTTTTTTTCAAATGATGTCCTCATCAATTCTTCCAGGGTGAAAGAAATTCGACTCTGACGAATGACACTCCCATAGCTACTGTCATAGTACTCATTTCAAATGCTAATCCATAATGAGGCCGTGTCGCGTCGTCTTTGACGTTGGTAGGTCTTCGTAATTGGGGGCCTGATGTCCTCAACACTCCTTGGGTGGATAGAATTTGGCTCTGGCGAATGACTCCAGTAGCTACTGTCGTAGTACTCCCGTAAATCTGGATCAAGCTGCTGCAGCTCCTCCCGTGTAATCCACGAGTAATCAGATTCCGGCGACCTCTCCATCGAACCAAGTAACGTTTGACATTTCCAAACATCGGAGAATTGGCTATTTGCATTTCCAGTAAATGCCACTCCAAAAGGGAGATGCCAGCTCTGTATCCACATGCTAAAGGCATATTATACACACTCAAGGATAAAGGAATAAGTCTAGCAATTGCTTCACGATCACCGACAGCCGACATAGGTAAAGCATTTATTGATAAATTGGCTATTCAGCAACTTTTTGTGGCTCAGGTGAGCAACCATTGCAACTCCTGCTTATTTGTTTGGTATGTTGTTACCAACTTATTCAGACGCGTCTATGTCTATAATCTATATACGTTAATATTTTGTTCAATTTTGGAATTTCCGTGAAGCTTGTTTAACCGAACTCATATATTTCTTGGAAACCAAATTGGACATTTTTGCGGAATCTGGGTCTCTCTTACAACTTTGCAGGTTTTATAATATCAATTTCATGTAGATAAAAATCTGACCCCTTTGTTATACTTATATATGGATGGATCATCAAAAACTCTAACTAGTCACCTGAAAATTGGAATGCCCTATGCAAAATTAGGTCTTTAGTCAAGTTTAGTGCCTGTATTGGTCATTTTTTCCCTCAGTTGGCCCCAAAGTGCTAACCTGAGCAAAATGTTCTGTGGAGGGCTGAAGATGGCAGGCTTGGTTGCACTTTAGCGTGTTGGTTTAGACCTAGCTTATTGTAGTGCTTAAACTAGTTGGACAGTCTCTCTGCTAGCGTGTCGACTTGATGCTTCTTTGGCTGCTTCACGACTTCCTTCGGTGCTCCACCTCCACGCCTTCCTTAGATGTCTTTTACTGAGTTAGATTGTCTAGAATCACTAAGATATATAGGTGGAAGTAAGGATTCGTCAACTAGGTTGAAGCATGGACTGATGGAATCTATTTGACCCTCACCTAAAAAGAGTAGGACCTACTTACCCAACAGGATGACCCACCTACTGTCTATAGGCTTAAAGTTCATACAGTCACAGTTACATTCAGCGAAGGATGAATTTGAAAAGCTTGAAGCTAAAAGAAAACATGAGATATTTTGGAAGCAGTTTGAAAAATAAAATAAAATTGCAAAATATATATAATCTCCATTTACTTGTAGAGATATTACACAGATGCAAATATAATGGAAGAAGTAAATATTTTGCTTCAAAATGACTAAAACATTGTAATTAGCGTCAAAGCATGTCACGTTTCACATGGAATAGTATGTTAAAAACATTGTTCCCTAAGCTGAAACAAATAAGTATTTGTAAAAGTTTAAATTTCTATTACCTAATTCCTAACTGTAGTAGTAGGCACAAATCAAAATTATCTTTTAGTTTTTAGTTCCCGTATTCCTCTTTGTTGTTTCTATTTATGTTCTTCTCCTTTCTCTGTCAATTAGGGTTGGAGAAATGAAATCATATTACAATATGAAATATTTAAACAGGGAAGAACTCAACCAATAGTGTTACAGATTTAAACAAATTATTGTTTTAAAAATGAGAACTTTGAAATAAAGAAATTTTAACCTAATTGTGACCAATGTGTCTTAGCTTGCGAAACTTGCTAATTTTTACTTGCTAGTATTCTTGGGCTTTTACTTGTTGCTACCACCACCATGTTTAGTCTAGATTGCTTTTCTTTAAATAACATACATACTAGTAGAATTCAGGGTTCAATTCATTGAGAATTTCTTCATAGTATCAAACAACAATAAATAAAAAAATAAACCTTCAAAATCACCTGATACCAGAACACTCGGAATTTCACAAAAATATGATTCAAAAAGGAAAATTAGACAGCCCACGAAGGAAATCAGACATGAGCTTCAACCATAATTCTTTTGGAAGAGAAGGGCACTTAATTTATAATTGGCTTGCTAGTAATTTATTCTTCTTTAAGGGCGGATCCACCTTAACACCACCCCCCCCCCCCCCCCCCCCCCCAACACCCCTGTGCATGGATTTTTGGTATTCTACTATACATATATACTTTTTGTTTATGTGCTTAATGTTGTGTAAAATTTTGCGATTGAATTTTGGGGTAGTAACAAAAAAATAAAATAAATAAATCTGGATCCGCCCCTGTTCTTCATAAAAAATATCAACATGTCTACCCTTTTCCTAGCAAAGTTCTGGTGCAGGATATTTCTTACCCCAACCACAATCCTATTAGTTACTGGTTCATCCAACTTTGTGCAGCCATAGAGTATCCTCATAATTTGTGCTACTTTTTGCTTCGTCCAATCATAATAGTGGAATGGTATCTTTCGATGGCTTTACTATCAAATTTGCTTTATCCATTGAAGACCTATTCATAGTATGTTCTATATTTCAGTTACCAGTGTATGTTAAAAAGTTGCAGTATGAAGGAAAACTATATAGTTGTGCCCCATAATTCAATGTGTTTTGAGCCAGGAGAATCTAAGATCTAGACTGGTGAATGAAACCAACAACTGTACCCCTATTAAAACAGTTTAGCTTTAATTCTTCCATCCTTGTCTCACAGCTTTTATTTGCTCTTGCGATTAACAGGATCTCTTATTAAGATTCAGTACAATTATTGTCTTTAACATCAATTTTCTCTTTCTATCACTGAAATCAATCTATTCTCCACACAAATATTTCATTTAAGTCATCTATTTCACTATAGCTCATTTGTGTTCTCTATTGTCAAATTTTCTTTCTGTTGGTTGATTTATCTGGAAATATTTGTTACGAATGTGAAGCTGAACTTTTAGTTGGACAATTGATGGCTTAATATCTACCAGGTTATATGTTTGTCTATTCTCTATATAGATGTTTGGTTGTGATTGCTCTGTGTTCTTGTTCTGATTTCTAGTGTTAATTCTCCAAAATCACTTCAGCAGAATCCACATTGCTTTACCATCATCTCCTGAATTTGAAAAATTCAATCCTTAAGTCCAGAATTTGAAATATATAATCCTTAAGTATCTATGTACAAAATATGGTGTCTTTAAATGGTTGTGGTTTTGAGATACTATGGAGCAAGCTTGCTACTAGGAACAGATACTAAGCTTGCTGCTGCCTGGTACCAATCGTATTGTTTGTTTAACCATCTTTGGAAGCAATAACAGGGATGGGGTATGGTAGGATTGCTTGCATATTCCGACAGCTTAGTTCTTCTCTTTGCATGGTTGAGTTTTGGTCTGTAACCAAGGAGTTATTGATTTCTGTTGTACTGAAAAAATCTTATTGGTTTTTTGTTGGTGAAGGAAATTATTCTCCAGTTGGATGCACAAGACTGATAATTTCAATAGGATCCAAAGGGTTATTGATTCCTTTTATAATAAATCATTTTATTGGTTTTATTTGATGAAGGAAATATTCTCCAGTTGGACCCACAAGACTGATCATTTCAATAGGATTCATAGGAGGACTGGTATACCTTTCAAGTCAATGCTTTTCTTTGATGACGAAGACAGGAACATCGACGCAGTAAGTAATTTTTGTTTTATTAACGGTTGTTTTCGCACTTTCTTTGGTACTATATGAAATATAAAAGCTCTAAAATGGTTACAGTCACTCTAAAGTTAGTCACCGTAATCATGTAGGAAACTTATCAGAAGGATTAACACCAAAATGGGTTGATTATTATATAATAAATGGCATACACATCCACATCATCTATTGATATAATCCGACTCCAATCAGCTTCACAAAGTTATCTGGTAAAACACGTAGATGCTCTTCCCATGTAATGATATATTCCAAGTTATCATTAGATTTTCGAAGATATAAAGGTGTTATGTTCTTATCTTGATAATGGATGTTGAAATTGCACAGAATCATATATTTGAAACTGTAACAGAAGGTGTCTGTTTGCAATCTACTCTTCGTAAGTCGTATAGTATAAACTTTCACATGGTCTTAAGGATTGTCATGTTATACTTGTTCTTTTCGGCAATTTATCTTTTTGAAAACCTCACCTTTCTTTGAAAATAGAAAACCATACCTCGAGTTAACACTAACACAACTCTTTTGCAAACTAAATATCTGTGAATATTCTATTGTTCATTGTGAGGGAATATGTAATACTTTTAGGTTTATATTAATAACACGAAAGAGTTGCTATAAAGACGAGGGCGAATCCTGATATTAGTAAAGACAACATTTTGTACTAAGTTTGAACACACTGAGGACAAATATAGTCAATATCCATCATATACATAAAAGACAAGGGCGAATCATCTTCGAAGTCTTATCCATCATAATCGAGTCTGCCATGGAGAAAGAGAATTCCACAAATGAATTGACGAATTTTTATGACTGGATGCCAGCCTGACAACAAATAATATAGTCAAATTCAAATAAGATATTTTATAATTGTATAATCTTCTCTTTCTCGCCTTCTAGGATTAGTGATGAGGCTTCTCTTGTTTAAGGCAGCCTACCTTCACTGGGAATCTGGCAATGGCACAAATTTAAGGTCATGTTGACAGCTGTCATAAAAACTGTCGGTACTTTTGTGGCTTTCTCGTGCTCCATGACCAATCTCATTCTTATGGGAGAAGACTTGGATGACAATTAAAATGAGTTAATTACATACCTTTAAAGACTTCTGTATATGTGTTCTTTGAGTTATCAGATTACTGCTTTAGACTAATTAAGGAAGAAGATGTGTTATTTTTATAAATATAATGCCCCTAATCACACTACAAACATTGTAATATGTAATAGAGAAGCATTAATCGCCAAGTCTCGTTTCATTAATCTTCACACCCCCCCCCCCCCCCCCCCCCCCCCAACCACACCCACCCACCCACGCACCCACCACCACCACCTGAACGACATGTGGACCAGGTGTCTCAAAAAAGAAAATGTAATATGTAAGTAGAAGATAGCAATCTAGGTAAGGTAGGTAACACATCATTGTGATAAATCTTCTGTTAACTGAATGTGTTCAAATGGTATCTATATCACATCATCAACACCACTTCTAATCATCTTCTGGTACTGATGTTATATTTTCAGGTGTCTAAAATGGGAGTAACAAGCATCTTGGTGGAAAGAGGAGTTACTCTTGAAAAATTGAGACTAGGCCTCGAGAAGTTTTCACGTAACTGTGCCCCAACAACCCCAACAAATCAAAATGCAGCATAATATATATATTGCAGTCAAACAAGAAATATTATCAGTATAAATTACTTGCTGAACTCTTGAGCTTTGGCTGCTGAATTGTAATTGATTTTATCAACTCCATTGCTACTATGTGCTGAGATGCGATAGCACCTCAGAAGTCTATTTTATGGAAAATTAACTTTTCTTTTTGATATTATACAAAGAAAAGTATGGCGATGGAACGGTTTAGATTGCCAGTTGAAATGTTCTTTCAGATAGGGCACTCTTTAAGTTTGATTTTGCTTGAGACAATTGGCACATCATATTATGAATAACGGCAATTTCTTTCGGTGAAACTCCTGTTAAATCTTGCGAGTATCGAGCCGTTGCAACCCAATTGCTGACAATTTTAATGCAGTGGTGGTTTGTAGTAATTCATGAAGTTAACGTGTTATTATTCAATTTTTCTTTCAACATGGTATCAGAACAATCAAGGTTGGAGTAGAATATTGTGGCTATTCTTTTTCATCATTTCCACCGGTACCAAACACAACCCTAAATTTGGAGGTTGGACCGAGTTATTGGTTACATTGACGAGCATGACCTCAGGATTTTGATCTTGATTCTAGTCTTACCACTCCAAAAATGACCCTTAAAATTTGGTACATCCATTGGTAGGGACCCCTAAGACCAATAACTGCCTCCTCTTTATATAACCGTTGGAAAGCCTTCCTATAACTTCCCATCTGATCAAAATATCTCTTCCTTCGAAAACTAACTATGGCTTCACTCCTTTCTTCTTCCTCTCTCCTCGTCCTCTCTTTGAACCTCCTCCTCCTCCTCGACTCCTCGTCCGCCTCCTCGTCTTTAGTAGTAGGAGGAGGGAAATTAGTCGGTGGGAGGACGGAGACGAAGGATGCGTCGGGCGACAAGAAGTTGCAGTCTCTGGGGCTCTACTCCGTGCAGGAGTACAACCGAGGCCTCCCCGCCGGCAGTAGCCAGCGCCTCTCCTTCTACAAGGTGGTCGAGGCCGAGCAGCAGGTGGTCTCGGGGATCAAGTACTACCTCAAGGTCCAAGCAAAGGACCGTTCCGGTGCAATGAAGACGTACGACACGGTCGTGCTCGTCAGGCCCTGGCAACCCAAATCCCAGAGGCTCCTCTCCATTGTTGCCTCTCCTAATTAGAGCTTCGGAGCATGGCAGTGCACCATCATACCAATGTACGGTGTCTTGTTTGTCGTATGAAATAATTGTCACGAGTTAAACTTCGTAATTTTTTACCATCTTTTAATAATTATTTTTCTAGTGTGTATAGTTGTGCAAAATAAGTGAATAACTATTTTCTATTATATATTCTTTGTGCAAATTAGTTATGGATTTAATTTGATTTAGTTAGATTTGTTAGGAGTAATTTAAGGAATCATTGTACAAATTTTTTGTTTTGTTTACACTCTTTAGGAGACCTCTAGTTGGAGAAAAACACACAAAAATTTATCTACTTATATGGTACAAGTTATATGGTACAAGTCGATCATTTCTCTCTCCCACCGGATCTCCCTCTCATACCCTTTCTACCATTCCTATCATATTTCTCATCATGTTTATGGTTACCAAATCATCATCGCAAAACTCTATATATATAACCACTATTTCGATTCCAACTATTACTCGTCTTGTGGCGGTAACATTATTCGATATCAATTTTCTTCTATTGTCTCACCATATCGAGACTTTTTTTTGGCTAAAATTACTTCACGTGTGTGGATGGCTCGTATGCTCAACCCGCCACCAAACACGGGAACTCTTCTTGGCTTCGGACTGACAAAACCCTTTTTAGCATCATCTCTGACACATGTTCTGAACCACTACTAGTGACTATCATCGCCTTTTTGTCCATATATATATTCAAACGCACATTTCTCGTAGTATTTCCAACGCATGTCTCTACCGAAAGAGGCTCACTTGCCTGAGTCATGGTTTTCGTACCATCCCATCTCTGAGTATCTCCAGAAGGCAAATCTATTACGGATGTTCTTACTGCCATTGGAGAATCGGCCTCCAACAATGATTTCATCAATGTTGTCCTTCGTGGCCTTGGGCCTCTTTTTTTAAAAAAATGATCAAAATTTATTTTGAAACTCGTCTCGGATCAACCTAGAATCCTTTAATATATATACCACATCAAATTTTATTTGATTTATCGATTAGGTTTGTGTCAAAATGCATGGCTTTTGGCTCAACTAAAATAAGTGTATAGAACATAATACAACAATTGTTTTTTTTCATTTCCATATTTTTCTTCGACAATTCCATAAAACTTATTGTAAAAAAATGTTATATTAGGATCAAAGTTTAATACCAATCAATTCATTGACTAATTTATTTTTAAATACTATAACTTTTTATGGATTTTCATATTAGAATTTGTAGCATGTACATATTCCGTCAGAAGGTCTGGCGAAAATCATACAACTTTTATAATGTGTAAATTCACTCGGAGGTATATATTGGCGCTAGCATCCGCGACAATATGTACCTTAGAATTGTGTATAATAAGCTATTTAGCTCAAGGTAGCTAGCCAACACTTGAATTTTGTGTATGTACAAATTCTGCCAATTCATCTGGCGCAATATTTTATGCCGTCCAATTTACCTTAATATACTTTCTCCTCCTCCTATTTGTTTTAATTTTTTCTTTTTAGGAACAAATTTTCTGTTCATTTTTTTTTATTTCAATGAACAACATAGATTAAATAAACCTTAGACCATGACTACGAAATGATAGAGCCAAGTTTGAGTTATCAAGTCCAAATTTATCAAAGCGGAGCTCGCACTTAAATACATAAATAGTGTCTCATTGCAATTTGTAAAATAATAAATAAATAGCAATTTGTAAAACAATAAATAAATAGTGTCTCATTGCAAATTAGACTAATTAAATATAGGGACTTAAATACATAAATACAAAATCCGTCCCGGCCCGGCCCGGTCTAGGTCGACATATATAAAAGAAAGAGAAAAAAAAAAATCGGGTCCAGACGAGCAGCCTTAGCTCTATATAAAGAACATTAGGGTTTCATTCCTCGAAGAACACTCATCTCTACAAGGCGCCGGCGGCAGGAACCCTAGATCTCTACCAGGCGGCCATCGGCGGAAAGACTCTGAAAACATGGGTTAGAAGAAAAAAGAACTCATATTTTTTCTTTTACGAAAATGCCATTTTAATCTTTCAAATTGATCTCGCATTAACAGTCATGGCGATTACTCTCGATGTGCAGGTATTTCTCGTGATTCGATGCACAAGAGGCGCGCCACGGGCGGCAAGAAGAAGGCCTGGAGGAAGAAGCGAAAGTAATTTCCTCCCAATTTTTTTCTTAATTTTTTTCGTACATTTTGTTTGTTCTTAAAATCTCCAGCTTTAATTCCATAGATTTGATTACACTATTGCAATTTTTGCACTCCAATCTCCAAACTGAATATTTTTTGCATTTATGCCATATTTTGCGTAAAAAATTGTTTTTTGCTTGTAGGAAATTATCGCTTAATTTTTTTTTTAAACTTGCAACAAGTACAAGCATGGTGACACAGACACGACACGAATTTTTTTATTGACGCATTTAACAGCGCTATCCGTCCTAATAAGTTGTGACTTTGACCTTCCAATTTCAGCTGCTTTTTTATTTTTATTTTCCATTTTAATCTATGAAGAAAATTCTGTTTTGCTGCGGCATCATTCATGTCTATTATAAAACTTGATAACATCGATTCCTTAAATGCCTTTTTTGGCATATAAATTCCATGATTCTGTGCCGATATTTACTACTTTTGTTTTTTAAATAAAACACTTAAACGGGCGTTGTGTCATGTTAATTTCAAGTTCAGTTTCATCATGTAGATTTATCATTTACACACGATCGCTGTTTGTCTATATATAGTTATATTATTATTTAATAATATGTTTCCAAGTTTTGTAGTTATTTGGAAAAAATGTGACATGATATCTGTAATGTTATTTTTTTCTTGTGTGGGTTCTTTTATTTAGGGTCTGCTTGGATTGAGGGGAAAAAATTATGTAGAGTGAAGGGGAGTTAAGTGTGGGTGGGTGGGGGTGGGGGGGGGGGGGGGGGGGGGGGGGGTAGAGTCGATACAATTAAATTTGGTTGGAATTTTAATAACTTTTGATGAGAGGGGGATTAATAAAAATATAATAGTTACCAAAATACCTTTATTACGTATGTCATACAATTAAATTCGATTGCAATTTGAATTAAAATTTGTCAGAACTATCTTCACAAATGAGGAAGATACGGAGCAACATGATTAAAGCATGGAAAAATGGAGGAAAAAAATCATGATATTTTATATGACAAATAAGGGATATTTATGACTTTTTAAACAAAATTTCTCAATCTGCCTCATTAATCCTCCGATTTGGGGGTTAAAAAAATAGACAAAAGATGGTTAAACAAACTCCCACTTAATCCTCTATAACCCCTTCCACTCCTACCCTCAAACCAAGCATGGTTTTTCTTTTCCCTCATTTAACTATCACTCACTTAAACCTCTTAACCCTCAATCCATGCAGACCCTTAGAGAGAATTTTATGCATCCAATAAAATAGATGGTGTTAGACCTGAATATGTTTTTTGGTCATATTTCATTAATCTATAACTTAAATCTTCAACTGCATTTTTCCATTTAATGCCATTTTGCACTTGGTCTATGAAGAGAAAGGGTTATTTGATTTAGTATTAATCTTGAAGGTTTACTAATCTCTACAATCTAATTCCAAAGTTCCTGATTATTCTTTTGAAGAATGTGGGTTAAAAGATTTGAGAAACACGGGTTGCACCTTATCTTCAACATTGAACTCAAATTTTAGGATCGTCTTTTTTCCCCTCCAACTGATTGCAAAACAGAGAAGTACATCATTTAACTGCTGCATCTCAATCTTTTACCCTATACATGCTTCCATGACAGATCGAACATGCCAAACCCTTGTCCCTCAAGCACTGCACTTGGCCCACCTGTCATTGAGCAAGTGCGGGCGATCGAATAAAGTATTACTTTGCAAACTGACAACATCCTTAAACGTTCAATGTCTATGGGTTAATGCCAATCTAGCTGTAGGTGGAGTTTCAAATCTGGAGATTGCACCCTTATCCTTTCTTTAGGGATTTTGAACTTTTCATCCACTTCCAAATTTAATACTTCTTTTCAACTCATGTCCATGAATTTAATTTGTTGTTTAGATTTAACTTTATTCTTTAACCTTGACCTTTTTGATGTATAGGTATAATTTGTCACTTCATTCTCAACTTAGAAAAATTTCTTATTAACTGATGGGACTAATGCATATGTGTCTTTATATCTATTCACTTGCAATTTAACTCTACTATTGCAATAAACTTTTGTGGGCTATTATGTCATGTAATTTTGGATTTAATTTTACTGAATTTTATTTGTCCATATATACATGTTAAGCTGTGTATTCTTGTATTTATAAACTACTTCTCCATAGTTTAATGGGAAAATGAAAGTTCTTTGCAGCTAAATTTTTTGAGGCGTATGTATTTGTAAATTGATCTCTACTCTTCCAGTCATATATTTTGAAAAAAATGATTGCACATCCTTTTCTTTTTCTTTTACTTATTATTTATTTCAATCTCTAGGTATGAGATGGGTCGCCAGCCGGCGATGACGAAGCTTTCGAGCAACAAGACGGTGAGGAGAGTTCGTGTTCGTGGAGGCAATGTGAAGTGGAGAGCCTTGCGATTGGATACTGGTAACTTTTCATGGGGTAGTGAGGCTGTGACCAGAAAGACTAGATTATTGGATGTGGTCTACAACGCATCCAATAACGAGCTTGTCAGAACTCAGACCCTCGTCAAGAGTGCGATCGTTCAGGTTGATGCTGCTCCTTTCAAGCAGTGGTACCTGCAACACTATGGCGTGGAGATTGGGCGGAAGAAAAAGGCTGCAGCTGCTGCAAAGAAAGAAACAACTACAGAGGTAAATTTCTTCCAGCAGAGTACAATTTTATTGCTTTCAAAATTAGTTCAAATGTATGTATGGGGTTCTACACTTACAACATGCTGTTACAAATCATTCCTGTTATGTGATCCGTCTCTTGGGTAGTCTAGAACAAGGTTTCAAACATAGTCTGATACCAAAATATCTGAAACCCGCCCGAAATATCGGGGTATCGGTCGATGAATCGTATGATAGGCCTACTGTTGAAAGTTTCGGTAAATACCGGCAAGTATTTCAGTTGTACTGCCCAATATTTTGGTGGTTCCAGCCAATATTTTGGTCAAACATGCCAAAATGATTGGTTTGCCGGATTAGCACTCAGACAATGAGAAGAAGAAGAATAAAAAAGAAGAGAAAACACACATCTCTATGTTGTGAAGAGAAAAAAAGAAACTAAACTTTGGGATTATGGCTGCTGACCTGTGTGCATGTAATTCTAAATTTCATGGGGTTATGGCTGCTATGTGAGCTTCGTCACACTGACAAAATTAGATGCCCTATCTGCTTACTTTGAATTTGCTAAATTTGAGGGCTATTGACTCGGGACATTATGATATACTTAGGGGACCAATGGTTTTGGCTGATCATGCTTTTCTTTTTTGCATTCTTTTTTTGCATTCGGTTTTAGACTTTGTTGGATAGGTGTTAGTCCATATGAGTCATGGTAATAAAGATAAAAGTCTAGGAAACCATATAAATGTTACTTAATGCCGTGCCTAACCCATATTGAATGGCTTGGTTGCACGTGTTGGGGAACCTTTGATTCATTCTTCACCCCCTTCGATATGCTTTTGAAACCAATGTTGCACGGATTAAAAGGGAAAATGGCCCATATCCATACTGGTATTCATGCAACATAGGTGCTTACACTGTATATTTGAGAATGTCCGAATCCCATACACAGTGTCTTCATTGGTATCCATGTCCGTACTCATGTAACATAGTTTTAAACTTTCACTCTTGATGCACATGACATGTATTCTATGGATCGATATATAGCCTTTTACCTTTTCATAATAATGTTCTACCCTAAATGCAAAAATTCAAATTAACAATCGTACAAACTATTAATCAACTTGTGGTCAGCATTACCGGTAACATAACTAAGATAATTTGTGTTTATTTAGCACGTACCATATCTCACTTAATATGTTTATTTAGCTTTTGATTAATCTTCTCTGTGATGATCTTTTATTTATTTAATGCCACTTTTTATACTAGTGACTTGAATACCGGTAGCTTTTTTACAACCTCTAAACACTTTCTTATCCCCTTAGTTATTGATTTCTTCCTTTATTATTGATTTCTTAGTTCAATTCTTTATTGTCACATTCCCTAGAGATAATAATAAACTAATGAGGTGACCAGTTCTCAGATTTTCTATTATAGACCTTTCTTATCCCCTTATTGAGTTCTTTATTCTTGAATTCTTAGTTCAAATCTTTCTTGTCACATTCCCCTAGAGATAATAATAAATCAATGAGGTGACAATTCTCGGATCATCTATTATAGCATTCTCCCTTTAGCATGTGGTGTTTATAATAGCTTGTGAAGGGTTCAATTTGCGGGCAAATGAAAATTTATGCAGCAAGCAGCTATGCTAAACATTCATTTTCTAGTAAAATGCAATGTTCTCAGTTCTGAGCTCTTGATCTTTTTTACTAAATGAACGACGATTCATTAGTAATGTTTTTCTTTTGCCACCCTCAGATATATTTGATTTAATACACCCGGTGAGAGAATATTTTTTCTTCTGTTAAGACTTACAAGAAAGGTTTTTGGAGTAAAGACAAGAAAACTTATTCCAATGAACATTACAAATGTTGACTACTTTGATTGGTTGATGCAATTTCAAATTCAATTAGTTTCGAATTGAAAACTCATCTCTGTATTTTTATCAGTTTTTTTTCATTTTTTCATTTGTCCATGGTGAAGATTCTCCAGCTCCCCAAAAATTTGGGATAAAGGCTTTGCCTTGTCCTTGTTGAAAAGATTCACCAGCTGAATATTTGCAAAATAAAACCATGCTGGTGGTGGGAGTGCCTATAGTGAACATGCACTAGAGTTCGTGTTTTGTAGAAACTGTTTTAAGTATATATAGCTTTGGCTTTTTCCATCTTTATCTTGAACTTTGATATTATTATTAGCTATAGTAGCACCATAATAGCATCAAAATAAGACTGGTAAACCTGTTTTGCCAGCTGCAAATTAACTGTTCCTATATTCACTAGATTGGATTTGAGCTTCTAGAAATGAGTATAACACAATGATTACTTGCTTTATTAATGATGAGTCTTTCTGTGTCTGTTTGGGTGATATGTTACCATTATGGATTTTATATTTGAATTACTAGGTTTAGATGATCAATAATAATCTCCTGCTGATTTGGTTCTGTTCTTCCAGGAGGCTGAAGGTGCCACAGAGGAGGCAAAAAAGAGCAAGCATGTTTTGAGGAAGCTGGAGAAGAGGCAGCAGGGCAGGACGCTTGATCCCCACATCGAGGAGCAGTTTGGTGGTGGCAGGTTATTGGCTGCTATTTCCTCCCGACCAGGTCAATGTGGCAGAGCCGACGGGTAAGCATAACAATCATTAGGTTCTGTTTTAGTGCAACATGCTGGTGCTAAATTACAATGTACAGGTAGCCTGCTTGCTAACAGTTATTATTGTCCATGACAGACAGCTACATACTGGAGGGGAAAGAGTTGGAGTTCTATGCGAAGAAGCTCCAGAGGAAGAAAGGCAAGGGAGCTGGAGCTGCTTGATGGGTGTCTAGTTTCTTGTGCTTGTGAGATTCTTTTTCACTCAGTTTACACTAGGTTTAGTTGTGGGTTTCCTAAAATTTTGGTGTGCATTCAACAATCATGTTAAAACTTATTTTGTAGTAGGTTGAGAATTTTGAAGGCTCATCTAATATGTCACCTTGTTTCGCTGCCCAATTTTTGGTTCCCTAACATTTGTTAAGGAGCTGTTGAAGTTTGATCGTCGGAAAATGCTCTGTGCTGATGATTGGTAACTAATAACCAAAATTTGTTACTTCCAGTAGGCAAGTCCAAAATGCTAGGTTTGGCTACTACCTACTATAAGCACTCTGTTTAGCTTCTCTTCTAAATTTAGTACTAGGATAGTTCGTATTGCCGTAGTAGTTGAAACTAAAAGTGGTATTCATCGTTCGGTTTCTCTGCTGGATCTTTGGGTTGTAGGGCTGCAAAACTTGTCACGTTTTTTTCGATTTGTATATATCTGCATCTCCATACCATAATTATGTATCTTGATTGGTGGAGTTAAATATGACTAATGCTAACAGTTCTACAGTGTTAATGGCTGTTAATATTTCTGTAGTCCTGGAGTGCCAAAGTTTTTTTTTTCAAGACTATTAAATTTTTGGCAGTTGTATATATCTAAGACTGTCAAAAATTTAGTTGTCATAGACAATGCAGAAAATTTGGCATTTCTAAGCAGTAAGCACACTATTTATGTAGTTCTGACAATGTACATGGTTGTAGAAAATGGTAACGGCCACTGGCCACTAACACTTTGTGTCAACGGTGACAGCCACCACTGACACCTTGTTAGTTCTCTTAGCAGCCAATAATATTTGTAATTGCTTTAACTTATAAATGACGGAAAATTTTCCTTACCGTCTTTTAGTTCTTGAGATATTTTTTTTTGTCGTCTAGTGTAACGTTCGGAAATTTCTTCACAGAACGGATACTTCCCAAATGGACTCGAGGTGATTGGCGTTCTTTCTTAGGTTGTTGGGTTGTTCGGTTAGCGATCAAAGCATATTTCATCATCTTGCTAGTGCTATATGTTGTCCATTTTAGGCGTTACTACTTATGTTGTGGCTTTAATTGAGCGTAATTATGATTGTACAAATATAATACAATGGGCTCATTGGTTTAGCCAAATTACAGTAACAAACTCAGCATGACTATATATTATGAATTTCCTCTGGGCACGTACTCTCGGACATGGCTCCGTAAATCCTTTTGAAGGATGCATCCAATGTGGATGAAAACTCGTTTAGTCCGATGTATTGATTCTCGAGCAACCCGTCAGTATAAGTGTTGTGTCACGTTTGATGTTAAAAAAGAGAGTAACCATTCCAAGTATTTATTTTTTCTTCCAATTTTCTGTATTTTTAACAAAAATTTATGACTAAACTATTGATGCTTAAAAATATGTACTGATTATATTTTGGAATTTTTAAATACCGAATTTTTTTAATAAAAATTATAGTTTCTCCTGTCCAGAAAATAGTTAAAAAATTAATTTCATTTTTTGCTTGTGAACCAAAGGTAGGTACAGGCTGATTACTTGTTAATTTAGGCTGTGTTATAGAACGGTGACAGAAAAAGAAAAAGAAGAAAGGTCAATTCTTCTCAGATCCATTCTCACGGCTCGTCGGTAGGGGTGAGCAATCGGTTTATTCGGTTCTAACTGAACCAAAAAACACAAAACTGAATTAACCGAAAAAAAATTAATTAGAACCGAAATTGAACCGATTTGATCCAGAACCGAACCGAACCGAACCGATTGGATTCGGTTCGGTTATTCGGTTTAATCGGTTGGATTCGGTTGGGCCATTTTTAATGATAACGGGCCAGACCTAAGTTGGCCTTATTAAAAAAATGTGAATAATAAAATTTGGCCTACAGAAAATAGTAAACATATCCAGAAAAGTGCCCAAAAAAACATGTATACTGGATGAAGTCCAAAACAACATCAAAATAGAATGCATGAGTAAAAAGAGGTATTCTACATTTCAAGTACATCCAGTGTAGAAACTATCATGTTGATGTACCACAGATTCAACAAAGAGTTTAACTTGCTACATGCCAAGTACATCCAACGTACAAACTGTCATGTTCCACACATCAAACAAAGTTTTTAATTTGTTACATAGCAAATACCACTATTTACTGATATCAAGTACATCAATAACAAGTTATACAAAATATCAATCATCCAAAAAGCAGCCTTCAGCCTCCAGACAAGTTACTGGGCTTATAGATGAAGCATCACGACTGGAAGTGTTGCCAGTGCCTTCATAATAATGTAAAAAATATGCACAGGAGATAGCGGTGAACAACTACTCAGAGATCCGAGAGTGTGGCTAGGATTTTTCATTTTTTTTACAGATCTGACTTCTGAGAGGAGCTACTCAGAGATCCGAGAGTCGGTGAGAGGAGATAGCGGTGATCGATGACCGGTGAGAGAGAGGCGGAGGCGGTGAGAGAGAGGCTGAGGCGGAGGCGAAGGCAGATCTAGAGGCGGTGACCGGCGAGAGAGAGAGAGAGAGTCTAGGGTTTCGTTTTCTTTGAGAGAGGGAAGAGCAGCGGCTGCTCTCACTTATCAGAGTTGAGAAATAATTGAGAGAGAAAGAAAAAGTGATTATATACGTAGGTTAATAATGAGGGTATTATTGTAAATTTACAGTGGCTATTCGGTTTTCGGTTTTAAACCGAAACCGAACCCGGTAACCTAAATCGAACCCGAAAACCGAATAACGGGTTTCCTACAACCGAACCCGACACGAATTAGTTTTAAACCGAACCAAAATCCTTATTCGGTTCGGTTCGGTTCGGTTCGGTTTTCGGTTTGAAACCTAATAATGCTCACCCCTACTCGTCGGGTGTAATTTTTTTTTTTTTCTGTCTCAGACATCTCTCGAGTCTCTTCTCATATTTAGGGGTGAGCATCGGTTCGGTTCGGTTCAAACCGAACCGAATATGTGAAAACCAAAATAACCGTAAACCGTATTTCTCAAAACCGAAAACCGAACCGTTTTTATAAAAACCGAACAAAACCGAACCGAATTAATTCGGTTCGATTTTCGGTCGGTTCGGTTTCATGGACCAATGTGCATGGCCTTCAAGTTTTTAGCAAAATGAGCCTATTTAAATATTTTTTTTAAAAACATATATGACATTATTGTATTTATGAATTGTCATATTACATAGAGTAAAAGATATTAGTATATATAGATTGAGGGTAGATAGAGATAGTGCTCAAAGAAGTACCGACATAGAATAGGAGAAGAGGGTGCGCTTAGTTAGGGATTAATAAACATTAGTATATGTATATTGTGGGTAGTTTGATAAATTACTAAACCTAAATCGGTTTTCGGTTCGGTTCGGTTTTTCGGATGAAGAACCGAAAACCGAACCGTTATTTCAAATTTTCAAAATTTTAAACCGTAAACCGAACCGATAACCGAAAAACCGAACCGTTTGTCATATTTCGGTTCGATTCGATTCGGTTTTCGGTTTTCAACAGTTATATGCTCACCCCTACTCATATTTGCTAGCCCCTGAGGTTGAGTGTAGATTTTGTAAAACCTTGCAAATCTTTCGGTATTATGATTCCTTTTCTTTCCATGTATAATAAAGGGGGGCCGTACATAGTGTGTTGTTTTTTCTCTCCGCCAGTAAGCAATGAGTGTTGTCAGAACCGGACCGGCGGTCCGATCGGATCCGACAGATTTTATAAAAAAAAAAGTCCGGTACGTGAAATTTTTTTAAAGAATCATTTTTTTTTTCAGAACCGAATTTAATTGGTGAACCGACCGAACCGGTCCACAATTGAACTGACCAATTTTAATTTTTTTTTTTAACTAAAAAAAATGTCGTGTGAGATTTGAAAAAGTTGGTACTTGGTTTGATTTAATCAAACATGCTAAGAAGCAAACCAAAATACAATTGTGAATATATAATGTATTTGAAACAAATCCAGAAAATTTACTGTAGCAATAGAAATTTACTGTAAATTAGGCGTAGGATAAACTGTTTGAAGAAAATAGGGGAGGCGATACATTCCGACACAGCGCGTGGCGGAAATCGAGCGAAGCTCAATTTCCACCACACGGTTTGGCGGAAATTGGACTTGTCCAATTTCCGCCAAACACAATGTTGGATTTTGGGCAGGTCTGGTTCGGGGCGACCGGTCTGGTTCAGCTGGGGGGTGGGCGGTTGAGGAGTTGGGGGGTTTAACTCCAGGGGGTTGGACTTAACTCCAAGGGAGTGGGGGGTTGGACTTAACTCCAAGGGAGTGGGGGGTTGGCGGTTGAGGAGTGGAGGGTTGGCCGAGTGAATGAGGTGGTTGGGGGGGGGGAGGGGAGTTGAGAGCTCTTAAAGCTAACCCTATATGAGAGGAGGAGTGAAGTAGAAGCACCAAGTGAAGAGAGTTTTGAGGTTGAAGAACCAAACAGAAGAAGAAGAAGAAGAAGAAGAAGAAGAAGAAGAAGAAGAAGGAGGAGGAAAAGGTTCGTAATTATATTTATTTAGTTAGTTGTTTATATTAGTTAGTATTATTCATAATCATAACCATGATCATAATTATGACCATAATCATGACCATAACCATAACCATAATCATAATCATAACCATATGGTAATTATTATTTTTTAGTTAGTTGCTAATTATATTTATTAGCATTATTTGTTATTAATTCTAACCATAATCATAACCATAACCATAACCCTAATCCTAACCCTAACCCTAATCACAACCCCCACCCTAACACTAGTATCCTTACGTTAGTACTAACACTAACCCTAACCCTGACCATAATTATTACCCTAACCATAATTTGTACCCTAACATTAGTACCATCCTTTTACAGATGGATCGTCAAAACGATGGTCGTATTCCTGGAGGGCCCACTACAGACTTGATTATTCAGCAGCGCGCGTCGCACATATCTAATATAATATTTAGTGGAGAGGTATATTAAAATTTAATTGTGTTAGTAATTATCATTTACATTTTGTTATATGTTTAGTAATAACGTACTTTATATATTTTATATATAGCTATGTGATTATGACATGAAAGTGCGATCTCGAGAGCATGTCACATGGCGTTATAAGAGCAACCTTGGGTATTGGAAGTTGACCAGCGACCAAGAGGCCATGTTGCATGTATTTGGTTTTCAGTACATTGACCAAATACGTTTTCTACGTCACGACAGAGACTTGATCCTCAGTCTAGTTGAGCGTTGGTGGCCTGGACGAAATACCTTCCAGCTACCATTTGGTGAGATGACTATTGTATTGGCAGATGTGGCAAATATTTTAGGACTACCTATTACGGGTGAACCTATAATATTTGAGGAGTCATTCTCTCCTGAGACTGTGATCATGGAGTACCTAGGTGTCGAGGCACCAAAATTATACGGCAAAAGCTTAGTGACATATACATGTCTCCGTCATAATTTTATGCACCTAGATCGTATTGGTGAGGAAGAGATCTCAATTGATGAAGATCGGGTAAGTATAACATTTAATATTAGTGTTATTATTGTATAATAGATGACAATTTAGTTTAACGACTTTAATTTTTTTTCATAATCTGTTCAGGTCATTGCTTGCACCAGAGCTTATCTACTAGCTCTAATTAGTGCAATTATGTTTTCCGACTCATCAGACAAGGTAAATTTACATTTTCTGCCATTTTTGAAAGATTTGACAGAACCTACGGTTCATGCCTGGGGAGCATCAACGCTGGCATATCTATATAGTGCTATGTCAGATTTTGTGCGTACCCAGTCATTAGAAAAAATGATGAAAAATTTAAATGGATGCATGGCATTGATTCAGGTACGATTTTTTTATTTATACTTTGTTTGGTACTTACATGCCTTAATCTATAATTTATATACTTATATCAATATTTTTTAGGTTTGGTCCTACGAGCATTTTTATATCGGTAGGCCAGTCTCCCGTATCAGTATCGACTCACATGTCTTTCCAGTAGCCTTACGGTGGACTACAGATGCAGTAGATCAAGTACATTGCATCTACTCAGCTGCTCCCATATATCGGGGCCAATTTGACTCATTACAGATTTCAGATGTAAAATTTATTCATTGTTCTACATTTATTATGTTTATTATATTTTATTATCTTATACATATTTGCATAAAATAGGTTCAATTTGCACCATATCAGCTTCATCCTTATTCTCCTGAGATACAAAGAACAACGTGTGAATTTAGTCTCCATAGATATTACATAATATACCATGGAGACATCATGTATCATCCAGCTGATCGGGTTATGCGACAATTCTGTTTCAAACAACATATACCCGAATTACTGCAACGAAGATCTCTTGAAGATTGATCCTTCGCCATAATACGGTTCTTCTTTGGTCTTTCCGCTTTGCGTCGTACATCCGGTACTCCAATGTGACCTCTCACCAATGCATGTTGAAGGTTGTAAGGGACTGGAATTGGTTCCAGGTGCGGCTCATAGACACTTCTTAGTGCTTCTTTAGAAAATATAGCTGGATAAAACCTTTCAATGCTAATATTGGAAGAACTAGCAGCATAACATGCATGTATACATGGAAGACATGTATGATACCACTTTAAACATGAACAATGGTTCTCATTTAAGCGAACAACATATGTTCGATTTGTTTTACGATCTAATATTTCATACAAATAACCAACTATGCGTAACATTTCAAGCTGATGGTTTTCTTTTGTGATACGAGCCAAAGTTTTTAACATCCTCGGACAATAATTTGTTTCAAGATTTTCAGCTTTTTGTCCGTTCTTGTCCTGAAGTGTTATAATTTTGGCTCGAATACCATCAAGTAATGTTGTTATTGGTTTATCACGTAGATTTTTAATCCAGTTATTGAAACATTCAGCAAGATTTGACGTGTTAATGTCTAATCTAGGACAAGGAGAATAAGCTGTAATCCAGTGTGAGAAAGCACGAGTTTTATCATTTACTCCAATGAGCCAATTGTAAACATCTATATTTTCAGCTTTAATTATTTCCAAGCAATTATTTGCATCTGTTTCATTATAACATCTTGCAAGATAGTCCAAACTACGTTGAAAATGTTTCAATCTACATATTGATTTCAAATTTTGTTTAAAATGTTGAATACAAAAAAATGAGGCGAATCTGGAAAAACAGCATGTACGGCATTTATCAATCCCTTTTGTTTATCTGATATAAAAGAAATTGTATTCCATGCATCAAAATACCTTTCAAAAGATGTTCTCAAACCGTTTAAAAACCAAGCCCAAGAATCATTGTTTTCACTCTCAGCAACATCATAAGCAATTGGATATAATTGATAGTTAGGATCATGAGCACAAGCAATAAATAAAATACCTTTGTATCTAGAGGAAAGAAAAGTAGCATCAGTACTAATCACAGGCAAACATCCTCGTAGAAATCCATCAATGCATGCCTTGAAAC
The DNA here is from genome assembly GCA_029216955.1 of Iris pallida. Lineage (NCBI taxonomy): Eukaryota > Viridiplantae > Streptophyta > Magnoliopsida > Asparagales > Iridaceae > Iris > Iris pallida. The sequence continues at coordinate 11,110,007 of JANAVB010014200.1, forward strand.
AAATAAAAATTCTTTGAAAGCTATTGTTTTCTGCTGTTTTTATAAAACATTGGCTACCTGGATTAGTCTCAATAATTCTAAAACCATACTCTTCAAGGCTACTATATGCATCAATATAACTACCATTTATTTCAGATAGAGCAAGTTCTCTAGCTTTCCAAGCCTTACAATATTTAATATGTATTCGGTGTTCCCTAAATATGTCATTTACAACATGCGATGGACTATACGACTGATTATCACGAATTTTATCAATAATTTTATTCTTAACCCATACGGTAGTAGCTAACGGATGACAACCGGTTGTAAGTCCACCTAAACAAGAATGTATATTTTCTAACGTAGTAATGCAAAATCTTTCGCCTTTACCAATAACTTTAGCGTATACTCTCCAATGACAAGTTGAAGCGTTACATTTATATACAATTCCACTAGCATTGTTCAAAGAAGCCGAACAAGTAAAATTATGTTTAATTGCTATATCACTAATAAAACTTCTAAATTTAGAACGATTCTCAAATTCTTTTCCAATAAATAATTCAGGAATGCTAACATTATCAACAGAATCATCAAATTCATCATCTAAATTTTCAATTAAATCATCACTATTTTCATCATCGTTATTACCATCATCTACTACATGTTCTTCGTGAGTAAATGGAATAACTTGGTGAGAAGAACTAGCAGCAATATTCACATCTATATTAGAAGCTGGTATACTACTTACACTATTAATTCTTGGTGGTGGTGGAGTGACATAAATACTAATATATGGTGATTGTACATTAACTTCAAGAATAAATTTTCATGCTTGTTCACTATCTATATTTATACAATTTGATGCAAAAATATGTACTAATATAGATTCATATTCAATAGAATATTGTTCAATAACTAGATTACGTAAACTAAAAAAAGACAAATTTCTATCAATTAAAAGAACTTGAGTTAAACCTCCTTCGTAAGCTAACCCATTTAGTACACCTCCAAGCGAGCACAATATTGTTAGATTTCCATCCATGTTGACTACAAAATGAGCTTCCCAGTAGCCTAGGATGAGATGAGCTTCTGGGATGAGATGAGCTTCTGGTTGTTATGAAGAGAATGAAAATTTTGTAGAGAGAGATTGTTTCATTTCATAGTTCCATGTCTCATTTTATAGAAGATATGATATAGCCGTTGGAAATTAAAGTTGGAATTGGAACGTTGGAAATTAAAGTTGGAATTGGAACTTTGGACTAGCCGTTAGACTCAACAACAAAAAAAACCAATATAAACCCAATAACTAGAAAACCAACCTAAACCAAATAACTAAAAAACCTAAACCTAATAAACCAAACCATATTACTTACTATAAAAAAAAACGAAAATAAAATAAACCAGAACAAACCGCAGCCCAAACCAATAAACCAAAACAAACTTCAACCCAACCCAAACCAACCGAAATTGGTCAAATTCCTACACAAGCAATGGCGAAAATTGGTCATTGCCTAAAATCCGACACACCCTATGGCGGAAATTGGGTCATTGCCTAGAATCCGGCATAACCTATGGCGAAAATTGGACATGTCCAATTTCCGCCATCAACCCTGTCGGAAGCTTTCGTTCTATACAATTTTTCAAAACTTTTATTATTTTACACAATTTTATATTATTTTTTATCGTTACAATAAATTTTCTGAAACAAATCAAACCAAATTTATTTTAACCTCGGTTGAAATTCGGTCGAACTCCGATCCACAAATGTGTCGAATAGTTGTTAATGTTCAAGCAACCAATCATCTCCCCCCATATAGTACTGAGTGCTATTCTCGGATAACAAGTTACCTCCTACTCATCATGCACACCTACAGCCTCATCTCATGGCCCGTGCTTCACACAAAGTAGAGTAGTACATCGAACATGGACGCATTTCCGTCGGTTGGATGTATGAAGACACTGTACCGGAAGAAATGCAGAAGCTCCCTGCATATGTATAAATTCCTCTCCCCCTCGTTTCAAAGGGACGTGTCTCTCTCTCTCTTCTTCTTCTACTTAAAGAGCTGTAGCAACTCGAACGCGAGGCGAGCCGAAACCAAGCAGAGTCGATCGAGAGGAATAAATTGTGCGTACGTTCGGTATATGCTTGTTGTGGTCTAAGCATTCAGAAATTAAAGGTATGCATGCAATGCATGTAGAGAAAAGAAAAAAAAAAAGAAAACTGTGAATATTCCATTATACTACAAGTGATAGAGAAAGGACTCTTCCTAGAATATACTCTTTCTTCCTCTTCCTTTTAAACTCAATTGTTCAATTCCATCATCATCATCAAAGTCTTTCTCTCTCTCTCTCCTTCTTCTAATGGCAATGTTCATACGGGCGAAGCGGGTTTCTGACCCGTTCGATGACAAGGCGAAAGCCAGACTCCGAGGCGATGACTGCCACACCGCGACGATGACGACCGCCGGCTACGCCAGCAGCGGAAGCGAGCACGAGGCCGACCCTTTGTTCTCCGGCCCCATCCACGCATTCCTCCAGATCGAGACCGCCGACGAACCCACTGCCTCTCCTCCACCTGACGTCTCAGACAACAACCACCTCGGCGATAGCAACGACAGCTCCTCGAACAACGCCGACGCTGTACGCGATCTCCTCGACCCGTCCAAGAAGAAGAAGCTGGACGCTTTCCTTGTCCGGCTGCACTCGGACGTGGTAGAAATTGCCAAGGCGTTGGGAGAGCTGAGATTAGACGGGCGAGCACTCCGCCTTGCGGTGATGACGGCGCGACTGAGGGAGCTCGGGTACAACGCCGGGATCTGCAGGGCCAAATGGGAGAGCAGCGGCAGCCTCTGCGCGGGCAGCTACGAGTACGTCGACGTCGTCGTCGACTGCGAAGAGGAGGGGAGGTACGTCGTGGACCCGGAGTTCGCTGCGGAGTTCGAGATAGCGAGGGCGACGGAGGAGTACGCAGACATGCTGGCGGCGCTGCCGAGAGTGATGGTGGGGAGAGGGGAAGGGGTGAAGCAGGCGGTGAGGACGATGGCGAGGGCGGCGAGGAGGTCGATGGAGAGCAGAGGGATGGAGGTTCCGCCGTGGAGGAAGAGGAGGTACATGCTCGCCAAGTGGTTCGGGCCGTACCAGAGGACGATCAATGTGCTGCCGGCCTCTTCTGCCGGAGAAGTTGTGGCGGCAGCGACGACGGCGACGACGAAGACAGCTGCGACGGGGAAGGAGATGGTCAAGTGCCGCGCGGTCGGGTTCGGCAATGTCTTGGGGATAATAATGCCTCCGGCCACCAGCACCAGATAGTATGTGCATGACAAATTTTGGCGAGGAGGCGCTGCTAGAACTATATATATATTTGATAATTTGAGATTTAATTGTGAGAGCATCATTAACAAACACTTTGTGAGGATGTGTATATATAAATATAAGATTTACATTTCGGATTTGCACATTACATTGATATAGCAAACTATTTTGATTACCAAACTAGCAAGTAAATCTACAGAACTTTTCGCGAAATTTGTAGGCTCAGATCAATCGTAAAGCTCATCCCAATCTCTAGATTATGTAAGAGCCCAATTGGTAGAAGAGTAAGTTCCAATTAGAACCGCATGAGCCCCGGGAGTCTGGGTCTCATAATTTCTACATTTAGAATGTATGGACGGCCGGGCGAGTCCGATGTCCAGCCCGGCCCGGCACGAGAGGAATGTTTAAGGATTTATCAAAGAGAAATTTTGACTTACCCTCCACTTGATTTACCCAAATTCAAGGTGCACCCCACAGTTTTACAAAAATGTACAATATCTCCCACTATGGACGGAATCCGTCAAAAAAAATTATTTTGGACCATGTTAGATTATATTTGTAACTATTATAAATATGGCCCATAAGCCTAATCATGTAAACACTATATATATTGTAATCAGCCCCCATTAATAAACAAGGCATTATTATTTCCTACATGGTATCAGAGCCTCCAGAAAAATCCTAGCCGCCAAAACCTATCCTCCTCCACCCGCGTCCGATCCGGCGCCCCTCCTCTCGATCCGGCGCCCGACTGCACCGGCCAACCCCTACCCGCGGATCCCGCGCGGCGCCCAATCCGGCGCCCCTCCTCCCGACTGAACCCGCCGGCGAATCGGCGACCCCTACGCGCCTGCGCCGACCCCTACGCGGCAGATCCGGCGCCCCCTACGCGCCGACCCCCGGCGCCCCCTACGTGCCGACCCCTACGCGCCAGATCCGGCGCCCCGATCGCGGCCGATTCGCCGTCGATCCCGTCCATCAGCGGCCGATTCACCGCTCGTTTGGCCGATCTGTCGGCGTTGTACAAACTTTTGTACACCCGACATCCGTGCCTCCGAGTTCTACGCGCCAGATCTGGTGCCCCGATCGCGGCCGATTCGCTGCCGACCCCGTCCATCAGCGGTCGATTCGCCGCTCGTTTGGCCGATCTGTCGGCGTTGTACAAAATTTTGTACACCCGACATCCGCGATGGCTGATGATGCTGTGTCCAGCTACTCCATCGCGACTGGTGGTGGCGGTGCACACAACCCAAATCCTAATCCGAAGGATCCATATTTTTTGAGTTCTGCTGATCAACCAGGAAATATCATTACTCTTATTGTTTTCCATAGACCGAACTACGCTGAGTGGTCTCGGTCGATACGTCTCTCCCTGATCTTTAGGCGAAAGATCACTTTTCTGGAAGGTACTGAAATCAAACCTGTTAATAATGCTAGTAAATTACTTGATTGGAGATGTGTGCAAGCGCTATTGGTTCAATGGGTTCTTAATACCATTGATCCATCTCTGAAGAAATCTTTGCCGTACTTTGAAGAGGTTTATCCATTGTGGAACTTGTTGGAGAAAAGATTTGTTGTTAGTAATGGCACTCGGAAGCAACAAATTAAGGTGGCTTTGGCTGAGTGTAAACAAACGGCTTCGATGTCTGTGGAAACCTACTTTAAAAATTTGTAGTCTTTGTGGGATGAACAAGCTGCTTATTTTCCATTGCCTACTTGTACCTGTGGTGAACTTGCTGCAAAGCTACAGTCTATGAGGGATGAAGACCACTTTCAGGACTTTATGTATGGGTTGAATGCTGAGTTGTATGGTCATACCCGATCTAATCTTCTGGCTCAGGATCCTCAGCCAAGTTTAGATCGGGCATACCAGGCAGTCCGTGAGGAGGAGGATATGCAAAAATTTCAGGTCCAAACCGCTGCTGAGGAGGTGTTGGCGCTGGCTATGAAGACTTTACCTCGTCTTTCTACTACTTCTAATAGTATAACCTCAGATTCCCGGGACAAATCAGGTATGATCTGTACTCATTGCAAGAAAATAGGTCATGATGTTGCAAATTGCTTTGCCAAGATTGGCTATCCAGAGTGGTGGGAGACTCGTCCTCGGCGTGAGGGCGGACGTGGTGCTGGTGGTGGCAGAGGCCCGGCACCACAGCAGAGACGTGATGGGGGACGCGGTGCTGGTGGTGCAGGGGTTGTTCATCATGTCGTCGCTGCTGGTCATGGTGTCCCTGCTGGTCTTGCTGGGAGTTCGACAAATATGATGCATGGAGGGTATCCTTCACCACTCTCAGATGAACAATGGCAGAAACTGATGAGCTTGCTGGGTAACGACAATCCTTCAAACCCTAGTTCTTCAAACTCTGATCGTCTGATGGGTAAGAATTCTTCTGTCACCTGGATATTCGATACTGGGGCTACTCTTCATGCGACAGGTTCTCGTGACTGTTTAGTTGATTGCTTTGAGGGCCCTGTCTGTTCTGTGATTTTGCTTGATGGGAGCACTATTGAGGCTGTTCTGAAAGGCAAAGTATTTTTGACTGCTTTATTGGTGTTGACGGATGTTCTTTATGTTCCGACATTGACTTACAATTTGATCTCTGTCTCACAATTGATTGGTGCCAAAAATTGTGATATATTATTTACTCCTGATTTGTGTTTTGTTTAGGACCGAAGTACGAGGATGGTGATTGGAGCAGGTGAACAAAGGGGGTGGACTTTACTTCTTGGGGGAGGTTCCAGCTTCTTTGGCTTCGGTGATCCTGGCATGCAGAGAGAGTGATTCCGAGGTTTAGCATAGTAGACTGGGGCATCCTTCAGATAAAGTAATACAGACTTTACCATTTTTCTCTGGTATTAGTGTGTTTTCTCATAAGGCTTGTGATATTTGTCATCAAGCCAAACAGACTCGTGATGCTTTTTCTGATAGTAGTAGTCGTGCTTTGAGATGCTTTGAACTTATACACTGTGATCTGTGGGGACCATATCGTGTTCCGTCATCTAATGGGGCACGATATTTTTTGACTTTGGTAGATAATTTTTCTAGAGCTGTTTGGGTTATTTTATTGACGGATAAATGTGCTGTTTATTCTATGTTTCTTAAATTCATTGCTATGGTGAAGCGTCAGTTTGGGGCTGATATACGTCGTGTGCGGAGTGACAATGGCACTGAATTTAATTGTTTACGAGATTATTTTTTATCTCAAGGTATATTGTTCCAAACGTCCTGTGTTGGGACACCTCAGCAGAATGTAAGGGGTGGAAAGAAAATATCGACATATTTTAAATGTAGTCAGGGCATTGAGATTTCAGGGTTCTCTTTCTGTGGATTTTTGGGGGGAATGTGTTCTGGGTGCATATTATTTGATCAATAGAACACCTTCTAGTATCTTGCATTTTAGGTCTCCTTATGAAGTTTTATATGGTTCGGCTCCTTCGTATGATCATCTACGTATTTTTGGTTGTCTGTGCTATGCGTATGATTTGAAATTCTGACATGATAAATTTGCTAGCAGGAGTAGAAAATGTATCTTTGTTGGGTATCCACTTGATAAAAAGGGATGGAAACTGTATGATTTGGAGACTGGTGAATTTTTTGTGTCCCGTGATGTTACTTTTTATGAAAAAGAATTTTCTGGGTGTGGCTCTGCTAGCGAGATGTCTTCTGCGATACCCCATACATCTGTTGAGGTGCCGGGAGACGATATAGAGGCTTTTGGAATGGTGCCGACTTCGGTTGCTGAGGCCGGAGTAGTTGCTGGCGGCTTGGCATCGAGTGGCGAGGATGCACAGGTAGCTGCAGAAGTATTGACAGGAGAGTCTGCTGGGGGTGATGCGGATACTACTGATGATATAGGGGATACAGTGTTGCCAGAGGTGCCCGACGAGGTAGTATTGGGAAGAGGAATGAGAAAGAAATCACAGCCAGTGCGATTACAGGATTTTGTGACAAATGCTGTTCGAAGTAAAAGTTTCCCTTCACCACAGTTCATCTGTTTCCGTCACTTCCTCAGGTACTTCGTATCCTCTAACACAATTTCTAAGTTATGACATATTTACTGCTGGACACAGAGATTTTCTTGCAGCTATCACTGCAGGTGTTGAGCCTACTTCATATCGCCAGGCCTCGCGAGATTCAGGCTGGCGCGCGGCTATGTAAACTGAAATACAGGCTCTGAAAGATAATGGGATATGGAGACTTGTCGATTTGCCTCCTGATAAGAAAGCATTGGAAAGTAGATGGGTGTACAAAATAAAGTACAACTCCGATGGCAGTGTTGAGCGCTTAAAGGTACGGCTGGTTGTGTTCGGTAATCATCAGGTTGAGGGGATAGACTATTCAGAGACATTTGCCCCGGTAGCTAAGATGCCTACTGTTAGGACGTTCTTGGCTGTTGCAGCTGTGAGAGACTGGACTTTGTACCAGATGGATGTGCACAATGCTTTTCTTCATGATAGAGATCTGACAGAAGAAGTGTATATGAAGTTGCCGCCAGGATTTTCGCATAGTGAACCCAACAAAGTGTGTCGCCTGCGTAAGTCTCTATATGGATTGAAACAGGCACCACGTTGTTGGTTTGCTAAGCTTACTGCTTCTCTGATATCCTATGGATTTATTCAATCTCATTCCGATTATTCCCTTTTCTCCCTTTTAAAGGGAAGGTAGAATTGCATGTTTTGATCTATGTGGATGATATGATTGTGTCTGGTAATGACTCTGGTACTTTAGATGCTTTCAAAAAGTACCTTAGTTCTTGCTTTCACATGAAGGACCTTGGTGTGTTGAAGTACTTTCTTGGCATCGAGGTGGCTCGAAGTGCAGAAGGAATTTTCTTGTGTCAAAGGAAGTATGCTTTGGACATCATTTCACAATGCGGCTTGCTAGGGTCTCGACCTGCTGGCTTTTCCATGGAGCCCAATCACAAGCTGGCAGAATCGACTGGTCAAATGATGGCGGATGCAGAGACTTATCGGAGGCTGGTTGGGAGGTTGATTTATCTATCATTTACTTGTCCTGACTTAGCCTATGCTGTGCATATCTTATCTCAATTCTTACAGGAGCCTCGATAAGATCATTGGCATGCTGCTTTGAGAGTTGTCAGATATCTCAAACATGCACCGGGACAGGGTATTCTTTTGAAAGCTGATTGTGATCTCCGTCTTTCTGGTTGGTGTGATTCCGACTGGGCCAGTTGTTCCTTGACTCGCCGCTCTGTTACAGGCTGGTTGGTGTTTCTGGGGGGTCTCCTATTTCTTAGAAGACCAAGAAGCAACCAACTGTTTCTCGATCTTCCGCTGAAGCTGAATACCGATCTCTCGCTGCGCTTGTTTGTGAGTTGAAATAGTTGAAGGAGTTATTGGTGTGTTTGGCGTTCGCCAGGAGTCTGCTATGTCGGTGTATTGTGACAGTCAGTCAGCCATACACCTGGCTCAGAACCTGGTATTTCATGAGCGCAATAAGCATATTGAGGTGGATTTGCATTTTGTTCGCGATGCTATTAGAGATGGCACCGTAATAGCCTCGCATGTTCCTACTTCTACTCAACTAGCTGACATCTTCACCAAGCCCCTTGGAAAGCATGTGTTTGATTTTTTTCCTTCCCAAGTTGGACATTTGTGACTTGCATGCTCCAACTTGGGGGGGGGGGGGGTGTTAGATTATATTTGTAACTATTGTAAATATGGTCCATAAGTCTAATCATGTAAACACTATATATATTGTAATCAGCCCCCATCAATAAACAAGGCATTATTATTTCCTACAGACCAAAATGTTCCTGAATTAGGATAAATCAAATTGGAGGATAAGTCAAAATTTCTCTTTATCAAAAGAACATGAGGAATAATATAATCGTATTTTTTAAACTAGCATTGCCAAACAACCATAACTCCAAAATATAACCAAAATCATAAGGAAGTACATACATTTGCATTATATGCTGCATCTCTGATAGCAGACTTACAAATATTGAGCTACTTGTTTGGTGTCCGAAAGTGCAATGGAACCCAAGAGAACTTGGACCCAATTTTATCAAGTTCTTATACTAGTGTTGTTTAGTTACAAGAAGGTACATGAAAAGATTGGGGGGGGGGGGGGGGGGGGGGGGGGGGGGGGGGGTGCTATGTGCCACATCACGTAGACATTTTTTACAAAAAATTGTATCAGAAGTATTAAACTTTCATAGTACTGCATATAAGACAACAAGTTTCATAATTTTACGAAAGAACCAATACGGCCCTAGGGGCGTAAGATTTTTTTTAATCTGATTCAGCAGTTAAGTTTGGTTAAGGAAATATTTAATCATAACTAAACCATGGTAGATATACGTCCTATATTTGGGCGGATATTGTCATTATAACCCTATTTTTGGCGTAAAAGCCATTTTTTAAGAAATTTTTTCCTCTTTTTTGGGTTTATCACTTTATTTTTTTTTTTCAGAATTTTTTTCTCTTTTTTTCCTTTTGTTTATCACTTTAATTTTCGGTTTATCAACAGCTTTTTTTTTTCTCTTTGTTTAATCTATTACTTAATTTGTTATTATCTATAATAATATGGATGATAACAAGATCTATTAGTTAATATTTATAATTAATATATTTTTAAAATTATGATATCAAATATCTTTTTTTTAAATATTAACATATATATAATACCACATCTATTATCATTCAAGATATAATTTTCTAGAGACAAATTTAAAATTTATTATGAATAATTTGGATAATGATATATTCAAAATGTAAATTATATTTAAAATAACTACATATAAACACATATTCATAATTAAAATATATTTTTGAGAAATCATAATTAAAACGTATTAAAACTATATTTAAATATTTTAATCTAATTTAAATTTCAATCTAAATTTTATTTCTCATATATTATTTTTTGATACGTGCATTGCATGTAAACGGGAGTAGTTCCGAAAAAGTAATAGATGTCACAATTGGATGACAACAAAATAATTATTTGTTAGCTATATAATATTAATTTAAAATTTATATAAAAATAATTATTTAATTATTTTAATTTCTAAAATAAATAAATTAAGTGTATAGACAATAACAAATTATCATCTAGTCATATGAAAAATATATATAATATTGATAATAAATCTACACCCAAATATAGGGCGTATATTTACCTAGGAGTAAATATCCCCTTAACCAAACTACTTAACCGCTGAACCCGCTGAAATGGATTTATTTTAAGAAAAAAATTATGCCCCTAAATATGGCGTATAATTTACAAATGAATTTTACGTCCTTTTTTTTTTTTTTGACGTTTTGGGTCTTTGCTCATAATATTATGAAACTTGTTGTCTTATACACAATACTATGAAAGTTTAATACTTCTGGTGCAATTTTTTTGCTTTTTTTTACTAAAGTGTTCAGCCCAAGTTCCTTCACCTGCTGGCTGGAACTACACATAACTTGAAAACCTGTATCTTTTTAATGTTATATGCTTTATATTTTCTTCATCCACTCACCAAACAACAAAGATTTGGGAACTACAAACGAGAACCTACAGAACTTTATAGTACCCAACATCTGAAGTTCTTCCAAGTTCTGTGACATTTTTTAGTTCCATGTAGTTCCAAGGACCAAACATGCAATATAATGGTAGGGCCTTCTTGTACAGAGTCTGGTGGACGCGTAGCAATATTTTGGAACTTTCAGGTGGAGGATTTCCATGGAACTTACCAGACGAAACTGTATATTATACATATATATATATATATACAAATGAATGTAAAGACTAAGATAAAAAAATAAATATATGAATATCAGAGCATTGATCAAATTCCAAGTCCGGCCCGGTCCGAAATCCATCGTGCCGTGGATCATATGTTGGGCCGAGTTTAAATTTTTATTCTTAAACCTGGCCCGCTATAGGGCATAGACCTGAGAGGTCCGGCCCAGCCCAGGTCGGCCCATCCAAATTCGGGTTGGACTTACCCAGTTCGGCCCACCCAAATTCGGATCGGCCAGCCCGCCCACTAGACAGCTCTAAATGGAACCCGAGGGAACCCAAATGCAAACAAAATGAGGGAACATGAATCGTTTTCAATTGTGACCCACCTCCGTACATTTGGTAACCATCTGTCCATCTATCGACCGCCGCGTCGCTAAGATCCGTCCACAATAACTTACTAATCAAACAGATCTGTAGTTGTCTACTACTATTTGGGACCACAGTGAAAATGAAAGAAATAATAATAGCTAGTTAGGTTTTTGATTCTAATTTTATATTAGTTTTGAGTTAAATCCTAACATGTTTAATTTTTATTTGTTGTTTTATTTTTTTCTATTATATTCTGAACATGACTAAAAGGATGACCACTACAAGTTGAAAATGAAAGTATAATAAAAAACAAAAAACAAAAAATTAATATCTAAACTTTTCAATTTTAGATGTCAGAACTTGAATCCTAAGATCATAAAAATATAGGGTCTAAATATTAATTAGTCAAAATAATAACGGACAAATGAATATGATTGAACCCTCCCATGGACAAATTTTTGACCACTACCAAAGTTTCAGATTTTTAACGAAGGAATATAGATTGAAGTTCCATTTTATAGGTCAAGGGCTCGTTTGGCTTCTAATGTTACTCCGGAACATGTTCCGAGGATGTGAGCTCCATAGTTTTAGTCCAACGGACATTTTTGTTGATGGGTTCCAAGAGTTTTTTCTTTTCTTTTCCATGGTTCGGTTGAAAAACATTAAAAGACAAAAAAAAAAAAAAAAAAGTGATAGGACCGGCCAGACTAAAACATGGTGGAATTTGTGAATGTAATAAAATGCTAATGTTTTTGGTAATTTCATAGGAGGACAATGAACTGGCATGAAAAAAAAAGGTTCAATTTTCTAATATTTAACCATATATTTGAAATTTTTGTGGGGGTATGTTTGGTTCTCATCTTAGTTTCTATAGGAAATTACTGAAACAGATGGCCTAGGATTTGGATTCAACAAATTTTCCTTTTTAAATTTTGCAATAAATAATATTCTTCGACGAAAAATCTCTTTCCTAAAATGCTCCCATAGATAAGAAAATTAGTCAAATTGGAGTTCCCAATTTCCATATGTTTGGAGACTACGTAACTTGTAGTCTTGTAGAAGCGAAAACTATGTAACTTTAAGATATGCAAGTTTTTGTTCTATTTCTTGACCGTGTTTGGTTGCATGGTGAACCAAAGAACTTAAAACTGGGGAGCGGAGACCCATCTTTCCCTCTCAATTTTTTATTTTTTATAGAGCTCAGTTGGTCTATTACTCGCTACTGCAACAACCGGTTGTGCCAGTCGGGTGGGTCTACTGTTGGAATCCAGTCTGAAATACGAGTAACTGTTTTAGGTATTGTTGGTGTTTTTGCCTTTGGACTAGGAAAGATAGTCCCACATCGGCAAAACCAAATGGTGAATATCTCAATATAATGCATTGCTTGTGTTGAGGTGTGCACATGAGGTGTAGTGGGGCACAAGTGTGTGCCATGTGGGAGTATTTTCCTAAAAGGAAAAATGATTAATTCTAACAAAGATATAAGTTTATTTTTGTTGTGCGGACACGGACACGGACTCTAGGATGTCTCGTGCATGCACGGGAGTGTTCGGAGGGTAGGCGTGGACTGGCACACTTCTATGATGATTGTGGGATGATCTAAAATATCAAACTCTATTTTTGAGTATTGGTATTTTAGTCCCACATCGGATAGGAGAAGAGGTGAAGTCTCAACTCCACTCTATAAATAGAGCCCCTTGGCCTCCTTTGGAAGATGCACCAAGAAGAGAGTTAAGGGAGTCTGTAAAGTCCAGGAAGTCCGTTCAAGTCTCAAATATTGACTTACGAGCGTTCCAGAAGTTCTTCGTGAACTTGCTGGTTCCTGGAAGTAGATCGTGTTGGGACGAATCTTGCTTTGAGCAACGGTGATCTTAATCACCCCAGCAAGAACCTTTACTCTTCTTCTTTCTTCTCCTTCATCTGAGTTGTAACTCAGTTCTGTCCGTCTGCAACTGCGATTGCAAGGAAGAACGTGAGATTTATTTTCTGAACTCAGTTCTGTCCGTCAGCAATTGCGATTGCTTGGAAGAACGTGAGATTTATTTTTCTGATTATTGTTGTTTTTGTAATCAGATTCATATTATAGTGTTCCTCTTGGATCTCGAGGATTATCAGAAGGTGGACGTTTGTTGAACCTCTGATCTCGACATTGAGTCTACCATCTTTGGTCAAGCCCCGAGACTAACATGTATAATAGAATTCATATTTTATTTCTATTTAGGAAATCCTATTATGCCTAAAATATGATCGAGGTAAACCGCAACTCGGTGGGAGCTAACGACCCTATAGATCGCAGCTCGATGTGGGCTCATAATCTATAGTAAGTCTCTGTCGTAGCTATGTGGGGGCTCACAGTAGATAGTGGTCAAGTATAGTCAACGCCTATAACAAAATTCTCGCATAAAACTACGAGTCGAGTCAAGTCAAGTAAATCAAACATGTCAAGTCCAAGTCAACTCCCTATCAATCATGTCAAGGGAACATGACATAGGATCGAACAAGGACAATCTCAAGAAGTATACAAGATATAACATACAATAATGAAAGATAGAAACCATTTACATGCATGTATAACGATAAAATAATAATAACATGAACAGAAACAACAGGTAATCAAGTATGACTGAAAAGAAATAACAATATAGTAAATGCATATAAATACTATACAGTTCGATAAGGTATACTTATGTGTGGTCCAAGTCTCCGTTGAATTTGCAATACCAAATCTACCAAGAATCAACATACACTAGAAGAATTGTTTAGCATTCTAGTTGCACATGGGACATATAGGTTTTCTAAACGACAAGTCTACATGTGCTTCTATGATTTTTAGACCTAGTTTTGTAGTTTTGATTTCCGAAATTCAAGGCTAAGTCCGTATTTCAAAGGCATACATATAAATCATCTAAAATCATAAATATAATAATTTTATTATAATCTATATGGAATTAACTGCTGCATTCCAGATTTAGAATTTTAAGAAAAAATTCATAGCTAGTTGATTCTATGTCAGCTAGTCTACCCGAAACTTGTCTGAAATATCACCAAACTTCCAATATACCTAAATAAATGAATTAACATTTTAAAAAATAATTAATACTGATAATTTCTAAGAATATAAACTCATATTCAATTGCCAAATCAACTTCTAAATTTTAGTTATTCCATATGTCAGCAACTTATAATCTGAAAAGCTACTATATTGACCCATATTTTTTTTCATTCAGATTTTAGGTGATAAAATCATGAGAATATTTTTAAAAATTATATGTTACATTAATAAATCTACATTAAAATCAGTTTTAAAAATTTCTAACAATCACTCAAAATTTGCACCGAAAAGGCTCAAACTAGTCCTACCGTAATCCGAACTTTCAGCAATCCAACCTAATATGAATGATAAAATGGCATGAAAGATGTCAAAATATGGGTTTTAGAACATTAATTCTCAGATTTCTACAGAATTTATACCATGGAGATTCGAGATAAAAATTTAGAATCTTTACCGAAAGCCTTCAAAAGATTGGTTGTTGGTACTCCTTCTTGTCCAAAAATACCACTCTTTGCTTTGCTTAGCTTGCTACTCCTTGTTTGATGGGTTGAAGGTGATGGCAATAGCTCTTTGATGGATTTCATGGTAAAGAATATTACCATACAGTGGCTATGACCTATATCTATCAAAACTCATGTAAAAATAGGTTATAATATGATTAAATCTCATAACTAAATATTCTTTTTAGATCCTAAAATAATCACCTATTTATGTGTCAAACTATGTCGTAATTACAATCAAGAACATGGCTTAATGGCACACAATTTAATAGTTCAGTTTTGGGAAAGAAAAATATAGGTTAAAAATACTTTCTTTACAGAATCAAAACACGTATAAATTCAGTTTTAAAGTTTGATAACAAACCCACAAACAATCGCATCAATAACTATCAAACTAGTGCTACTGTTAGCCAATTTTATCACCAATCTATCATGCAAGCTAGATGGGTATTAATATGACAAAAGATGGCAAAGCATGGGTTTCAAAGTATTAGGTTAACATAATTTTATGAGAAATATCATGCCATAGGGTTTGAGAAAGAAAGACTGAATCTTTATCGAAAACTTCAGAGGATTGGATGATGTTGCTTCTTCTTGTCCAAGAAGCACTCCTTCTTGCTTGTCCTTGGGTTGTTATCCTTGCTTGGTGGGTTGAAGATGATCATAATGGAGTTTTGATGGTAAATATGGAGTCTTTATGGTTGTTTGGTGGAGTTTAGGTGAAATGATGAATTTTGGATGGAGGAGAAGGTTCTTCGTTATGAAGATGATGATGGATGGGTGCTTGGGCAATATGGGCTGCCGAATTTGTGAGAGGGTCAGCCAAGGAGAGAGAGGGGATTAGCTAGAGTTAGGGTTATGGTTTTGCTGTAGGACGGTATATATGTGGACTTTGGATGTGTTTACATGCATATAGGGGGTTTGATGGGCTTTAAGGGGTCGGCCAACCTAGGGCCTGCACATGGGGTGGTCAGCCATGCATGGGGTTGCCATATAGGGTCTGGTAGGGGTAGGTTATGGTGTTGGTTAGTTAGGGTTTTGAGTAGTTTAGGTATTACCAACTAGGATTACACCTATAGGTACTTTCTATATATAGAAACTTCTATAAATAGAAACATATCAATTTAAATTCAATACATAAAATACATGTAAGCCTCCTGAATTTTAGAGTTATTTTTTCATTTATCTTATTATTTTATTTAATATAGTTATTAATAGATATTTTTTCCACTATTATTTTGATCATTAAATACTATTTTCTGTAGCTTTGATTTTTGGATCACAAAAAATGTCAATCTCTCGAAATGTCCTTCATATGTTTCGATCTAGACAAGTTTTCTTAATTTTGATATATCATGTACCCCACTCAAACACGTTTTCTTGTATTCTATTTTCGTCGCACAACTTTCGTGTCAAATTAGGCCAACTTGCTATCTATCGTAAAACTTGTCATACTTTCCAATTTATTTCGGGACTCGACATCGATCCAACCCATTCGACCCAATATATAATTTTGAGCCTACTACACGTATGCCAATGGTGTCCCACACAATTGAGTTTTTGTGTGCTATTTATTTTCAAATGACACACAAGACCAAATATTAGACTTATTGGACTCAAATCGATCACAAAAATTCAACCAACCCAAAACTAGTCCAACTAGGAACCCTATTTTGTCGTCCTTGATTTACTCTGCTATTTTAGCCTATTATTTGAAAGCTAACATGATCGAGCTTGTTCGAACATGTATATTACTGCGTGGCCAACTTTAATATATTATTTCAGATAAGTTCCGGACAAAACTAGAAGGTGAATTTTGCCATAATCATGGACCGATCCTAAAAATCTAAATTTGGAATTCAGAGGTCAAAATTAGTATAAATCATCTTTTAATTATATTTTTTATAGTTTTTATATGATTTATATACTTGTCCATTTGTTGGAGACTTAACCTTGAATTTTGGAGGTCAAAAACCATAAATCTAGGTCTCGGTGTCCCATGAAAACATGACTTTTTGGAGGTTTAATGGAATTTTGGTGGAGAGATGAGTTAAAGGAGAGACTTTTAGTTGATGTAGATGGATGAGAAGATGTATTGAAGGGTTGGAAGGGGAAGGGATGATGAGGGGCTGCTATTTTAAAATTTTTGAGGGAGGGGGCTGTTCGGCCTAGTGAGAGTGAGAAAATTGAGTTTTAGGGTTAGGATTTTGATATATATATATATATATATATATATATATATATATATATATATATATATGGGTGGCTTTGGGCTATATTAGAATGGGTTTATGGGTGTTTAATTGGCCAAAAGGAGGGGGCCGACCTTGGGGTGTTCGACCATGGCAAGGGTTTCCATCTAGGGTCAGATTTGTTTTAGGTAGGGTATTGGTTGGTTAGGCTAGTTAATGCCAACTAGGTTTATATATAGGTACCATACATATATTGCTACTTCTATATATAGAAATATATCAATCAAAACTCAATATATATATATTAAAGAAATACATATATATACATGGAATATTTAGATGCTCTACATGCCTATTTGAAATTTGAATTCTGGTAGGAAAGGTGGTTGGTCAATATGTTAGGGTAAATAATATGTAATTCGATATATGAAAACCAATACACACACACACACACACACACACACACACACACACACACACACACACACACACACATAATCCAATCTAATATATAAATCCTCCATATATATACATGAATATACAATAGATACACTACATGCCTAATTAGGATTGGATTTAACTTTGGGTCAAATATAAACTAATGTCAACTATGATTACACCTAGGACACTTTGTATAAATAGAAAATTTTCAAAAATTGAAAATATATTAATTTAAATAAATTATAGGCTTAATTGCTAATTGCTACCCTCAACTATCACACTTTTTCAAGTTGATACCCTAAACTTTTTTTCGTAACAGATTGATACCTCAACTATTTTTTTTTTTCAACTTAATACCTAACATTTTAAAAAACCCCAAAATGCCCTTATCCTTTCCCTCCCTCATCCCCTCCCCCACTCCGCCCCCCCCCCCCCACTCCGGCCCCCCCCCCCCCCCCCACCCCCCCTGCTAGCTCCGGCCGAGGAGGGCGGCGCGGGTTGGCGAGGACGAAGCCGGCGCGGGGGTTCCTGGAGGCCGCGGGGCCGCCGGAGCCGTTGAAGCGGACGACGGCGAGGGAGAACGCGACGGCGGCGTGGGAGCCCAGCGCCGCTCGTGCCATCAGAGCCGCGCCGGAGCTAGCAGAGGGGGGGTGCAGGCGAGGGCGGCGGAGGGGGATGGTGCAGGCGAGGCGGGGCGGGGGGGGGGGGGGGGGGAGGGGGGGTGCGGAGGGGAGAGGGGGGGGGGGGGTGGCCTGGAGTAGAGGGGGGGTGAGTGGTAGTTTTAAAATTTGGGTAAGGGCATTATTGTCCAAAAAATTATCTGGGTATCAAATTGTTACAAAAAAAAGTTTAGGGTATCAACTTGAAAAAGCGTAATAGTTGAGGGTATCAAGTAGCAATTAAGCCTAAATTATATATAAAATATATATCTACATGGATGTATTTGAATGTACTACATGTCTACATGAGTTTGGGTTTGGTTCAGGACAAGTTTGAGCTAGTTTGGTACAATCGGATCTCCTAAAAAGTCAAAAGTCCTTATAACTAATTAATTAAGCCAAAAATATGGTTTAAGCCACAACTTGACTTATTACCATACAAGGGACATAAATATGGCTAGACCATCCCTACCATGGCTAATATGCTAGTCATGGCACATGACTACACTAGCCATGTAACTACCACTTTTCTAAAACAAGGATAATTTTGAACTTTTATAAAATTTATCATGATGTTATTAAATAATAGATTTAAATCATGTTAATGATTAATTGGTGAATTTTTGATTATTTTTATAATATTTAAATTGATGTATTGTGATTGTGTCCCTTTCTAGTGAAACCTTAGAACTACGTAGCCTAGAGACTAACCATGACCATGGAGACCTAATCAATGTGATTAGATTAGTTCACTACCACTTTCTAGGCTAAGAATATTTTGGTAATTTGTGAATTATTATTATTTTTGAATTTTAATAATTAATATTGTGCTAAGTGAGATATTAGGCCTAAACCTAGAATTGCCCTAATCTAGATGTTGATAATGAACCTAGAGGCTTAGTTAGTAGAAATCAACTAAATGACTAAGTTTTAGAATATCTAGATATTATGTTGATAATGAACCTAGAGGCTTAATTTCAAGACCTAATTATTAGAAACAAATGTTAATTCCTAATTAGTTGTTACTTTTTTTTTTTGAAACAGAAAATTGCATTAACACATTAAGGGATTACAAAGTTCATGTCATTAAGAACATGAGATGAAATACATTCAGGAATATCATCATAAGAAACTAGATGATTTGATTGACTGAAAGAGAAAGTATCTGAAACTTGGTGAAGAGTTTCAGTAGCCAAATAATGTGCACAGGAATTTGATAATCTGTTGACGAAGCAGAAGGAGATAACACCAGAGGAATTGAGAACTCTCCTAGCATCTTCAATAGTATGCGTGACTCGCCAAGGAATTGATACCCAATTGAAATTAGTAGCATCAATCAGAGGTTTGCAATCACCTTCAATAATCACATGGTTGAGCTCTTCACTGGAATATAGTAATAATGCTAAACTTAATCCCAGGGCCTCCGCTTCAATTGGACTTCCACCACCTTCTAACTTGGAGAAAGCTTTCATGAAGCAACCATTTGCATCACGGAGAATAGCTGATGCAGCCATTTTCCCATCCACATACGCTCCATCGAAATTAATCTTCCAAGTATTAGGTGCAGGCTTGATCCAATGTGTTGGATGGTGAGGTGCTTCCATAGTGTTGCCAGGAATAGAATTCTTTGAGTTGATAGCTTCAAATTTGGCCTTCATATATACTGACAGCTTCATTGTAGATGCTTCTAACACAAATTGGCTTTTGTTCAAATAAGGATTTGTTTCTAGCCTTCCAGATGAACCATAAGTGATAAAAAGCAAATGAGATTTTGTCTTGATCTCCCTCAGTTAGCAAGTCTGTGATAAAAGCTATCACCGATGTTGAATTGATGATTCGATGAGCAATTGATGAATGAAATTGCCATGATGTACCTGTAATTGGACAATGGAGAGTTAGATGATCAATGGTTTCTGGATATACCTGACAGAGTGGACAATTGGCATCAATATGAGCAAGGCGTCCATTGATGTTTGCATTTGTTGGAAGGGAATTGGACATGAGCCTCTAGATGAACATAAGGACTCTGGGGAATTGGAGGGACGTGCTTGGAAGATAAAAGGAACATCATCATATATTCATATGTGTGATGACAGATCAAATTCGGAGAAGATGGTATCCTAGAAATTATTGCACCATTCTTCTACACATTCCCATACAATCTAATAATTGAAGACAAAGGATACATGGTGAGTCCGATATATAGAATAATTTCTCTAAATAAGTGCCAAAGTGTTTGGACATGCAACATGTTTCCGTCTTGATCTAGATGTCCTGAAAGACACAACTCCTGATTCAGAGGTTATGTGGCCAAATCCTCTGCGCCTGATATTTTGGCGACACTCTATGTTTGTCAGGTTTATGTTTTTGCTCGCAAAGTCCTAACAATTAAACTATCGGAAAAAGAGAAAGGAGTGAAGTTGGATGATTGATCAGAATAAGTTTGATCTTAATATAAACTCACTCACTTCTCACATTATATACACCAAAGACATGATATCATGAATATAATTTGTACAAGAAAACCACTCCTAGCTATAGCTAGCTACACAAATAATGAGTTCAACGATTAGCCTGAGGAATAACTCTCCCCATTGTCCCCATTGCATTGCCAAACCCGACGGCACGGAACTTGATCATCTCCCCTCCTGTCGCCGCCTCCGCGGCTGCCGCTGTCGCCGGTAGGGGATTGACAGTCCTCCGATATGGCCCGAGCCACTTGGCCAGCATGTACCTCCTCTTCCTCCAAGGCGGAACCTCCAGCTCCTTACTCCTCATCGACCTCTTCGCCGCCTCTGCCATCATCCTCACCACCTTCTTCACCTCTTCGCGTCTCCCCACCATCACTCGCGGCAGTGCCGCCGACACTCTCCTATACTCCTCCGTGCCTCTCGCCACTTGGAATTCCCTAGCGAACTCTAGGTCTACTATGTACCTAATCTCCTTCTCCTTCTCGTCGTCGTCCACGACCACGACGTCGATGTACTCGTAGCTGCCTGCCGTCAGGCCCCCGCCGCCGCCCTCCCATCTAGCCTTGCAGATCCCAGCATTGTATCCCAACTCCCTCAGCCGTGCCAACGCCGCACGCCGGCACGCCGACCTGCTGCTGCTCGATCTCATCAGCCCTCCCAGCGCCTCGTCGACGATCCCTACAACGTCGGAGCGGAGCCGTCGGAGGAAGGCGTCCGGTCCTCCCGACGGGTCAAGAAGGCGACGTATCGCCTCCGCGTCATCTGAACTGCAATCGTCGCTCTCGCCACTGTCGTCGACGACATGATCGTCATCGGAAGGGAGGGGCGCGGCCGCCTGCGCCTCGTCGTCGTCCATGTGGAGGAACGCGTGGATGGGGCCGGAGAACAGGGGGTCGGCCTCGTGCTCGCTGCCGCTGCTGGAGTAGTGGCCTAGCACTTCGCCACGGAGCCTGGCTTTCACCCTGTCGTCCAATGGGTCCGATACCCGCTTCGCCCGTATCCACATTGCCATCAGATCTAGAGAGAGAGAGTGTGTGTGTGATGGATTAGGGTTTGTGAAGGATTAGTGGCAGTTTTATAATTATAGAGAGAGAGAGAGAGAAATTAATAGGGGGAGATGTTGACATGGTGAGGACATGCAATGATGTAGTCATCAACAGAGAGATGATAGGTCAGTAAAAGCTAACAACAGAACAAGTATATTCGTTGAAGAGTCCTTCTCTGAGCTTATATAATGGAATATCCGGAGTTTTTTCTCCGCATGTATATATATATATATATATATATATATATATATATATATATATATATATATATATATATAATATATATATATTCTCCCTACAACAAATACTATTCTAAAAAATAAAAAATAAATGAGGCTACTAATTCGCTTACGAGCGAAATGCTGATACGCTCTCCCTCACTCTGATTCTTACCATTCATCAATGGCATATATAGTTGCGCGCATGGCACGATCTGTATGTAGTTGATTTGCCGTCTCGATACATTGAATCGTTGTAAATGCGTCTATGTTCAACGTACTCGAGGCCGAGGTAGCAAAGATATGTATATGATGTATCAATAGTGATCATTTCAGAATATCATGATGATGATGTTGTTATTGTTGTCGTTGTGTAAATATGAAGTAATGCCTACACATTATGAATTATTGGCCGCTTGTTAAACTCCTCACATGGCTTATAGTTCGCACAAGTTAAATTAGGAGTATTTTGAAATGTGAGAAACCATTGGAAGAGAACATAGGAAGAGCATCATTAGTAAGATTCATCTCGGGTTTCAATTTCTAGATTCAGAAATTTGATGCTTATTTGGTTGAATAATACTAAGCTTCATTTTCGGTTTCAATTTCTAGATTTTCGGTCTCATCCTATCCAGGCCTGGGTCTCATCCCCAGTTCCACATTCTAGATTCTCAATTTTAAATTATTATTTTTTTCACGTCAATTTTTGACCACATAATCTTTAGGAGCGAAGCTCACTTTATCATTGCCTAGCTACTATTCTCATACAAGTCCAACCATTTTACATTTAGGCCTCGTTTAGTTCACGGATTTAAGGAACCAAGAAAGAAAAATTGTTCCTTTCCTTTGTTTAGTAGCCACAAACTTGGGAATCAATTTCCTGACAAGGGAGAAAATTGGTGGGAATATGGTTCCACTCAAGACCCATGGGATTGATTTTTTCTCTTCCTTTCCTAACATTTATTACAAAAGTTATGACAAAAGTAACCATATGTCATTGCTTATTTTACCATTAATGTTATTTTTTATAATATTATTTTTATTTTAAAAGGTAAAGATATTATTGGAACATTGTTATATTTTGCTTTCCTTTCCTAGATAGTTTTCTTGTTTTACCAAACAACAGAAAGAAAATGTGACATGAATCCTACTTTTCCATTTCCATGGAAAATACAAGAAAATTTATTTCCTTTCCATGAACCAAACGAGGCCTTAGTTTCTCTTTTTCTTTTTTTAAATTTGGGCCTTAAGATGAAATTTTGAGCACCATCTACTACTGATGCTCTAAGTCTAAGGGGTTTGAAACTGCCATTTTTATTGTAAATGATCGTTGGTGTAGCAGTTTTAGTGTTTCGATACCACTTGCAACTCCATTGCAAGTGGTTGTGATATGATATTTCATTGCAATTAAAAGTGTCAATTCTTCATTAATCAGTTGCAGAAGAAATAGATCGCAAATCCATTGCAAGTGGCTATACTCTCTACTTTTCTAATTCTAACATACACTTTAATGTTGTAAACCAAACAAAATGGTTTGAAACCAGTGGCAGATCCAGGATGAAATTCTACTGCGGGCACAATCATAAGGAGATTCGGAAACAATGCCTCTAAAAATTGAACATATAGAAATAAAGTACAAAATTAAAAATTAAACATACAAAGTACTCTAAACAACCCAAACAATGGGCTAATTTTTAGTACGAAAGGTAGAAATTGTTCTCTACGAGTTTTCACACAATAAATCATTACATGTCAGTGATCTCACAATGTTCTAAATAATTTTGACCTAAATTTATTTTGACATAATTTAATTTTGAAATTTACTTTTGATCATGCAGGTTGCTTCCTTCCAGAAGTAGTTCTATAAACTCCGTTCTCACTCCACTCCTCCGGGACTCTGTTTTGTAAAAAGAAGAAGAAGTGTAATACCGTAGGCTAAAGAAAAAAAATGGAAAAACTTGCAACTTGAAAGAAAAGAAGAAGAGGCAGAACATGCTGCTGTGCTGCCTTTGTAATACAGCAATACACAAGTGAACTTGGCTGGCCCCACGCGATGTGGTCCAACGGTCCCAATCAATTTTTCTTCACTGGACAAATTTTTCCTGAAACAATTCAAGCAATACACTCCACTGACCAGTCCCACGGTCCCACTACACATACATTCTAGTTGTTTTTTTTCAAATTTTCTCCACTGGGAGCCCACCCCCAGTGCAAACATGTGTGTCCACATGACGGAATGCAATATCTTAGCTTCAAAAAAAATTACAATTTTTTAGTTTTCAGTAGGGACATCGCCCCCCACTGAACTGCATGTAGGTCTGCTCCTGTTTAAAACTCCTCACTTATGGGCCGGATACAAAAAAAACTATGCATACATACATATTTTAAATGTGATACATTCACATTTTAATTTATTATATGTATACTACATTATAATAAGTTGAAAGTGACATGACTCCCACACACTTTTTGAGGAGCTACAGGTATCCAAACAAGTCTCTAACAGGTTGTGACAAAAGAATGGTTCTAATAATGTTCTCTTGTGAATTAATCTGGACTTCTAACCACATATTCGGCTTTAAAGGCCCATGGGCCGTATTTTTTAGGACAAGTCTCATTGGGCTGTTAGTTCTCCTAGCTGATCAAGCCTAGTTGATCCATTCGTGGAAGAATTATTGTTTTCGTTTGGGTCAAAGACTAGCTAACTTACAAATTATGGATACTTCACCCAACACTTTTTCTTGTAATTCCAAGCTATTGGAGTATGCAAGTAGTAATTAGTTTATTGTTTTAAAAAAATGAAGTTATCAATATGAGAAACTTTGAAATTAATTAAAATGAACAGTGAGAGGCATGAGCTTATAACCTAGCTAGCCTACCTAAACTATTCAAGCACCAACTTGACAGCTTATATACTAGGTTTGTCATTAATTAACAAAATATTCTTTGCGATATATATATATATATATATATATATATATATATATATATATATATATATATATATATATATATATATATATATATATATATATATATATATATACACTATGGAGGGTGTCTACTTGTCACCCTCCACATGCTATCATCATGCACCCATGTGCTTGATGATAGCATGGAGGGGTGACAAGTAGACACCCTCCCGTGAGGTGGCATCCTACCTCCCTTATTTTGTTTATATATATATATATATATATATATATATATATATATATATATATATATATATATATATATATATATATATATATATATATATATATATATATATATATACCATACACAAAAGTCAAGGCCTAAACTTCTAGCTAGCTACAGCTTCATGTATGGTTCTGCTAACAATAATTTCATGCTCTTGCTTAGCATGAAACATGCCTCTGCTAACAGTAATTTGTTGTCACAAGCGAAAAAGATTCCATGGTCACTTGAGATTGTTAAATGCGTACGCTAATTAAACACACACGGCACATTATACAAGTAGCTATACTATCATTAGACCATCTGCAATGGTGATTTCTAAAATTGAGTTCTTATCCTACTTGGCATTGTATTTTAAGGAGATTTCTGTCCTAGTTGAAAGAGTTTTTACATAGAAATTGTAGACATATAAAAATGTTCTCCAATGGTTCTCCATTTATATCCTATGTGTCATATAGTAAAAGAACCAATTTAATGGTGTGGGGTCCAATAATAATTGTCATGAGAGATGTGAGAATTTCTATGAGAGTTTTTACATGTAGAAACCCTCCTAGAAAGTTTCCATCCTACATCATTGCCACCTAGGATAGAAATGGTGATAGAAATCACTATTGGGAGAAGTTTTTTCTAAAATGAATTTCTTCCATAGAAATATGGAAGATAGAAATCCCCATTGGAGATGGTCTTAGCTACATAAATACTCTCTCAGAGCATCATTAGTAAGGCCCATCCCATTTTCTAGATTCTAGATTTAGAATGTAGGAGCTCATTTTGTAGAATAATAAGTCTCATCCCTAGTCCCAATTTCTACAATTTCGGTCCCAACCCATCCATGGGTGCTAAGGGTTGGGCCTCCCAATTTCTAGATTCTAGATTGTAGAAACTCGTTTTGTAGAATAGTAAGTTCCAATTTGGAGCCCAACTTTCTAGATTCTAAACTTTATATTATTTTTTTCCTACATTAATTTTTGACCACACAATTTTTGGGACCGGAGCTCACTTTATCATTTCCTACTATTCTCTTACAAATCCAACCCATTCTACATTTACCTTTTTTTTGAAATTTTGGGCTCCAAATTGCATTGGAGAGTCCCAACTACTAATGATGCTCTCAATAGCTCTTCAATTTCTGTGAGTACTAGATATGTGAGATTATTCGTCTGACACAAGAAAACCTGTTTAGTCAAACAGGTTACTTATCAACCCTTTAATTTGCAACGGGAATGATTTGGTTAAAAGCAATAAACTACTAACACTCCAATCACATTCCACCACAGAGTAATTAACTACTTCCTCAATTACTTGTCTACCAAGTTAAGGAGATGCTCTTAGAGGAATATCTCCAACTTTATCTAATTAATTCTCTTGCTTATGATTCACCCTAGTATTGATTATAGAGACAATTTATAACAAGTAAAGGGGACCTTCTCTTTCTATAGGTAAAAAAGAAAGAAGGAGATTGCATTCTTTGCATTGCAACATGCTTTTATAACTCATTAACAAGAAGCATGTATCCTTACTGGGTGATGTGTTGAGCATCGACAAACTCTTTTCGAGCGAAGATAAATAACTTTTTAAAGAAAGTGTGGATATAGAGATACTTCTCAAAGCCATTTTTAATTATTTTCTTTACTATTTTGGATCCCTAACAATGGGTCATGTCGTAATTTGTTGCACCAACGATCGGCCTACCAAACTCTGTAGGTACGTAACACATGTTCTATTACCCAAAGCATTTTGGTAAAGGGCGGTCCCAAGGCAGGGGCTGGGGTGGGCTGCAGCCCGCCCCCAAAAGAAAATTTTAGTTTTTTTTCTCATATATATATATATATATATATATATATATATATATATATATATATATATATATATATATAAAAGAAAACTAAAATTGTCAATCCCAGAGCAGTAAGGAAAGTTGAAACTTTTGAGTGATGAAGTAGAAGTCTTGAAAATGTAGAATTATGACACCAATCATTTCTTATCATAGAACACTGCAAAATAAGATGATCATTAGTTTCTTCACATACCTGACATAGTGGGCATACTGCATCAACATTGTCAATCCTTCGATGAATATTTGATTTGGTAGGCAATGAATTTGTAAGTGATCTCCAGGCAAAGAGAAGAACACGCGGGCAGATATGAGAATTCTTCCAGAATTTCTTCCATTCAGTAAAGGAAGATGAACCAGAAAGATTTGTCTCTCTGTTGAGAGATTCATGAATCACTCGATAAGCCGATTTTGTAGTAAGGTTGCCATCTTTGGTATGCCTCCAATAAAGAGTATCAGATAATCCAGAATTTGATAATGGGATATTGAAAATTGCCTCAGCTTCATGGGAAGGAAATAATAGTAGAATCATGTCAACATTCCAGGTATTTGATTGTGTATGAATCAATTCATTAACAGTAGTCACCTGCTCTTTAGCAAGAGGATAGCCTATTACCCGAAAATCAGGCAGCCCAGGCACCCAAGGATCTTCCCAAATTTGAATATTTATACCATCACCCACAGACCAAATGATAATGCCATGTAGAAATTCTCTACATATCAATATACTAGACCAAACACATGAAACAGTAGATGTTGGTACCACCGACCAAAAGCAAGATGAATGCAAGTATTTACTTTCCAGAAGTTGAACCCAAAGGGACTGTTTATCCTTTAAGAATTGCCAAGCCAATTTCATAATCAATGCCAGATTTGAAATATAAGGATCACGAATGCCAAGTCCTCCCTGGAACTTTGGTTTTGTAAATTTAGACCAAGCAGTAAAATGAAGCTTCCTCTTACTATCATTATCACCCCACCAGAAATCCCGTTGTTGTTTAGAGATGGAATCAGTTACTTTCTTTGGAACAAGATAGGAAGATAGGTAATAAATAGGTAATGAAGCAAGTGTCGATTTGATTAAAACAGTTCTACCAGCATGAGAAAGACAACTCCTCTTCCAACCTTGGAGTTTACAATTACTGCTAACAATCAAATCAGAAAATGTATTCAATCTCTTTTTGGAAAGTTGAAGTTTGTGGCCAAGGTATTTATCAGTGGAGGACATGGCTTTAACACCCAATAAATTTCGATACAATTGGCACATATATGGGTCAGTGGATCTAGAAAAGAAGATTGAAGATTTATCGAAGTTTATTCGATGACCAGACCATTGCTCAAAAGTTTGAGTGATATTTTTAGCTTGAAACAAATTATGCAGTGAGCATTTCCCAAAGAGAAAAATATCATCAGCAAAAGCTAAATGTGAAAAAGAAACAGGGCATCTAGGAATCTTGACACCATCATAAAACTCATTCCTTTCCATTATAAGCATAAATTGTGAAAATATTTCCATACACAAAATGAAAAGATAAGGTGAAAGAGGACACCCTTGACGAATACCACAACTAGGCTTGAAGGATTTAGTTGGAATACCATTCACAAGTATAGCAAATGAAGTGGATGTAATACAGTTCATGATAAGAGAATGAGATTTCCCAGATATACCAAAACCAAATAAAACTTGGCTAAGAAAGTTCCAATCAAGTCTATCATAAGCCTTAGATAAATCCAGTTTCAAAGCAAAGGAACTATTAACAGAACTAAATTTGGAAATGGAATGAAAACTCATAAGCAATAATAACATTATCTCCAATGTGTCTCCCAGGAACAAAAGCATTTTGTAATGGATTTATAAGATTTGGAAGAAATGAACGTACTCGATTAGCAAGAATTTTTGAAATCACTTTGTATAAGACATTACATAAAGCAATTGGTCGAAAATCATTAGCAGTAGAAGGAGAAGATGATTTAGGAATCAAAGTAATGAATGTATGATTCAACATCCTTGGCATAACAGTAGAAGAGAAATATGTTTGAATGAGATTAATTACCTCAGTTCCAATCAAATCCCAATTTTTTTGATAGAAAGCAGCTGGATAGCCATCAGGACCTGGGGATTTATAAGGGCCCATACACATAACTGCCAATTTAATCTCCTCCTCATCAGGAATGGCACTCAACCCTTCATTATCTGCAGTAGAGATTCTATGAAGCTCAGATAATATATGCAAAGGAACAGGGTTAGTACTTGATTTAGTGAACCGAGCACCAAACTGAGAAATAAATTCATCTGAAATATCCTTCTGTGTGTTCACAACTTCACCATTATCCTTAGTAATAGTATGAATAAGATTCCTGTGATGCCTAGCAGTTGCAGATAAATGGAAAAAACGAGTGTTTTTGTCCCCATCTCGTAACCAAGAAATATGAGATCTTTGTTTCCATTATAAGTCTTTTTGCATAAGAAGTTTGTGAGCAGTAATTGAAGCTTGCGTTCTTCAACATATTTGTAATCTGAACATGGAAGAGACTGGATAGAAAGGAGATTTTCTTCAATAAGTTTAATATCCTTGTCAATATTCCCCATTCTAGAGAAACCCCATGCTTTAAGTCTAGGAAGTAAAATGTAAAGCTTATTACCAAAATCATGGGAATGAATGTTCCCCCACAAGTCAGCAAGAGTCTTTTTAAACCCAGGTTCATAGGTCCAAGCAGCTTCATATCGATTAGGCCGTCTCCCTTTAATAGTGGTAGGTTCCAATAATAACAATATAGGATTATGATCACTATTCAAACATGGAAGGTGAAGAATATAAGCTTTAGGATATATAGAGCGCCACTGTGTATCAGACATAGCTCTATCAAGTCTTTCAGCAATATTATACTTGGAATGTCTGCGGTTATTCCAAGTAAAAGCAGGCCCAGAGTAGCCCAAATCCATAGCAGCAGTATTATTGAACCATTGAATAAAATCTTTGTGGTGCTGAAAATTGAAGGGATTTCCCCCACATTTTTCTGAACCACAAAAAATAGCATTACAATCTCCCATACATATCCAAGGCCCAGATATAGAGTGGATAGTTGTTTCCAAATTAGTCCAGAATGTCCTTCTATCCACCACATTTGGTGGACCATATAAAAACAAAAGATTCCAAGAACAGTTAACAGATGAGATATGAATCTCACAGTGAATGCAATTTCCAGAAGCAGAAATAATACTCAGATTAATTTCAGATTTCCAACATAGCAGTAATCCACCAGATAGACCCCTAGATGATATTGAATAGTAATGGTCAAAACCAAGATCAATAGCAATATGATCAGCATTTGTTGACGAGCATCTTGTTTCAGATAGAAAAACAATGCCAGGCCTCGATGCACGGAGGAATGATTTAATTGTTCGAATTGTCAGGTCATTCCTCAACCCTCGACAATTTCAAGATAGAATCATGGCTCATGAGGCTATTCAAGGTCAGCCGCGCCTATCACTTCAACCAAATTAGAATTCAACTTTTTCTTTGGTCTAGTAACATCATGTTCAGTAATTTCAGCAGATGAATGATCTCTAATTCGTTTGCTTATATTCCTAGAAGTAGGAATTATATGCATTGGAATTTCAGTAGGGGACAGATGTATGTTAGATGGAGGAATAGTAGAGGGGATTATGTTAGGAATAAATGAAACCAGATCATTAGCATTACATAATGAAGAAGAGGATATGGAGGAAGTGTTGTGTAAAATGGAGGATATGGAGGAAGTGGTGTTTAAAATGGAGGATATGGATGGGCTGGAAGGATATGCAGTAGTAGTTGTAGATGATAAGGATGGTGAAGAACAAATATTAGAACCAGAGGAGGATGTATTAGGGATTAAGGAGGATAACAGGGATGTGAATGTACAACTAATGAGAGGATTAACATTACTGGAAACTTGATTATGTGACTTGGGTATTACTACTGATGGATCAATCATGGTGGATGTAACAATAGATGGATGAAAAACAATGTTGGGTATTTCAACTAATGGGCTTTCCAAAACGGGTAGTAAAGCTGATGATTCATTTTGGTGAAGTGGACTTAAAGATGTAACTGCAGGAGTAGTGGGGGGGTTATTCAGGATATGGTTGGATGTAGTTACTGGAAAGGTGGTAGTGGGTGGTATTGATGTAATAACTGTCACCGGAGTTTGGCTGGCCGAGCATGGAATGTTCAGTTGTGTACTGACAGTGGGAAAAACAGCGGCAATAAGAGAATCATAACCAATAGAGCAAGAGGTAGCAGGAATATCAGCAATTTGTTGAGCATCAGACACAGTCTCTACAGGATTACGATTCCTTGACTTATTTGCATTAGGAGTGGAGACTTTAGAAAATCTCATAGCATGAGAAACACATATTGAATAATCAAGTCTTCTATTAAGAAGTTGATTTATCTGATCTTGTTGTTCAGCAGTCCAGGCATTGTTTTGTAGAGATGATAAATCTTTATGTGTTTCACAATTCTTAACACCATGCCCCAATTTTCCACAAAATAAGCAGAATATAGCAAGTCTTTCATACCTGAGATCAACATAACAATAAGAATTGTTGCCCATAGGTACTCGAATTTTCCTGATGAGGGGAGAAGCAATATTGATTTTGACCCTGGCTCTGGCAAATAGACTCCAATTTGCAGCTTCAGTGATAGAAATAGGCTTCACAGAACCTACTTTGGCCGCCAATGTTGAAATAAAATCAATGGTAAGTAGGTTCACTGGAAGGCCATGGAATTGGATCCAAAACTCTGTTCTGTCAAATAGGTAATCACCAGGCAATTTGTTTGGAAGGCAACACTCAAGAATGATGAGATGATTGTTAAACTTCCAAGGACCATTGTCCATAATAAACTGGATATCATCAATAACATCAAATTTTGCAGAGAAAGAACCTTTGAAGTATTCAGCAACCTTGATATTACCCTTTCTTTTCCACATTTTGGCAACAGTAGCAACGATAATATGAGGAGGATAATGTTTTTTTGAAAGTACCTTGAAGAAAATATATTGCTGCCATTCTGCTTGTGGATTGCAACTTGATGTCGAAGAAGAATGGTCGAAAGATGATAAAGATGTGGAGAAAAGGGTGTTGAATTTTTCTAAAATTTCAGAAAATGAAGAAGAAGGGTCAGAATCCATTAAAGGAGATGATGGAGAATGAGATGTGTAGATCAATAGAAGAAATTAAGGGATTAGAAGAGATGATGAGAAGTAAAAAATCCTAAGAGAAAGGAAAGGGAAAGTCGCCATGAGGAAGACGAAGCGGAATTAAGTGTATTCCTGAAAATTCACTTCCAAGTTTTTTTTTTATTTTTTTTATCAGTTTCACCCGTCAAACAACTTCAATATAGCCTCTAACTCTCGAAGCCCTTGCTAAGTAGGCGCCATAAAGACCAAGAGATCAGCCGCGTAGATCAGGTGGGACACATGACGCCAGACGTGTTTGAATAGTGGGGTAATCTGATTCCGAATCACTGTGGAGTCCATTAAACACGAGAAATATTCCACAACTATGGTGAATAGATACGGGGAAAGTGGATCCCCCTGTCTGATACCTCTGTTGCTCTTAATAAACCCATATGGTTGGCTATCCAGAAGAACGAAGAACGACGGGGAACTTATGCATTCAACGAACCCAATCGACCCAAACGGAATCAAACCCCATTTCCAGCATTATGTGGCAAACAAAATCTCTATTTAACGTGTCATAGGCTTTACGTAAATCCAGATTTGAACAAGATTTTAAGCCATCCGCCTTGTTGAAGTTTCGTTCTAACTCGTGGGCAAGTAAATTATTCTCCGCAATATTCTGTTCCTTAATGAACGCAGCCTGATTTGGGGAGATGAGTTCCTTCATGATATTCTCCATACAACAACACATCAAATGGGTGATTATCTTATATATAGATAATTACAACAAGAAATAGGCCGAAAGTCTGATAATAGAGAAGATCCCTCCTTCTTCGGAATGAGAACGAGTTAGTTCGCGCAGGAGGCACCTCGTCTCGAAGAAATCTCGAACCACTTCTAGAATCGACTATTTAAGAACAAACCAATGAGTTTGGTAAAATTTGCTACCAAAACCATCCAGACCTTACGCCTTGTTCGGGTCTGCCTTCATAACTATTGTTTCAATTTCTTCCATCGACATAGGCCGGAGAAGAGCCCGATTCCCAAACTGGGTAACCTTCTTTTTACATACTAATTCGGGAAAATTCGTTAGATAATCAGATTGATTGAACATATCTGAGTAATAACTGACTGCTTCGGACTGGATATCTGCAGGATCAACTAGTAACTTCCCGTCTTGGCCAAGGAGTCTTCCGATATGGTTTCGATGCTGCCTGGATCTCACCATATCGTAAAAGAATTTTGAATTTTTATTGCCATCTCATAGCCAGGAGCACTTTCCTTGTTGAGAAATCTCTATCTGGTCTTGGAGTCGAAGACGACGGATGTGGTCCGCAAGTTGCCGCTCCTCTTCCGCCATGTTAGAGTTGAGAATATCCGCCTGTAGGCGGGTTTGAATGTCTTGAAGTTTCCGTTCCTCGACATCAACCAGCTGAGGCAGATTGGATTTAATCCATTCCTTTATATTTGCTTTCGTTTTCTTTGGTCTTCCAACTAAACAAAATTGAGGGTTGCCCACCATCTGATATTTCAGTCCCTTAAGAACAACACTGTCGTAACCGTCTATGAGCGACCATTTGTTGTTGTATCTAAACAGACGACCTCGTGGAATACTGCGCTCCACCAGTCGGACGCATATAGGGCTATGATCACCAGTACCCGCAGGGAGATCCACTGCTAATACTAGTAGAAATTGGTCCAGCCATGCTTGATTTACCAAAGCACGATCTAATTGGCACGCAATATGCTGTCTCGTAGCTTTGTTGTGCCAAGTCCACTTGTATCCCGTCCTCCCCAAAGTCTATAGGCCAGAGAGAAAAAGACAACTCTAAAAATTTAAAGGATTGGCTCAGGTATCATCCTGCCCCTACATTCTCATGTAGATATAAAATCGCATTGTAGTCTCCTATAATGATAAGCGGAACATGATACTGAGAATTGGCCAAAATGTTGATACGATTTATGTCTCGCCAAAGTTCCTCCCCTCTTCTCCTATCATTATGGCCATAAACCGCACCGAAAAGGAAGGAAAGGCCCCCTTTATTTGTATATAACTGGACTATTAGTTGTTCTGACATGTGAATCTCTGGAGTAGTCCAACATCTGGTATCCCATATAATCCAAATCTGAGTCATACTACAGATATGCAAGTTATGTATATGTTGCCACGGCAAGGAAGTTCTCCACATCAACATCTTAGAAGATTTGATCTTGGTTTCTAGAAAAGCAACAATGGTGCATTGTTCTCGCCTTATCACTTTACTACATTCCCTCCATCTTCCAATAGAGCAGATACCGCTAACATTCCATGTGATTAGAGATGTGGGATATGTCACGCCCGAGAACCAGAATACTGGCAAGTGGGGACGGATAAGGCCAGCTACGTAATACCAAAGTACGCCAGTACTCTGAAATCACGTATAAGCTGTCAAGACATGGGAATTACTTCTACAAGCCAACGGTCGATCCTAGGTCAAGCAATCCTAGGTATCTCAATCACATGCAATTATACAAAGAACAAGAGGTATGATCATCAGACATACAATAGTAAAGCGTGCCAAACTATTTATACATGGATGATCATGAAACTAGTCATAACAAAATAGAGAACTAGCAAGAGTAATAGTCATACATGATAAGCTCTAGCTATAGTCTAGAATACATACATCATATTTAGGCCCGTAGGCTAAATATCAAGAACCAAAATACGAACTAAACACGTGCTCGGAGGCTAAACGCCACAAAAGAATAATGTACATATCAAGTGGGAGAATGATAATAAACCCACTCAGGTACTCTGGTACTCCGTACTCTGGTACTCCGGATAGTCACCGTCGAGTGGATGGAGCGGGAGATCCTCTGGGCTCCTCTATCAGATCTGGCCAAATAAAACCAATAGGATCAGACCCCAAATAGCAAATACCACAAAGGAAGCCAAACTATGGACTAAAACCAGCGATAGCTAACAAGGCAATGGTTAGAAAAAGCAATAAGTAGATGTGAATCGAGACTCGTACACTACCAATACACTTATCCCGAGAATAGAAAGAACAATAGTAAGGCATCATGTGACATAAGTAATTAACATGTAACATAATGTACAGTGTATTTATGTTAAGTAAACGAAAGCTTGAGAATATGTAAAATTAATTGATCATGTAGGCATGTGAGCCAGTCAGGTCATGAGAGCATGTTGACTTAGCATAGGGATCACGTAAAGCTTGTGAGATAACTGAACATGTGAGCATGTGAAAACCATATAGAACGACAATGATAGGATGACTTAGGAACTATCCCGGAAGTCAAGTTACAATCCGTAAACCAAACAAGGACCGGGGTTGTAACCCTTCTCCTGAACAGAACTTAATCTCCAATCAATATTTAGCATAAGATCATGTAGAACATGTCAGTACTGAATAGGACAACAAATGATAAGATGACTTGGAAACTATTCTAGAATTCAAGTTACAACCCGTAAACCAAACAAGGATCGGGGTTGTAACCCTTCTCCTGAACAGAACTTAGCCCTTAATCATTTATCGACAAAAGTAAAGCATAAACAACAATGTACTAAAATAAACATACGAATACTGCCTAAATAAAACTAGACTGGACTGACTCCATCCATCATTCACGGCCAAGCAATGAGTACGGCTTGCTACTTTAACTAACTAGGATTATCACAAGCCTAGTTACTAACAAGATGCAACGAGATATTGTAACCACCCACTTTTCTGAAATGAGAGTAATTTTGAACTTTTTTAAAATTTTATTATTTAATAATAGAATTTATGATTTATAGGAATTTTTAATTAATTTAAAACTATTTAAAATTGGTGAATTATAATTTTGATGTGTTAGCTAGTGAACCCTAGAATTGCTAAGCCTAGAGACTAACCATGACCATGGAGGCCTAACCCATGTTATTAGATGTCACCCCCCGTTTTCAGTTCTATATATTTTCAGTATACGTATACGGAATCCTGACATGTATTTTTTTTTTTGCCTGGCTAGCTAATTTCAGTTTAATCATGATTAGGTTCATCATGGCATGTAATGGTTTAACTTGGTTTATTTTGGGTTGGCTTGGTTTATTCTTTGGTTCATCATGTTAAACCCACCACCATCCCCTTTATAACCCACCTAACTTTTCTCTCTCCTCCACTTTCTCATTAACTCTTCTTCCTTCTCTATTAAACCCACCACCAACCAAGAACACCCCTTAGGCAATTGCAACTTATTTCCACAAGAGAACCAATTTTTATTATTCCAATAGCTTTTTCTCATGTCTCTAAGACACATTAGAACTTGTCATTTTCTATTTTGAGGCTTTGATTTTTGTAGATCTAAAAATTGGTCATTTTCAGATTTTGGTGGTTTTGATCGATCAAACTTCTTTGTTTTTAAATTTTGATGGTTCCATGTTGTAGAGAATTTCATTCTACCCAATTTTGACCCTTTGAAAGTTAGATTTGGACTTGTTTTGACCAAGTTGTAGACCTTTGAAGCTATGGGTTCAACCATGGAGTTCTTGCTGATTTTGGAGAAGACAGTGAGCAGTATACGCGAGCTTTTTAGCTTGCGCCACTGAGTTGCGCGCGCTCTTTAGCGCAGCGCAGTCTGACCTCGTGCGCAGTCTGACCTCATGCGCAGTCTGACCTTATGCGCAGTCTGACTCAGGCGCAACCTGAGGCATGCGCAACCTAGCCTTGCGCAGTCTAATGCCTAGCGCAACATGACTTGGCCTGACTCTTCCTGGCGCAACTTGACCCGACCTCGTGCATTCTAGTGCTTGGCACCCTACTTGCCTTGGCGCAACCTGTTAACCTGGCGCAACTGGGCTAATGCCACTTCTTGGCCAAAGTACCGCTTGCTCCTCCCCCTTGGGCGCATTATGTCCCTATATTCCCCTTTTTATAATTTTTGCACCCATTTTATATCCTTACGCCTTTTTGATGTAAACTCGACATGAACCCGATGTGAGCATGACATTGTTTATGAATGTGAATCTGAACACGGCTTAGTGATGGAATTGCATGATCAGTGACCCGTTGTGGTGCACTTGCATAAACACGAAATGGCATTATGACCTTACAGGATAACTCTTGATAGTAACCCGCCGTGGTGCACTCTTGACAAGTAAATTGACATGATAATTCTTGATGATGGTCCGTTATGACGCACCCTTGCCTTGATAAGTAATCTTGATAAGTAACATGACATGATGGTGACCCGCCATGGTGCACCCTTGACAAGTAATCTTGACATGATAACCTTGACACGCTGTTGCGACGGCTAACCTGACATGCTAAGTGAATTCTTGACACCGTAGGTGATTGTATTGAATATGTTTGTATAAGCAACCAGTCTTGTTTCGCATCATGTCTAGGACATGTATCCCTGGTTACCACGGTCAGGGATTCATACTAAATCTGACTAGGTTAATGACTAGATTGATCACGTAGAGCATATAGAGAGGTATTCCGGCTACAAGCAATCCCGTTATCTGGGCGCCTTCCTTGATGGACTTGTAGCCTACCGACGAGTAGGGCACATTTCCAGCTCACTGCTATGTGGGGCACTACATAAAATAATTACTATGCACACTGTCATGTGTTGCATCTAAGTCACCTAACAAGGCATGATAACTCTAATCTTGAACCTTACGTCTGGATAACCTGGATAGTCTGCAGGGCTTGTGGCCGTAGGCGTACCTCATTGTATCTTGCTAGTAACTAAGCTTGTGATAACCCTAGTTAGTTAAGTATCAAGCCGTACTCTTTGCTTGGCCGTGAATGATGGATGGAGGTCCTATCGTGTCTAGTCTTGCCCAGATCCGGTGCATGGATATCTCCGGACATGCTTGTTTATGCTTTACTTTATCGATAATTGGTTCGAGGCTAAGTTCTGTTCAGGTGAGGGGTTACAACCCTGGTCCTTATTTGGTTTACGGGTTGTAACTTGGTTACCGAAATAGTCCTCTAGTTATCTTATCGTTTATCATCCTATTTTCTTTAACTCATGTCTTATGTTATTTCAACTATGACTTTATGTGCTGACATGCTAGTTTTAGTTCTTAAGTGAAGCCCCCTTTGTGGCACTTGCTCTTTCTGGGGTCTGACCCAGCTGGTTTTGAATGGCCAGATTTCGGAGCAGCTACCGAGGATCTTCCAACTTTCCTGCCAGATGGTGAACACTAGAAGGAATCCCGACAACGAGTGGATTTTTATTTTGCTCTCCCACTCCATTGTACAAATATTCTTTTGAGGCGTTTAGCCGCCGAGCAAGTGTTAGCTCGTTGTAACTTTGCTTACTGTCTGCCTACGGGCTGTAACATGATTGACAAATCCTAGGGTTGATCATGTATGACTTAAACTCTTGCTAGTCTTCGTATTTTGTATGACTAGCTTCATGATCATCTGAATATATAATGTATGGGATGCCTTACCTTGTATGTCTGATGATCTACCATCTTGTTATATCTATTTGTTGCTTGAGATTGAGACACTAGGCTTGTTATTGACCTTAAGAGACTGATGGCTTGTAGTAAACCCTCATGCATCTAGACAGTCGTGACCGTACTGCGAAGAGAGATTTACTTCAATGTACGTAGCTGGCTGTGTCTGTCCCCCGCTCTCCAGTATTCTGGTTCTGGGGTGTGACATTAGATTAGCTAATTACCACTTTTTAGGCTAACCTTGAGTGTCATTTGTACGAAAGAAGAACGCGTTTCGGTATTTTCGCGATTTCGGGAGCTTCAAAGAGTCTACATGTCATATTTTTGAGGGGTATCTTGGTATCTCATGATACCAAGTTAGTATCTTACGATAAATATGAATTACCTTTACCTTCAAGGTAAATGATTAGTTTACCTTATGATCAATGTATTGGTTGTGGGATGCCAATATGACTAAGGTTGATATGGTATCCTAGTATTAGTGGGTTAGTGTCTAAGTGTTTGAGTTTGAGTAGGTGATGTTAGATTGTGGAAGGGTTATAAAGATAGGTATATATATTTTTGGGTTATATAGTATCTATATATATTATGAGAGCATATAGATATTGTAAAACCCCTAAATTTATACTACGATTTTTTTTAAAATTTGGTATCGATTTTGTTTTGTAAATCGTACGTCGCGTACGAGTTCACATTTTTCATATTTGTACGTCGCAAGACGATATATTTATACGAATATTTTATTAAAAGATATTTTTCCGAATAAGTATTTAATATTTAATTTATTGCATCACGTCGAGTTTTGGCAAACGTTATTTAAAAGGGTTATTTTTATTAAATGGTGCAAATATAAGTAGTAATTTTGAAAACTATTGTTTCACGTAAATATATTATTGTATGCGAGTGACATGGAATTTATGTCATGTCCCCTCGATTTTTCGAAAACCAATTATAATTAGTTATTATTTATAAAAATATATTTTGAATATATAAAGTAATTTTCAAAATTAATTATTGCCATTATTAATTATGTCGAAAAAGATATTTTAAAAATGTTGCTTAATTTAAATGTTAAGCAAAATATGTTGATTAAGTGAGAAAAGATTTTACTGACTTATTTTTTAATAGCTTTAAGTTTAAAATGGTTTTAAACGAGTTTGAATAATTTGAATTTAATTATGATATTATCTATGGGGGAATTTAAACCTCCCTAATCCTTATCCAACTGAAAATTCCCACATCCTATATAAGGAGAGGTACTCATCCATAAAAACTCTACAACCACATCGTGCATCGTGTCTGTGTCCATCTACTATATTCTTTATACAAGTACAATTTTCTCCATCTAGGGTTTGACAGATACGGACCTCTATTCCGACTCTCGACCGCATGGACCTTCCAACCGCTGTCATCCCCAACCACCTTCGCGACAACCACAACAGTCAACTTCGCCACCATCTCCATCACCCAAACCAAGTCACGGCCACCTCAATAACAACAACCCACCACCCTCTTCGTCATCCCGCCACCACAGTATCCGCCGCCACCGAAAACCCCCTGCCATCGCTGTGGCCACTCCCCGACCTCTCCCTGTTCACCCGTCCATTGTCACCATCGAAGTCCCCACAAGAACCTACCGCCACCACCGGTATACCATCCATCACCATCACCATCGCAAAAAAAAAAAGGCCCTAAAAATAGAGCAAACCCGACCCAACATACCTCCACGAACCACCGCCTCATGTGTGGCCGGAGCCACCGCCGCGGTGGAACCCCATCTGTGGGAGCTCTGCTCTGCCGCCCCCTTTGACGCCGATCCCGGCCAAGACACTCAAGTCCGACGCTGTACTCCTCCGCTCGTCCGCGCGGACGCCCCGGGCGATCACCCCCCTTGCCGTACGGAGATCCACCGCCGAGCTCCTCCAGCCCCGCATCTCCAGTCGGTGGCCACCCTAGCGCCAGGACCGGTGTGCTCCACCACGCTCGGCCATGATCCGGCACTGACCGCACCCTCACCGCATCCTCCAGCGCCACCACCGCCGCCTCGCGGACCCCCGGTCGCCGGAGCCACGCACCGCAGGTAAAATCCTCTCCCGAACTCTTCCCCTCTCTCTCTCGTCTACACTCTCTCTCTCTCTCTTCACCCTTTATTTTCTTCTTCTTTTAAAAAGACAGCAGACAGCAGGAGCTGTCATAAATATTATTACTTTATTATTATTATTATATTATATTACTGTTATTATTATTTATTATTATTATCATTATATTATATTACTGTTATTATTATTATTATTATTATTATTATTATTATTATTATTATTAGGAAAAGTGGTTGTATATTTTTTATTAGGGATTATTATGATGATGATTATTATTATTATTATTATTATTATTATTATTATTATTATTATTATTATTAATATCTTTAACTTGATTATATGGTTATACTATACTAGTAATTGTATATTAGAATTTTGCAATTATTAGTATTAATCATACTATAATTTGAAATACAAGTATATATATATATATATATATATAAATTTATACTACCACTAGTATTGTAGTTACCAAGTATCATTATTTTAAAATATTTTTACAAAACATTTAGTTTAGTTTTATTTATCTAATATAAATTTTTGACTAGTAAATCATAATTTCCAAATTACTATACAATAAAATTTTTCAAGTATTTCTCTAAAATTATTTTTACTAATAAAATATGTTTCAAGCAATTACGTAAACTTATTATAAAAATAAGTTTTCTAAAATTAGTACGTGTATTCATTTCCACAAATTTTCTTCAACTATCTTAGCTAATCATGACTAATCGTACCCTTACTTCCTTTCCGATTTCGGACCCCTACGCCTCGATCGTGGCTACTGGACTGTTGGGACATGACAGAACATCGCACCACCAGGTGACATACCAGGCAAGATACCTTGCCATTATACTGTTTATACTCAGTCTACATTTTATTAAATATTACTATTCATTATTTCCAGTTATTACAGTTCTTGATTTACTACATGCTCAGTGATTAATTAGTTTACTTTGTTACTATCCTTTGGTTGCACATGAACCTAGAGTTAAGGGACTACCGTCTGTAGTGTATCGCATATACCTTGACACAGTTGTACCACGAGGATGTGTGAGATGAGTAGCATGTAGAGGTTCTTGCGTGTGGGCTGATCCCCCATGCGCATGCGTTAGGGCTAACTGCTAATAGAGACGTGTTAGGAGACTTAGATGTTAGTAGAGGTACATGGTCGTAGATGCGACTAAATAGGTACATTGGGTGGGAAGGATAATACCTGACGTATGGGCTTCGATTGTACTTTTCTTGTAACCCGGAAGTTCCGCTGGAGATACGGGTATGTTTAGCCTCTCAGGTTTGCCACTGTCGTTTTTGAACGTCATGCGCTTAGGTCTCTGGTGCCCAAGTGGGACCTATACCAGATCCCATTTATCGCCAGGGCTCATGCGTCGAAGGATTGTTTCTCAACTGCATGTTCACTTTAGTACGGTTAGGTAACCCTCGTCAAGGTCATACCACCCGTCCCATTAGTAGCTTGAGACAATGTCGCATCGTGGTATAGTGTACAACCCCTTGTCCTTGTTTCGATGATGAGGTATTAGATCTTGTTACGAGTGAAATTATTTACTTTACTTGTGATTTATGACATAGTATATATATTCAGTTATGTGGCATATTTATTGTGTAGGACCGTTGAGCACCTCTAGAGGGGGGTGAATAGAGTGTGTCGTGTGCAGCAGAAAAATAATAACCAATTAAAAATATTAAGCAGTTATATATTATGGCAAATAAAAGACGATAAATAAAATGCCGCAAAGTAAGAGTCAAGAAATCAAACTCAGTGAACACCACGATG
This sequence comes from Iris pallida, assembly GCA_029216955.1. Lineage (NCBI taxonomy): Eukaryota > Viridiplantae > Streptophyta > Magnoliopsida > Asparagales > Iridaceae > Iris > Iris pallida. Next base: position 11,152,494 of record JANAVB010014200.1, read on the forward strand.
TATACTGGTTTCCCTCTGAGAGGACTAGTCCAGTCGCGAGTACTCCTGCTCGCTGTTAATCCACTATGGCACAAGCTTTAACTGAGTGCTTGCAACTCTTACAACACCGTGCTTGGCAACAAGTGCACGACCGACTTTACAACACCGTGCTTGGTGACGAGCGCACGATCGACTCCAGAAGGCAATTGGAAAACTGGAACATTTTCTGAATACAACCTCCGATACAACTCTTCAACACCAAACTCTAGATTAAACAGAAATTGTACTGGCTTGGCTAAGAGTCGTAAAGGCTTAGATATGAAAGTAAAAGCTCATAATACTTTAGATAGAGAAGGGAAGAGATAAAATTGGATTGATGAGATGAATGGTAATCTTAACTCTATTTATAATATTTTTGGGAGAACCGAACTCGGACAGAGTTCGGGCAGAGTTCGGATGCTAGGATTTCGCATACGAACGTTGCATGCAGATTTGGAGGCAACAAATATTTGAATTTAAACAAACCGAACTCGGGCCGAACTCGGTCAGAGTTCTGTCAGAGTTCTGCTGGTTCAGAACAGTAAGAAATAAACCAAATTTGCATAGGTTTTAGAATTATGGATTTTTGGGATACGTAGGTAGGCTTATTTTTGTTTGTGGACTGAGAAAAACCTAAGCTAGTACCGATCCGATCAATCTCACATTTTTTCTATACTCAATAAAAGGAAAAATACAGAATAAATATGAAAACCAATAGCCCTTTTGATGATATCTTTTGCCTGACGCGAGGCCCTGGATAGGTCGTTGGGCGGTTTAGAGAAATCTTCTTGTATAATGCCGTCTTTGGCCCATTAATAATTTTTCATTGCATATGTCCTATTTTGATCATGTTTAATCATGTTTACAGCATGTCTACAAATACATGTTAGGCAAACAAAATAATATAACTGATACAAGCTTAACAATATGATATAAAGAACATTAAGGACAATGCTAAGTGTGTAGGAATGATATAGTAAAGCGTAATACTCTAGAGGGGGGTGAATAGAGTTGGCAGCGGAATAATGCTAATTAAAATAATGTTAGCAACACAATCACAGTATATAATCACAGTTGAAATAATGTAAAGGCAGAGTTCAGAAAGCAAATGCAAAGACATCGATGTATACTGGTATCCCTCTGTTGAGGACTAATCCAGTCGGTAGAACTCTTGCTACCAGTTGAATCCACTATAGGAAAAACAGCAAGTTTTCTTACGAAGTCCTTGCAACTTCTACAACGCGAGCTTTGATAAGAAGAACTCGTCCAACTTCAAATGTGAAGAGGTATTCTTCAATCAAGCCTTCTGATTACAATCTCTCAGAAACTTCTAGACCGTACCGCACTGGCAAATCGACTAGAGGATTGTAACTGGCTTGGGATCTGAAATTGTAAGCTCTAGAAAACTCTTTGGAAGGCAGAAAGCTTTAGATAGAGAGAAGATTGAAAGTGAATGAGTGAATTAAAATGATCGAAATCCTTCTCTATTTATAGGAGTTCCAAAGGGAGAACTCTGTCAGAATTCAGGCAGAATTCGGGCAGAACTCTATGAGCAAATCTCGGTCAAATCCGCAACTGCAGGAGGACCAAGTTCCAGAGAATTCAAAAATCAAACGGCCACCAACCGAACTCTGGCCGAACTCTGGCCGAGTTCTGTCAGGGTTAGGTTAGGGTTTTAAAAATAGGTTTTGGTGATTTTTGAAAACCTTTTTGAAAACCTTTTTGACAGGTCATTTTAAAAACATTTTGAACTATTTTGGGGATAGCCTATTTGCCAGTACGACTCGGTGTACAACGTATTCCTAGACTCAAATAAAGTGAAAAATTACATTACATAGGAAATACAGACTCAAGTAGGCAAACAGATCTTCAGTGTTAAACGGAGTGAATATCCAATCTTGCTTATGTCCAAGAAGCTGAGATGTCCCAACTAGCTTCGTATATCTAGACAGAGTTTTGATCAATTATTAAAATCAGGTTGACCATATGACCAATGGGCCAACAATCTCTCCTATTTTGATAATTGACAAACTATGAATGATATAACATTAAGCTTGTTCAAAAAGATCAAAAAGTGAAATTGTTCATGTCCTGTATTTAACTCAAAAAAAATGTTAGATCTTTAATTTTCTCCCCCTTTGTCACTTAGCAAAATAATTACACAAGAGAAGGCTCCCCCGCATTAAATGCAGAAGGCTCCCCCGCAATCAATGCATAAGTAACAAATAGTGAGAAAATATAACAAATAAAATAAAAGGAGTAAACATACATCATCACAGGCATGTAAAGTTTCAAAAAACAGAAAAGAAATCTCAGGCATGCTATTTCACAGGCAGTTTGTAATAAAGAAGCAGTATAAAGAGATAGTGCTAAACAAAATGCTGAAATAAACTGAGATGTCATAAATGAAACATCATAAACATGTCCATGAAGATAAAAAGTACTGAAATCAAACTACAAAGTACTGATAAGAACTAAAAAGTAATAATAAAAACTTAGAATGTCGGAGCACTTCCAAGTATACAATAGAATGTCACTAAATAATCAAATCACATCTCATAATCACCATCCTCCTCCTCATCATCATCAGCAGCTCGGCCAGCATGACCGGAAGTACCAGCACCAGAAGTACCAGCGCCAGTAGGATGAGTAGGGGCGCCAGCATAGAACTCACCAACGTAATCTCGAGGAGCACGATACCAATCATAGGCGTTACCTGGCTGGAAGTAGGCATGGACAGCCTCATCCTCACAGCAATAACCCGAAAAAGCTGGATCTCGAGGGATGGAAGCAGCAGAATGACCAGTCTGGGCAAAACGCAGATCGGCCAAGGAGTTTGCCATCGCCTGATAACGGGTGACATCGCGGAACTCACGCTCGCAAGCCATGTCCGTCATCGAGACGTGCAAAGCTGATAAGTGCTGATGTATGCCCTCAAAAGTCATGGCATACGGCTGATGTGGTAGAGAAGGTGCAGTAGGAGGAGCAGGAGGTGGAGCTGAAGCAGTCCAGCTGCGACGAGATAGCTGGAGAAACTTGGGCTCCGAGTCCTGAGTACAAGTCGATAGATCGATCTCGAATCGCTGAAAGATACGAAAGAGAATCATCGAGTAAGAGAGATTTCGATTTCTAGCACGACATCGTCCCATCATCTGAATGATAGTCTTAGGGGTGGAAAAAGGAATCCCCTTAAGAATATGGTACATGGCGGACAGCTCAAGCGAAGTCACATCATCCTTGGAAGTGGATTTTGGAAGTAGAGTAGAGTAGATGATGCGATGCAATTCGTAGATAAATAAGTTCAGGTTGTTAGCCTTGAACTTTCCAGAACGTACTCTGTCAGGTGCACAGAGTTCCGCTTTGAAACTCGTGAGTGTGGTGCCTTCGGGGAAATCGAATTCCGTGATGTCAACTAGCGGTTCACCTTCATTGGGAATACCAAGAATCTCCGCTAGGAGAACATCATTGAACTCAATGTCTATGCCTCCAACACGTGTGCTCACGTCAAAAGTGTTTACTACGAGATTGCAATAGAATAATCTAATGGCATTAGTAACTATTGGGAAGCACAGTCTGACAAATAAGTGTAACCCGAATGCCTCAAACAAGTGACGATGATCGAGAAATACCGTCCATTTAACCGGAGCGTCGCCACATATGGATCGGATGGAAAAGTCATCGTACCATAATAAGGCTTGATCGAGGGTTTGAAAGAAGAACCCATCGAAAGCACCGTCGCTCTTTTGGATCGGCGAAAACAGTGAATCCATGTGAGGATTCGAAGACGACCCTTCCTCACTAGGAGTGGTCTTCTTTCTCTTAGACGGATTAAATCTAGGTGCCATTGAAATAAAAAGCACTAATTGAAAGGTGGAGAGAGAGGGAGTTATACCTCACGAAAATTGGATATGTTGTAGAGAATGATGATCTCCGCACGATTCCAAATTTTGGAAGGATTTCACCAAGTAGATTGGAAGCAATAGATTGGTGAAGAACTAGGGTTTGGAGGTCGGGGTCGGCTGCTGCTGCTGTTGTAATTAGTTTGGAAGCAATGAAAGAGAAGAAGCTCTCGGGTTCTGGATATATACACAGATACCTACAACCGAACTCAGGCCGAATTCGGTCAGAGCTCTGGCCGAATTCGCCTAGGGTTCTTCAAAGTTGATTTTTGCCACTTCTTTTTCATTGACTCATTTCAAATATTTAATTCAAAGATTAGTTATTTTAGTCTTCAAATAACATAATTAATAATATTTTATGAATTAAATGTCATTACACAGTGACTGTCTCAGATTAGCTGTAGGAGTACTGTCCCAGCTCGCGGAGGTTCACCGGGGAACTCTTAAATACCGCTTCGCTTCAACCGTAGTTGTGGTGACAGACAGACTCTTTATTAGCTTGTCTCTAATACAGTTTTGCATAATGATATATAATCATAAAAATAAAATTAATTTATATTACTGACGTCCAAAATTCCTAATTTTTGACGTAAATAATTGAAGCGATCTTCCGCTAGAGGTTTAGTGAAGATGTCAGCTAATTGATTTTTAGTATCTATGTACACAAGGTTTATATCTCCATTTTGATGATGATCTCTAAGAAAATGATGCCGAATCTCGATATGTTTAGTACGAGAGTGACATACAGGATTCTTAGTCAAATTAATAGTGCTCGTGTTATCACAGAAAATGGAAATATGTGTGAAAAATAAATCAAAGTCTTCTAGGGTTTGTTTCATCCACAAAATCTGAGCGCAACAACGTCCTGCGACGATGTACTCAGCCTCTGTTGTTGATAAGGCTACAGAATTTTGCTTTTTACTAAACCAAGAGACTAGAGCCTTGCCTAAGAAATGATATGTGCCGCTAGTACTTTTTCTATCAACCTTGCATCCAGCAAAATCTGCATCCGAATAACCAATAAGGTCAAAGGATTTAGTTTTGGGATACCACAAGCCGACAGAAGAAGTGCCCTTAAGGTATCGGAAGATACGCTTAACTGCGGACAGATGTGATTCTTTTGGGTTAGCTTGAAAACGTGCACACAGGCAAACACTAAACATTATATCTGGACGACTAGCAGTTAAGTAAAGTAAACTACCAATCATACCTCGATACTTACGTGTGTCGACTGGCTTGCCTTGTTCGTCAGAATCAAGCTTTGTTGAAGTTGCCATCGGAGTGCCAATAGGTTTGACATTGTCCAGATCGAACTTCTTTAGCAAATCTTTTGTGTACTTGGCTCGATTAATGAACGTCCCCATTGTCGGTTTGTTTGATTTGCAATCCGAGGAAGAATTTCAGCTCTCCCATCATGCTCATCTCAAACTCATTCTGTATATACTTAGAAAATTCTTGACAAAGAGATTCATCAGTGGATCCAAATATGATATCATCAACATAGATTTGAATTAAAAGCAGCTTGCCATTAAAAGATTTAATAAAAAGTGTAGTGTCAACCTTTCCTTTTGAAAAACCGTTGTCAAGTAGAAAAGAGCTTAGACGATCATACCAAGCACAAGGGGCTTGTTTCAAATCGTATAGAGCTTTCTTCAACTTGAAAACATGGTCAGGATTTTTGAAAGCCGTGAAACCCGGAGGTTGTGCTACAAAAACTTCTTCTTTTATAAATCCATTTAAAAAAGCACTTTTTACATCCATTTGAAAAAGTTTGAAATCATGAAAACATGCAAATGCACATAACATACGAATGGATTCTAATCTTGCAACTGGGGCATAAGTCTCATCGTAGTCGATACCCTCTTCTTGATTGTATCCTTGAGCTACGAGTCGAGCCTTGTTACGAGTTACTAAACCATCCTCATTCAGTTTGTTTCAGAATACCCATCGGGTGCCAATGACCCGATGATCAATAGGCTTGGGAACAAGTTCCCAAACTTGATTCCGTTCGAATTGGTTCAATTTCTCTTACATGGCATCTATCCAGAAACTATCACTACATGCTTTATCAATAGATTTAGGTTCTAGTTGTGAAATAAATGCAACAGTAGAAACAATATCTCTACAGGATGTACGAGTACTTACTTCCTTGGTAATATCACCAATTACCAAATCCTTTGGATGATTTGCTGTAAATTTCAACCTTTTTGCTTCATTCTGAAGGTAGCTGGTTCCTGGATCTTCTCTAGGAGGTTCAGCTAGTGCAGAGCTTGGTTGAGAATCAGCTGGAGTTGAGCTTGATGTAGACAGATCTTCATCACTGTCATCGAGAGTCATTTGGTTCAATTCATCAAAAGTGACATTGATTGATTCTTCGATGATCATGGAACGTTTGTTGAAGACTCTGTACCCTTTGCTCTTGGCCGCATAACCTAGAAATATACCTTCATCGGCCTTTTCGTCAAACTTTCCCAAGTTGTCTTTAGTATTAAGAATAAAGCACTTACAGCCAAATATCTTAAAGTATGAAACTGAAGGAATTCTATCAAACCATAACTCAAATGGAGTCTTCTTCGATTTGGGTCGAATTAGAACTCTATTGAGCACAAAGCAAGCTGTATTGACAGCTTCAGCCCAGAAGTATTTGGGTAGGCTAAATTGATTTAACATTACTCTGGCCATTTCGGTTAGAGTTTTGTTCTTACGTTCCACAACTCCATTTTGTTGTGGAGTTCTAGGGCAGGAGAACTCATGAATAAAACCGTGTGTGTCACAAAATTGCTCAAAGTCAGCATTCTCAAATTCGCCACCATGATCGCTTCTAATTCGAGTGATCATGTAACCTTTTTCATTCTGTACTTTCTTGCAAAAGGCGACAAATTTTGATAATGCGTCATTCTTGCGTGTCAAGAAATATACCCACGTGTATCTAGAGAAATCATCTACAATTACAAATACATATAATTTACCTCCGAGGCTAGTAACTCTGCTAGGACCAAATAAATCCATGTATAGCAATTGTAGAGGTCTAGTAGTACATACTGCGTTTACAGACTTGAATGTGGATCTGGTAGCCTTGTTCTTTTCACATTGACTGCATACCGAATCCTTCTTGAATGTTATGTTTGGTAAACCGCGTACTAACTTCTTTGTGGATAATCTTGAAATTGTATCCATGTTTGCATGACCGAGTCTCATGTGCCATAGATGACTCTCATCACTTTTGGCCATTAAGCATCTAACTGAAATGTTAGCTTCTTTCAGCAGATAGAAAACATATATATTGTCTTCCCTGATTCCTTCAAAGATAGTACTACCAGTTGAGCTATCAACTATAGTACATTTGTCTTTGCCAAAGTTGATACCATAACCATGATCAGCTAGATGACTTATGCTGAGCAGATTATGTTTCAACTCGGTAACCAGACAGACATCTTTAATCACGGGATAGGAAGACTTACCAACATCACCGATACCAATAATATACCCTTTCAAATTATTACCGAAGGAAACATAACCTTCCTTCTTCTTCTTCGACAGTGTTGCAAATAGAGTAGCGTCATCGGTCATATATCGTGAGCAACCGCTGTCGAGGATCCATTTGCTTCTAGCATGTGAAGGGTGTTTCACCTACAAAACAGTTTGCAGATGAAACCTTTGGTACCCATTTCTTGTAGGGTCCTGAATTATTAGCTTTAGGTATCCAAGCATAAACATTTAAATCTACAAGCTTTCTCATTCTACATGCAGATGATATATGACCAATGAGGCCACAATAATGACATTGTGCATGTTGAGTGTTGAAAGCTGAGTGGTGTGCATGGTTGGTAGGTTTGGGTTTTCTAGTATAGAAGAATGCATACCTATGATCATGTTTGGGCTTAACCTTTTGGGGTAAAGGTTTTATATGGTTTGGTCTAACAGTGTTTGGCTTGGGAATGTTCCGATTTCTCGGTAAGTGACACGTGTTAGGGTAGGAAGCAGCAAGCTCAGGCTGTTTTCCTAACCTAATTTCCAACCTTTTGGAAGTGTCATATAACTTAGTATAATCAGAAGTGAGTGATTCCATTCTGATTTGTGCAGATTGAAGACTTTTCTTTTCTTTAGAAAGATCTTCTCTCAATTGGTCTATAATCTTGTCTTTCTCTTCGGATGACTGTTTAGTCTCGTGTAATAAGAGCTTTATAGAGGAAAGCTCACCAGACTCACTAACATTAGCTCTAACCTCAGCTAGTAGGTCGGTAAGTCTTCCTATTTCTCCTTTGTACTCTTTGAGTACCTTCTTAGCGGTCTGATATTTACTACGCAGTTTCCTGTAGTCAAGCATCAGGTCACTGAAGGCATCTCCTAATTGCTCAAAGGTGAAGTCATCATAAGTTTCTACAGGTTCAGTAGGTACCTGATCGGTTGCCATAAAGCATACATTTTGTCACGACCCGGTCCCAATTGCTTGGGTCGAATCGGATCATGCCCAGCCTGCACCGTTGTTGAGACGGCGGCAGTAAGCTGTTCAGTAGCAGGTAACCATACAACAACACTATATTTGTCACAACTCAACATTCGAAAATTTAAAACTTTATTAAACTTTTACATGAAATAAAAGATACAACTTAAACCATTTTTTTTTTATACATCATGAATAAAAGAAAACTCTAGGCAAACAGCTCAGCAATCTCGAATTCCTCGTCTTGGAATCGCGTAACAAAGCCTCATCATTGATACCTAAAATGTTGGGTCTCCAGTCAGGAGGGAGCAAAGTACAATTACGAATATCCAATAATTCAAATAATAATTTGAAATTTGCAATGTTAAACAATTTGAAATACTTTAACAATATTTTCACAATTCTACAATTGAAAACAATGTGATTTGAGTAGGTAACGAACTATGACCGGCTTGGGATGATTCAATTATATCCTAATGATACGGTCCGGCCTATCCTCGTGTATAGGAGGAATCAGCTCGCACAATCAATGATGCAATATAGGGGTATTGGTCATAGACGCTACACTACTCCCCCAATATCCCGAGTCAATCAGATTCAATCAATGAGTCAATATTCGAACTCTAGGAGAGAGTTCCGTGTAGCACTGTGGTTTAAAATTGCAATAAAACAATTACTAGATAAATTACCAAATAGACATAACTGCACTTGCCTTTGTTTTAGAATGACTGGATAGACGAGTCGGTACCGAGGAGGAACGTCAGTTGTAACTTCGAGTTCCCAAAACCAACGTCGAAAAAATCCAAAGTGAAAGCGGAACGGAACGTCACAGCACGGGAACGAAACCCGAAGAAGTCGTCCAACAACGAACCGGAGCGCTTGAGATGGACGGGTGCGGTCACCAGGGACGAACGCCGGCGGCGAGTGGCCAAATAGACGACGGAGGGGCCGCGCGGAATCGGGCGCCAACGGCGGGCGGCGGGTCAACGGGATCGGGGGTCGGGCGCCGGTTTGGGTGCGGCCCGGGGGTGCGCCGTCTGGACGGCGGCCTGGCGGAGGCGGCGGTGGCGAGAGATCGGCTAGGGCACGAAATTGGGAGAGGGGAGTTTGGGATTTGAGATGGAAATGATGGAGGGGAGGGGAGATTAAATAGAAAGGAGGATGGGGAGTTACCGGAGTGGGGAAAACGAACGGCCTCGGCCATCATGGCCGGCCGGCGAGGAAGACGAAAAGCCAAGGGTCGGCTTCCGAAGAGTCTTCGGTTCAGAAGGTTTGGGAATGAGAGTATTAATCTTCTCTCTCTCAAAAGTTATATAACTGTTAGTTTACAAAGGATAATGGGTTTGTTTGAGTTATTGGATATAGATATGGATATGGGTTTCTAAGTGGGTTAATGGTTTCAAAGAGTAAAATCCTTTTTGGCTAAAGGCTTAGGGCCTAGAGAGTTGTGGGCTTTTAGAAAGGGCCCAGTTATTGGGTTTGGCTATATGAACATGGCTTCAAAATAAGAAATGGACTTGGACTCTAAACCATAGCTAAACAAAAAATTGTAACTAAAAATTTACTTATTATAAATTATTTAGGAAAATTGTAACTAATTATTTAGGACTTAAAATTATATTTTGAGTTTGGAATTGGTTTCGAGTCTGGCCAACAAGCAAGAATCCAAGTAAATTATTAAAAAAAATAGAATTTTACTTAATTAAAATAATACCAATACTTCTCAATTAATTGCTAACATTATTCTAGCGAAATTTATTTAGCAAATTAGAATTAAAAATGAAAACTAAAATTTTTGGGTTTCACACATTTGCAGCGTCCTCTGAGTGTTCGTCTTCTGAGTTGCTGGCTTCACTTTTATGCCATATGCTGGTGTTGGCATATTTCCGAGAAGTTGATCTTTTCAGGTTGCCTTTTTCATACCTGTTGTTCTTCTTGCTCGATGATGAGTTGATGGAACAGTCCTTCTTTATATGTCCCTTCTTCTTGCAGCCATAGCAGACAGCATCTTCTTGGTACCAGTTGTTGCTGTTGTTCTCTTTGACTCTCTTCTCATGTCTCATGAATCTTTTGAACTTCCTTGCTAGGAGAGCTTGATCTTCAGCGTCAGATCCACTGCTGTCTGAGTCATCTTCAGCAGTTTTTCTGTGCTGAGCCTTGAGGGCGATAGTCTTCTCCTTTGGTGCAGGCTCTTCAAAATCTTGCAGCTCCAGTTCATGAGTGAGTAGCTTACCCATGAGTACTTCAAGTGACATTGTGGTGAGGTCGTTTCCTTCAATGATAGTTGTAGCCTTCGGAATCCAGTTCTTGGTGAGAGCTCGCAGGAGTTTGCGAATCTTTTCGTGGTTACTGTAATCTTTGCCTAAGGAGGACAAAGGGTTTACAATATCCAAGAACCTCTCGAACATTTGTGTGACTGTTTCATTTGGCTTTATTTTGAACGCCTCGTACTCTTGAGTAAGTCTGCTGACTTTTGACTCCTTGACTTGAGTCGTGCCTTCATGTGTAACTTCGAGAAGCTTCCACACACCATTTGCCGTTGTGCATGTAGATACCCTGTTAAATTCTGTTCTGTCTAAGGCACAAAAAAGAGCATTAATAGCACGTGTGTCAAGACTGGCCTTTTTTTTTTCCTCCTCTGTATAACTGCTTTAGGGTTTTTCAACCAAAACTCCCTCGACAGTTATACGAGGTGGTTTCTGATAGCCATCAAGAACAATAGCCCATAAGTCAAAATCAAGAGATTTTAAGAAGAAACTCATCCGTATTTTCTAATAAGTGTAGTTAGTACCATCAAACAGTGGGGGTCTGTTTGTGGCCTGACCTTCACTTGTGAATTTCATAGTAGCCATGTGATGTGCTGTGATCTAATAAATAATGAATAAATAATAGCACTATTACCTCGCTTTACCTGTAACACCTGCTCTGATACCAATTGTAAGGATGATATAGTAAAGCGTAATACTCTAGAGGGGGGGTGAATAGAGTTGGCAGCGGAATAATGCTAATTAAAATAATGTTAGCAACACAATCACAGTATATAATCACAGTTGAAATAATGTAAAGGCAGAGTTCAGAAAGCAAACACAAAGACAGCGATGTATACTGGTATCCCTCTGTTGAGGACTAATCCAGTCGGTAGAACTCTTGCTACCAGTTGAATCCACTATAGGAAAAACCGCAAGTTTTCTTACGAAGTCCTTGCAACTTCTACAACGCGAGCTTTGATACGAAGAACTCGTCCAACTTCAAATGTGAAGAGGTATTCTTCAATCAAGCCTTCTGATTACAATCTCTCAGAAACTTCTAGACCGTACCGCACTGGCAAATCGACTAGAGGATTGTAACTGGCTTGGGATATGAAATTATAATCTCTAGAAAACTCTTTGGAAGGCAGAAAGCTTTAGATAGAGAGAAGATTGAAAGTGAATGAGTGAATTGAAATGATCGAAATCCTTCTCTATTTATAGGAGTTCCAAAGGGAGAACTCTGTCAGAATTCGGGCAGAATTCGGACAGAACTCTATGAGCAAATCTCGGTCAAATCCGCAACTGCAGGAGGACCAAGTTCGAGAGAATTCAAAAATCAAACGGCCACCAACCGAACTCTGGCCGAACTCTGGCCGAGTTCTGTCAGGGTTAGGTTAGGGTTTTAAAAATAGGTTTTGGTAATTTTTGAAAACCTTTTTGAAAACCTTTTTGACAGGTCATTTTAAAAACATTTTGAACTATTTAGGGGATAGCCTATTTGCCAGTACGACTCGGTGTACAACGTATTCTTAGACTCAAATAAAGTGAAAAATTATATTGTATAGGAAATACAGACTCAAGTAGGCAAACAGATCTTCAGTCTTGAACGGAGTGAATATCCAATCTTGCTTATGTCCAAGAAGCTGAGATGTCCCAACAAGCTTCGTATATCCAGACAGAGTTTTGATCAATTATTAAAATCAGGTTGACCATATGACCAATGGGCCAACAAAGTGTATGTAGCAACATGATAGGGATTACATGAAATATTAGTGACATCATTATGTTAAACTTAATTGATTAGCCATATTCAAAAATATGATATAATTATTGGGCTAACATATTGTATCTTGTTACGTCCCTCTAAGGACCTGGTTATCTCGCCAGGTGTGTGTTATTGTCTTTCGCAGGTGTTCTAGCCGTGGCCATGATCATCTCTAATTCTTCGAGGATGATTTCACTTTGATCGTCTTCGCTTCGCTCGCCCAAAATCTTTCTTTTGTTATATTTTCATAGTTGGTAGTGGATTTGTCTTCGCCCAACTACATGTACCAAATGACAATTTCATAGTTGATTACATGATATCTTTTATTCTTTTATTTTATGGATGAAATTAGTTAGTCATGGTCCTACTGTTTTTTATAGCTTACGTATATTTATACGGCTGGCATGTCTACGTTCATAGTCCTACATATTTTGGGACTGGGACGTTACATGTCTTTGTGGTGGCCTATGCAGGTCTCAATTTGCCGTTTCGGTTACATGACTATACCGAACGGGCCTGCAATATAGGATTAAAGTCTATAATCTCATCCACCTACTTGACACCCTTTCTTGACTTCAAATTCCGAACTCTCGTACGACCTCCTTGATTTGCATCTTGCTTGACTCCTTCTACCGTAAATTTTTAGTTTTGTGCTTAGTAAGATGACTACACTAGTATATGCCCATGGCTAGAAGGTTACACTGACAATTAGTATGCATTGAGATTTTATTTGAGTTATAAAGGCATTTATTTTCCTAGAAATATAATCTTAAGGAGTAGTTAATTCCAAATTGGGTAGTAGCATATTACCGCATCCAAAAGATAGTTGGAATTTTATTTTGATATTACAAGGTGATATACACATGAGGATAGCTAGATCGAAAAAACAAATTGATTTGATTTACATTGAGCATGTATGATTTATTGAGTTATAGCTATACATTTTTGGAGGGATATAAATTTGATTTTAAAATTATCTTAAATTTTTAAAATATAATTTACGAGTGACAAAACTTTGAGGACGATTGATAAATTTTGGTAAACGTTTTGAATTAAATTATGTCATATGATCTATGATTTATAAGGTTATTTGGATTTCGAGTTTAAAGCATTGATTATGGATATTTAAATTTTGGTGAATTTTTTTTTGAAGAGTAGTTGTGACTTATTGGAAGTTAGATATACACATTTGAAGGATATAGCATTTAAATTCGGGAGTTATTTAAATGTTCCATTTTTTTAAGTATGAATTTCGGCTGGTAAACTTATTTAAATATTGAGTTTAAGATTGGGAAAAAAATTATTTATTCGATTTGCGATATACAAGGGTTGTTCCGAGATCGAATAGAGATTTAAAATTTTGATTAAAGTTGACAGCCTAAGATGATTAAAAAATTTAGTGGAATATCTTGGAAATTTTATTGAGAAACTTTCGAGGAACTTGAAATTTTAGATTAGATCATATATTGATAGAGGACCAAGAAGCAAGTAAGGTCACCCTAGTGAGATAGAAGTATTCCACATTGGATTGCCATACCACCTATGATTATGATATTGCATATACACAAGTATAGTTAGTCATCGACCAAACCGTTGAATATATCTTTGACCTACTCGACCTTTCCTCAAATCTAGATCTTTAATCGTGACCATCTAATCGTTTGAAACTTGAAGTGATTAGAATCATTCCCTCGACCATACCCTTATCTATGAGACTATTTTCTCTCTAGAAACTGTGTCTCTAACTTATCATAACCTGATCTACGAGATTTCCTAAATTATCTTTATTTCGTGCCTTAACCTTTTATTTTTGTGCATTAACTAGTACCTTATGAAAACCTACTTTCTATTATGATCATTTGACGTTTCCTATCGTGACTTTGATAATTGGAGCACAACACTAGACTTTTTCTTCCAACAAATTGCACACGCAAGACCTAGACAAGCTCACCTTCATGTAGGTATATCATGTCCCACTAAAACATGTCTCCTTGTACTCTATTTTTATGGTATGACTTTCGGGTAATAAAGACTAAACTATAACCCTTACCATGGTACCGATATACTTTTGACTACATGGACTAAACCCTGACTCCATTTTTGACCCAATATATGATTGCGATATACTAAATCCCTTAAATGATTAACCTTGTGTTTTATCTTTACTATTTAATCCTTGTCATTTATTTTCATGTCTTATCTCGATTCACTTAGACACATAACATCTTTCCGCTCTTCAATATTGCAATCCTTACCCTTCTCTCTTCCAATTAAACTGCTTTACTTATATTTGACTATGATTCCTCTATAGTTTATGCAACCTTGTTCCTTTTATGATTTCCTTATGCGAAATAAAATTTGATCATGACAATCTTGGGTTAATAGAGGTTAGATTGGAGAACCCCACAGCATGGATAAATAATATAATTGGTTAAGATAATTACGAGATTATGAGGTATAGATGGGACATAAATGAAAATGTACGATAAATCCGAATAGATGAAGTAAGGAATGATATATTATGTTTTGATGAAACACTCAAGGATAAATAGACTTCTCGAATTTCAAAATTTGTTTTAAGGTAACTAAATATCGAGTGAAGAATCTTCTAAAGTATTGGTGGTTTAAGAACCAAATTTATATATTAAATTTATGGATGTAATTTTTTTAATAAAGACAATGTTGACGTTGCCTTCGATAACATATAGTGTTATGATGATATTAGTTTTCAAGGGTAGCCAATTATTGAAGAAAGAAACCTTTACATTTTAGATGCATAGAGAATTAAGTTCTAAGATGATTATGAATATGAAGTTAAGATGAGTTTTATTTCTACCATCAAAAAGAGGAGATTGTTGAATTCAAATTTTTGAGAGAGACTAATAAATATTTTATGAAATTTTCAATTATGATGATAGAAGATTGAGTTATGAAGGTATACTGTTAGTTTTCGAGATTATCGAACGTTGAAGACGGACTTTTATTTTGGTACCTATGGATGCATTGTACATTGACCAATAATACAAATTGTAGAAAGAAGATTTTAACTTTTACTTGGGCCAAATTGGTTGAAGGTTTTAGATTTTTAAATTTTAAGAGAAAATTATAACTTGGGATGATATATATAAGTGAGGTAAGTATAATGGAGATTATGAAATTCAAAATTGAGACTATCTGAAATTCTATGACGAGATAGAGGAAGTTAGAGTACATTTATAATCATATTGGTTTTGTTAAATTTTTAGGGGACGTGATACGAAAGTAATTCTTTGAAAGAACGATTATGATGAGAGAGAGTATATGAATATTGATGATATCAAAGGATTAAGGAGTTTATTACCTGCTTATAAGGTTGCCCCTTTTTAAGGTTAATGTTAGGATTAATCGAGCTTAGTTATTGATTGGTTGTCATATACATAATCGTAATCTAAACTGAAACCATCGAAAAATTTTCTGTTCTAGTCGATGAAATGACGTATTACCATTGAAATATCGCTCGCCTCCTCGTCGAATATTTTGTTTGCATTCTCGTCCCAAGAAGATCTCGTAAATCTATTTGAATAAACTCTTTCCATCCCCTTCGCCCTACCTACCTTAATTACTCCTAAATTTTGAGGACGAAATTCTTTTAAGTTGGGTAGGATGTAAAACTCCTAAATTTATACTATGATTTTTTTTTTAAATTTGGTATCGATTTTGTTTTGTAAATCGTACGTAGCGTACGAGTTCGCATTTTTCATATTTGTACGTCGCAAGATGATATATTTATAAGAATATTTTATTAAAAGATAATTTTTCGAATAAGTATTTAATATTTGACTTATTGCATCACGTCGAGTTTTGGCAAATGTTATTTAAAAGGGTTATTTTTATTAAATGGTGCAAATATAAGTAGTAATTTTGAAAATTATTGTTTCACGAAAATATATTGTTGCATGCGAGTGACATGAAATTTATTTCATGTCCACTCAATTTTTCGAAAACCAATTATAATTAGTTATTATTAATAAAAATATATTTTTAATATACAAAGTAATTTTCGAAATTAATTATTGCCAATTATTTACTATGTCGAAAAAGATATTTTAAAAATGTTGCTTGATTTAAATATTAAGCAAAATATGTTGATTAAGTGAGAAAAGATTTTACTGACTTATTTTTTTAATAGTTTTAAGTTTAAAATGGTTTTAAACGAGTTTGAATAATTTGAATTTAATTATGATATTATCTATGGGGGAATTTAAACCTCCCTAATCCTTATCCAATTGGAAATTCCTACCTCCTATATAAGGAGATGTACTCATCCATAAAAACTCCACAACCACATCGTGCATCGTGTCTGTGTCCATCTACTATATTCTTTATACAAGTACAATATTCTCCATCTAGGGTTTGACAGATCCGGACCTCTATCCCGACTCTCGGCCGCATGGACCTTCCAACCGCTGTCATCCCCAACCACCTTCGCGACAACCACAACAGTCACCTTCGCCACTATCTCCATCACCCCAAACCAAGTCACAGCCACCTCAATGACAACAACCCACCACCCTCTTCGTCATCCGGCCACCACAGTATCCGCCGCCACCGAAAACCCCCTGCCATCGCTGCGGCCACGTCCCTACCTTTTCCTGTACACCCGTCCATTGTCACCATCCCAGTCCCCACAAGAACCTACCGCCACCACCGGTATACCATCCATCACCATCACCATCGCAAAAAAAAAGAAAAAAAAAGAAAGGCCCTAAAAACAGAGCAAACCCGACCCAACATACCTCCACGAACCACTGCCTAATTAGCGGTCGGAGCCACCGCCGCGGTGGAACCCCATCTTTGGGAGCTCTGCTCCGCCGCCCCTTTTGACGCTGATCCCGGCCAAGACACTCAAGTCCGGCGCCGTACTCCTCCGCTCGTCCGTGCGGTCGCCCCGGACGATCGTCACCCTTGCCGTACGGAGATCCACCGCCGAGCTCCCCCGGCCCCGCATCTCCAGTCGGTGGCCACCTTAGAGCCAGGACCGGTGTGCCCCACCGCGCCCGGCCATGATCCGGCGCTGACCGCACCCTCACCGTATCCTTTAGCGCCGCCGCCTCACGGACCCCCGGTCGCCGGAGCCACCCGCCGCAGGTGAAATCCTCTCCCGAACTCTTCCCCCCTCTCTCTCTCTCGTCTACACTCTCTCTCTCTCTCTTCACCCTTTATTTTCTTCTTCTTTTAAAAAGGCAGCAGACAGCAGGAGCTGTCATAAACATTATTACTTTATTATTATTATTATTATTATTATTATTATTATTATTATTATTATATTATATTACTGTTATTATTTATCATTATTATCATTATATTATATTACTGTTGTTGTTGTTGTTGTTGTTGTTGTTGTTGTTGTTGTTGTTGTTGTTATTATTATTATTATTATTATTATTATTATTATTATTATTATTATTATTATTATTATTAGGGAAAGTGGTTGTATATTTTTGATTAGGGATTATTATTATGATTATGATGATGATTATTATTATTATTATTATTATCATCTTTAACTTGATTATATGGTTATACTATACTAGTAGTTGTATATTAGAATTTTGTAATTATTAGTATTAATCATACTATAATTTGAATATATATATATATATATATATATATATATATATATATATATATATATATATATATATATATATATATATATATATATTTTACTACCACTAGTATTGTAGTTACCAAGTTTCATTATTTTAAATTATTTTTACAAAATATTTAATTTAGTTTTATTTATCTAATATAAATTTTTGACTAGTAAATCATTATTTCCAAATTACTATACAATAAACATTTTCAAGTATTTCTCTAAAATTATTTTTACTAATAAAATATGTTTCAAGCAATTATGTAAACTTATTATAAAAATAAGTTTTCTAAAATTAGTACGTGTATTCATTTCCACAAATTCTCTTAAACTATCTTAGCTGATCATGACTAATCGTACCCTTACTTCCTTCCCGATTTCGGACCCCTACGCCTCGATCGTGGCCATTGGACTGTTGGGACATGACAGAACATCGTACCACCAGGCGACACACCAGGAAAGATACCTTACCATTATACTGTTTATATTCAGTCTGTATTTTATTACATATCACTTTTCATTATTTCCAGTTATTACAGTTCTTGATTTACTACATGCTCAGTGATTAATTAGTTTACTTTGTTACTATCCTTTGGTTGCACATGAACCTAGAGTTAAGGGACTGCCGTCTGTAGTGTATCGCATATTCCTTGACACGGTTACACTACGAGGATGTGTGAGATGAGTAGCATGTAGAGGTTCTTGCGTGTGGGCTGATCTCCCATGAGCATGCGTTAGGACTAACTGCTAATAGAGGCGTGTTAGGAGACTTAGCAGTTAGTAGAGGTACATGGTCGTGGATTCGACTTAAATAGGTACATTGCATGGGGAGGACAATACCTGACGTATGGGCTTCGATTGCACTTCCCTTGTAACCCGGAAGCTCCGTTGGAGATACGGGTATGTTTAGCCTCTCAGGTTTGCCACTGTCGTTTTTGAACGTCTTACGCTTAGGTCACTGGTGCCCAAGCGGGGACTATACCAGATCCCATTTACGGCCAGGGCTCATGCGTCGAAGGATTGTTTCTCAACTGCATGTTCACTTTAGTACGGTTAGGTAACCCTCGTCAAGGTCATATCATCCCGTCCTATTAGTAGCTTGAGACAATGTCGCATCTCGGTATAGTGTACTACCCCTTGTCCTTGTTTGGTTGTAGGAGTGGTCCACTGTTTCGATGATGAGGTATTGGATCTTGTTACGAGTGGGACTATTTACTTTACTTATGATTTATGACATAGTATATATATTCAGTTATGTGGCATGTTTATTGTATCTTGTTACGTCCCTGTGAGGACCTGATTATCTCGTCAGGTGTGTGCTGTTGTCTTTCGCAGGTGTTCTGGCCGTGGCCATGATCATCTCTAATTCTTCGAGGATGATTGTACTTTGATCGTCTTCGCTTCGCTCGCCCAAAATCTTTCTTTTGTTATATTTTCATAGTTGGTAGTGGATTTGTCTCCGTCCAACTACATGTACCAAATAACAATTTTATAGTTGATTATATGATATCTTTATTCTTTCATTTTGTGGATGAGATTAGTTAATCATGGTTCTACTTCATTTTACAGCTTACGTATATTTATACGGCTGGCATGTCTATGTTCCTAGTCCTACGTATTTTGGGAATGAGGCGTTACAGATATAGGTTATAGTTTATAGTGAGGATATGTATATACTTGATATATGATATCTATATGTATGTGTTAGGGTGGTACTATATGGGTAAGGATATATGTGATATGTATGTAATATATATTATATAACTAAGTTTGTGTGCCTTGTTAGCTATGTGGTTTAGCTATGTGCCTTTATTTAGGCTATGTGTTAGATAGCAATGGTACTAGTATACTTGATTGTTTTGGCCATAGTCTTGTTTAGACCTAGAATTGACCAACCTAGACTAGTTTGACCATTGTTGACCAAACCCTAGCTAGTTTGACCACATTAGACTAGTTGTCCTAGTTTGACTAGATTGTTGACTAGAGTTGACCAAGAGTTGACTTTGACCTAGATTTACTTAGACTCATGTAGATTGTATTATAATTTCAATTACCATATAAATTGAACTCTTTATAACCTGTGTTGCTATAACTAGGACTCTGTGACTCCAGTTGACCATATTTTTATATCAGTTGTTCAGGTTATCAGGCGAGTACATTCTCTAATCGTTTCATACTTGCTTGAACTTATATTCTTGCTCTAGATTACTTTACTTGATGCTGTGACGTTGGTAACATGGATTGTTACAATACAGATCTTTTTATGAGATGTTATCCCCCTCGGGAGCATCAAATACTTCATGTCATGTGTGTTTCACTTACATCATGTATCTCTATGCTTTCACTATTCATGTATACACTTGTGATTCATGTACTCTCATGTTCACAGAGCCCTCATGAATTAATTTCATGTGCTCTCGTTTATGAGGCATTAAAATCATGAATCTTAACATAACTTGTCTCGATCCTTGTGTATTGATTGGGGATAGGGGAGTAGAAATAGTTATGTAAATAATTCCAAAGTAGTGTAACCATGAATCAACTCTGTAGTATAGCCATGAATCATTTTCAGCTATTTACATGTCTATTTTGTACTCTAAATCACTAGTCACTGATAGTTCTTTACTTATAGTGGATATTTCTATTACAGTTATCTTTTTTACTTCATGTACGTTCTTTCAGTTATTCATGTATCTTACTCTATTATATGCTATATATTTTCTGACATGATATGAACTGCGTAAGATGTATTGTGGTCGTTTATGTCCTGACTGGACCTGTTTAAAATATTACAGATGGTTTCCTTGAGCATACTTGTCCTACTTGTTTGGGATTCGGAGACGGTATAGCTACCTTTGGCCCCGATACTCAAGAGTGATCGGAAGATTAGTTTAGTAGACTTGCATTAGAATTTCATTTGAACTTGTATTGTAATGAGTTGAGATCTCGACTTTGTTTTGATATTGTTTGAGATATTATTATTTTAGTAGTTTACATCAGTTGTTGGAGTTTGGAGTTAGTATGGTTTGGTGATTCTGTGTTATCTTATCGTGCTTACACTGTGACTAAGTATTATCATATCTTATACTTGTCCTCCGTTCGGAGTTGAGTTTTGACAAGTACATTATATAATTGCGTGAGTTATTGTTTAGATAGTAACCTTGTACAGCGTTCTACCGCCGATTCTACGACGTAGGCTGGACGCTATTACGCACTGTGCCCTTACACAGGGTGTGGGTCGTGACAGATATTCCCACAGTCCCAAGCCCTGTAGACTATCCAGGTTATCCAGACGCAAGTTACAAGAATTTATAGTAGATACATCGCCCAGGAGACATGTTTCCCAAGTACATATATTAGTGGGTACATCGCCCATGAGACAAATGTACCCTAAGAGAGTTATTAGGTGACTTGGGGGTGCAACACATGACAGTGTGTTGAAAATGGGCCCTACTCGTCGGCAGGCTACAAGTCCACTTGAGGCGCCCAGATAACGGGATCGCATGTAATTGGGAAATCTCTCTATATGAACTACTTGATCAATCTAGTCATTAACCTAGTCAGTTTTAGTATGAATTCCTAACCGTGGTAACCACGAATTTATGTCCTAGACATGATGCAGATGAGACATGTAGCCTGTTCACGCATACACAATGAATTCAACCACGGTGACCAAAGAAATTGTATTAGCAAGGAGAATAGCCGTCGCAACAGCATCTTGATTAAGCATGTCATGTTAGGTTTACTTGTCATGTGAAGAGTACTTATCAAGAGTGCACCTCTACGGGCCACTATCATGTAAGCAAGGAAGGGACGTGTTCTAGAGTGCACCACGGCAGGTCACTATCATATAAAGCAGAGAAAGACATGTTCAAGAGTGCACCAAAATGGGTCACTATCATGTAAAGCAAAGAAAGACATGTTCAAGAGTGCACCACGACAGGTCACTATCATGTAAAGCAAAGAAAAGGCATAAATTATGAGTGCACCACAACGGGTCACTATAAAGAAATTCTAAACATGGCATAGATTATAAAGTATAATAAATCCGAAAAAAGCATAGAAACACATATCATATCACATAGGAAATATTTGAAAGGAAGGACATATCCTAACATGTAAGAGGGGATAAGTAAAAGTAACTAATTGGCATAAAACAATAATTAAATCTGTGCTAGTGTTAGGTGTAAAAAGGGTGTACAATCATTCTCTAACTGTACAAAATCATCTCATCAAGATAAGAATTTATTACAGTCGAAGGAAACCTCAAAAACGTCAAGTACAGAAAACATGCCAAAAGATCAAAACTATGATTAAAGTTATCAATCGCATATAAACTCCAATAAGGTGAACTGAAAAAATTTTGAAGCCGAGACAAATGTCTACAAGCTTCGTGTTCGATTATTTATCAAGACTAAAAGCTGAATAGCTCAAATAGGCAAAACAGTCATTCGTGCTACGGCCAGCCAGCACGGGCCAAGGTGGCACCATGGCTAAGAAGGGTGCCAAGGTCAGAATGGCGTGTCTTGGATAGCATACGCCTAAGGTCAACATGGTTCAAGGAGAGCATGCGCCTAAGGTGACATACACAGGGAATGGCATGCGCCCAAGCAGGAAGCATGCGCCTAAAACTATGCACCTAGGGCTATGCGCCTACGGATATGTACTATGGAAGGGCATGCACCCAAGCCTATGCGCCTACAGCTATGCGCCTATGGCTATGCACCTGAGGCTAGTCGTTTCATGGAGAGTCAAGTGTTTAGGGAAGGCATGCGCCAAGAGCTATGCGCCTACATGAATGCGCCCACAGGATGGAGACCAGGGTGCACTTGGAAGGAAGTCAGAAGACTATCTTCCTAGGCAAGTGGGCACATAATCAGGGCTATACGCCCAAGCGAAAGGGGAACAGGGTGTACTGGGCCCATATAAAGGCTATGTGCCCTGGGCTCTATGCAAAGGGCCATGCGCCTAAGCACTGGAAGCTGGGGGCCTTGGACGCATAAAAATGGCTATGCACCCAAAGGAAGACTGCTGTGGGCGCATGGAACTGCTATGCGCCCAGCATTGTTCTTCTTCCCCAATCCGAGAACTTGTGTTCATGGAACCCATGAACTTTCCAAGTTCATAAATCACTCAAAACAAATCGAAATCCGGGTTTTCAAAGGTACATTTTGAGTAAAAAAAATTAAATTCTCTACAACACAGAACAATCAAAACTTAAAAATAATAAAGTTTAGTAGATCAAAACCCAAGAAAACCAAGAATTGAGTAAACTTAGATCTATAAGAAATTATCCACGAAAATCAAAAGTGCTAAGTACTAAAAAAACTTATAATCATGTAAGGAGGAGTTTAGAACAAACAAAATAATATTTGTCCAACATTTGGCAAGATGTACTTGCCTTAGGTTGGAGAAGAAATTGAAAAGGACGAAGATGAAGAAAATAAAATAATGGAGGAGAGAGAGAAGTTTGATTTTTATACAAAACTATCTCATCTCAAACCCACTGAACCAATCCAACCCAAACAAAGTTGAACCAAGCCAAGTCAAAATTAAACCAAAGCAAGGCTAAGAAAGATAAGTCAAAACACTGGTCACCTGACAAATGTCAGAATCCCGTATACGTACACTGAAAATACGTATAATCTGAAAACGATAGTAATAGGCATGCCGTCGACATACAATGGTACACTGGCGATACGTCGATCAAGAAAAAAATCTTTAAGTTGGGAAAATTTAAAAGCGTTCCGAAAACCAAGAAAATACAAAACACAGTACAAAATACGTATCTGTATATAAATACCGATATTATGAGACGAGTCTCACAGGATAACATCGGGGTCCCCTATGGATCTCTCGAAACTGTCCTCAGGGATGTCAACAGTCTCAGTCTCGTCGTTAGCAGCCACCTCTTGTTCCTCCTCTACTGGCATATTGGACATTATCCCATGTAGCTCCTTCCATCTAGGATTGTCCATGCAAAGCATCTCCCTCTTATCGATCACCTCATGGGTAGATCGGCCCACATCTTCTTGTATGGATATGGCGAGATGTTTTCGACTAGAGTTGCTAGTCTTGGATTTGTCCATCTCCCCTATATGATAACTACTCCGAGTCACTTGTCGACGCGCTCCCCCGCGCTTAAACCCAACCCCCTCTCTGAGTCTTATTTGTACTCCGCCTGAAGAGTCGCGAGCCTCCACCTCCTGGGATTGAAACACCATGCCTTGGCTACTTATCGCTCCGTTAGTTGTATCCGCTCTGGGAACCAGAGTTCGGGATGAACCATCACCGCTTATTATCTGATCTCGTCCAGCATTTAATTCAATCTCCATTCTTTGAGAACCTCATTCTCCTCTCTCATCGTCCTCCATAGCCCCTCTTAACCCCTCTTTTGCCAAATCAGTAGCCGGTGGTGTCACTACCGTATTTTAGCTTGAGGGTATTTTAGTCATTTTGTGAATTTTTGAATTTATTTTGAATTGTTGAATTGGTAATTTCTGTTTTTGACTTTGACTAGTTGAGACTTTGGAGACTAACCTAGATATTGACCCTAGCTATGGTGACTTGGTTAGCATGGTGGGATCCTAGTCTAACTTAAGTCAACCCAATTTTAGTCATTTAGAATCTAGTTTCAATAGGAAGAATAAGGACTAGGTTCAATGACTTATGACTTAGGAATTAATTTCCATGACTAATGACACTTGGCCCATAGCCCATTAGGGAAACCCTAACCCTAATTTCAGCATAGGTGGTCGGCCAACATTGGGAATCCCCTCTACAAAATCTCTCTTTCACTTGTTCTTGCCTCTTTTGTATCATTCCAACTTCTTGAAAGGAAATATAATTTCCATCTTCCCAAATTTATAATAAATCTATTTTAATTCCTTTTTGATCCAAATCTTTTGCAATATAGTCTAATCATCCTCTATTTGATATTCATGGAGAGTAATTTCAGTTTGGGAGCAATTTGGAGAGATTGGCTAGCAACGGGAATCAATCGATTTGGGGCTTTTCTTGCCATTTGACATCCTATAGGTAAATCTTTCAAATTATAATTAAATTCTATTTTCTTTGTATGGTAGCCTAGATCTAGGTGTCCCCTAGCTATAGTGTAAGTTTCGTGTCGATTGCATTTGATTTCGTGTCCGTATCGGACACGTATCCTAACCCAGAACTAGGTGTTCGATGAAATGCCTCACTCAGTATTTTCGTACTATTTTCGAATTGTTTTTGAATGGATTTGTAGATCTATAGGTCGTCCTTGATTTCGTCTCGGTTGTGAGATTTTAGTGTCGTGTTGTGTCAGCACAAAGACACGAACACGCTGCAGCAGCCACGGGACACTGTCTTGTTGCTCGGGTTGAATTTCTTACTGGATACGGCGATTTGACATGTGCCACTTGGCGATGACCGAGGGGCAGTGTCGGACACGAGCCCCCTCGAGTCTCGAGTCGCATCGTGTCGAGTCGGACATGCAATCGGGCCCGTACTGGCCGTTGCCTGCGGAACGCGTGAGCCACATACTCTGCTGACACATGCTTCGTGTCGTGTCTAGGTGTCTCGTAGACATGATTCAGGGTTGTAGCCCTACCCTAGGTGAGTATATGGATACGTACTCGTGTTGTGTCGTGTCGTGTGTCGTGTGCTAGACATGTGTGCACGTGTGCACGAGACTGTGCACAGTTTTGTGTATTCGTGTGTGTTAATTTTGATTCGGACACGTTTGTGTCCAGTTCCTTAACACTAGGACACACCTATGACACTCTTACACATACACAAATATTTACCAATCATTAGTTTGGGATATTAATTGTATTTTAGATTTCGAAATGGGTTTCTCCCAATTTACTGATACATGTTTTTGAAATCTGATTTTCTGAGATTAAAATGTAATTTTAAACTGTTTTCAATGATTAATTTGCAATGAATGGTTCATTTACATATGTATGAGATTATGTACATGTTAGGTTCATGATTGGTGATTGGTTATGGGTTTTTGAATTGATTGGGACTGCTGAAATCCTGAACTGTCATGTTCAAGCTGATTTTCTAAACCTGAGAACACTGTCTCCTAATATTGACACATCACACATGAGCTGAGAATTGACACACCCTACAAACTGATATGTGAACCATACTCACACACATTTCTCTACTGTATCCTGAGAACAGTTGTACATTTTTCCACCTAGCTATAAAACCTGATAATTGATACATATTTCACTCAAAACTGAGGATAGCTAATTCACTCACACGCATGTAACCCGAGACATTTTATGTGTATACTCTACTGAAGTTTACTGAGATTTAATATACTAATATTCCTATTACATACTCTTTACTGTTCTCTACATGCACACACACCGAGTACACTGTTAATCATGAACACTGTTTCCTGTACACACACATTCATTCACTGATTCCTGAAACCTACCCACTGTTACCTATGTTCACACACACAGGACACAGTCTAAAACCTGAGAATACATCACCCCTACTGTTATCTACACACACATCACTGTATACACTAACACACTCATGTACACACACACCCTAGCCTATTTTGTACAATATTGACACACACACACACATGTCACTCTATTTATCACTCTATATATTCTTGTGTAATATATATATATATATATATATATATATATATATATATATATATATATATATATATATATATATATATATATATGTTGCTTATATTAATTTAGGATATATATAATGTGTGAAATATGTGTGTTGCCTATAGACTATATATGGCATATAGCCTAGGTAGTTTCCTATGATATGGCCTATGTGTATATGACATGTATACACATGTGACTTGTGTGTTGATAGACTTGTATGGCCTTGTGATGATGTGTGCTTGCTAGAATAGACTGGTTAGGCTTAGTAAGACTTGTTTGTGTTAGGTTTGACCTAGTTGACCTAGTTTGACTAGAGTAGTTGACTAGATTTGACCAAAGGTTGACTTTAGCCTAGATTGACCCAAACATCATGTAGAATGCATCGTAGCAGTTATTTTTACCAATTTGGATATGTTGTGACTTGTGCTGTTCTGAATAGGAGCCAGACACCACTCTTCAGGCAGTATTTCATTCAGATACTCAGGATATCAGGCGAGTACATTCTCTGACCGTTTCATACTTGATATGATTTATATTTACGTTCTAGATTATTTTACTTGATGCTGTCACGTTGTTAACACGGATTGGTACTATATGGATCCCTTCATGAGATGTTATCCCCTTCGGGAGCATCGGGTTACAGTATGTCATGTGTGTTTCACTTTCATCATGTACTCCGGTGCTTTCACCATTCATGCGCACTCTCGTGATTCATGTACTCTCATATTCACGGAGCTCCCATGTATACAATCATGTGCACCCTATTATGGGCCTTCATGTGATATCATGTGCAATAATATAACCTGTCTGGATCCTTGTGTATTGGTTAGGGTACGGAAGAGTATAAATAGTCATGTGAACAATTCCAAAGTAGTATACTCATGTACAAACTCTTAGATTACTGATGTGCAAATTCAAGCAGTTCACCATTACTAAAATATGCTCTATTAGCGACGAAATTTAGCGACGGAATAAAATAACGTCGATAAATATCGAATATAGCGACTCCTTTCTATAGACATCGCAAAACGTCGCTAAATAGCGACGTTCAGCGACAGGAGATAAATTACGTCGCTGAATAGCGACGTTCAACGACATATTATTAAAATATGTCGCCATATATTAAAATGTTTGCGACGTTTAGTGACGTCACCTCTTGACGTCGCTAACTTTTTTACTTAGGGCACAATGTTTCCTTTTTTCCCCTCACTTGAAAATTTTAGAATTTTCTTTCCCCCTCGACCCCTGGCTACTCCCTCCCCCCCGGCGACCCCTTTCCCCCCGGCGACACCCTCCCCCCCGGCGACCCCTACCCCCCTGTCGAGCTTCTCCTCCTCGAGCTCCTCCTCCCCTAATCCGAGCTCCTCCTCCTCTTCCTCAGGTAAACCCTAACCTAACTTCTCTCCCTCCTCCTCCTTCTCTCCCACAGACACACACACACACAAATACACACGGACACACACACACACACACACACACACACACACACACATACGGGCCGAATCCAATCGGATAAACTCGTTAATGGGTTGGGTTAGGTTGAAGATACTCGGGTTCGGGCTCGGATTTGGGTTAAAATATTTGAACCCGATCAACAATCGGGTTGGGCTCGGGTTCATGTCCAAGTCTCATGACTTGTCCGGCTTATTCCAAGGCCAGCCTTGTATAGGTTGAAGCAGAAAAAAAAGCTAAATAATTGTAAGCAGTGAAAACTGCTATAAAGCTTGCTAAAAAAGATTAGTCTAACATTATGTTGGGTTGGTCAGAACCATCATCGCTCAAAGTAAGATTCGACATTCTCCCAGTCGATTTGTTCTCAATGAACGCTCGTTGTACAGTCAATAGAACTTATGGAATTCTATTTGTATCAGCTCCTTTTCGGAATAACCACTGGAGTGTTGAAAGAATGGACTGGCTGATAGAAAGAGTTTCTACTCACCCTCCATAAGAGCTGGTGCTCTCTTTATATAGGGGTATGTTTGGATAGTAAAAGAGAGGAAATTAAAAAACTGCATATACATGTAGTACGTATATATATATATTTTACATATGCATTTTTCTTTTATCCTAGTTCTTATCTCCTTCCATTTGTTTGATGACTAAACATAAAAAAAATGAGGATGTGAGAGAGTTAATTATTTAATTAACTCAAATACTTAAATGATGACTAAACATATAGCAGTCCATTCATTTATTCATTCACCCATTCACCATTCATTTATTCATTCACCCATTCACCATTCATTCATTCATTCACCCATTCACCATTCATCCATATCCATTCATTAATCCATCCATTCATCCTTCACATATAGCAGTCCATTCATTTATTCATTCACCCATTCACCATTCATTTATTCATTCACCCATTCACCATTCATTCATTCATTCATTCATTCATTCACCCATTCACCATTCATTCATCCATTCACCCATTCACCATTCATTCATCCATTCATCCTTTTCATCAAAAATAGTCACTTAACCCCTTCATGTTGTGTGTGTGTTGTTAGTGAGTTAGTGAGTTGAGCGTTTAGTTAGAAGAGTATGTTAGTGGTTAGATAATATGTTAAGGAAAGATTTGGTAATAGGATGTGGTTTGTGTTTGAGAGTGAGAAAATTGTGGAAGATATGTTAGTAAGATTTTATATTAGAAGTTTTATATTAGAGTTAGATGTGGGCTAGAGTGAGCGTGATAGGTTTAGGTATCTTGTGATGCCAAGATGGTATCACAAGATAATTAGGATTTACCCTAGCTATGAAAGAGTAAGGTAATAGGGTAAGTTATGGTAATTGCCTAGAAGCTAAGGTATGAGTCTAAGGTGTTAGGATATGGTTACAAATTGATTGTCTTGGTTGGTAATGGTTAGGATTAGTGCTCTTAGACTAGTTTTGACCTCGGTTGACCATTTTGACCAAAAGTCAACGAAAGTCAACCGAAAGTCAAACTTAGCCTAAAAGTGACTAGAATTGATCCGAAACCAAACCAGAGTTGACCAGTTGACTAAAAGTCAACAGTTGGTTAACATTGCCCGATGGACTCGATCTATCTCGAGTTCAACCCGATCCTTCGGGCTTGGTCTTGGGCTTCATATGTTGAACCCGAGGTCGGGCCGGGCTTGGGCTCGGATTAGGCTTATGATTCATCTGGTTGGGCTCGGGTTGACCTCAAGCCCGACCCAACCCGCCCGAGTTGTACCTCTACACACGGTTACCATGTCTCTCTACTATAATATATACTAGAATGTTTGGACACTGCAAATATCGGTATTTGTTCCATGTCTGTGTCTAGTGAAGGATAATTGCCTAGACTTAGTCAACTTCATGCAGTTTGACTAGTTTGTTCAAGATATTGACTTAGTCAACTCAACTTTACCCAGTTTGACTAGTTACTGTGCTGAACATGTGTGTCCATCTTTACAGAATTATTTCCAAATGGATATGAATTACTACTTACGGAATCGTTCATGGATGTACAATCGTCATCCTGATGATATGTGTGGTGTGCGAGATGAATACATAGCGGGAGTAGAGCAGTTCTTGCAGTTTGCTAAGGTGTTCCCTCAGTACATGGACGACACCAAAATTAAGTGTCCATGTGTGAAATATCATAACGTAAAATATTATTCCGAAGTAGAAGTGACATATCATTTGTACACGAGGGGTTTCACGCCTAATTACTATCAGTCGACCACACACGGAGAACTTATGTCATTAGCATCAGAGCCGGAGCCTTATGTTGAGCCGTATATGCATACGGGACCTAATTTTGTTTCAGATAATCATGCATACGACGACGGGTGCGTGAACATGGTTTTCGACGTTACGGGGCCTAGTTTCGTTCATGATACAGCTGAGGAGGCACCGAAAGTCGATACTGTAAAGTTCATAGAGTTGCTGGAGAATGCAAGGACTCCATTGTATCCTGGTTGTGAGGATCATTACCGTTGGAGGTGGTTACAAAACTGTTGAGCATTAAGTCATATTTTAATATGTCGTAAGAATGCTACAACCGAGTGTTAGAGTTGATTATAGAGATCTTGCCGGCGGGTGCTAAGTTACCTAAAGACTTCTATCGGTCTAAGAGGATGGTGAGATCGCTCTGATGGGATACGAAAGAATTGATTCTTGTCGCAATGGGTGCATGCTGTAATACAAAGACGACAAGGACGCAGATGTGTGCAGATTTTATGGTACTGATCGCTATAAGATAACTAGTACAGAAAGGTCTACCGGTGCAAGAAGACCGACCGATTCAATACACTACTTTCTTTTAAAGTTGCGGTTACAAATATTATTTATGGTGAAAGAGACGGCCGAAAATATGAGTTGGCACGTGCGAGAACAGATTGAAGGAGTGTTGGATCACCCATCCGATGGAGAAGCATGGAAGCACTTTGATCGAGTGTATCCTAATTTTGCTTCAGATCCGCGTAATGTCAAGTTGGGGCTATCTTCTGACGGTGTTACTCCTTTTGGTCTTTCGGGATCCCAGTATTCATGCTGGCCTGTGATTGTCACTCTGTATAACCTATCGCCTTGGATGTGCATGAAGACTCAGAACATGTTTCTAACCGTTATAATTTCTGGTCCGAACAATCCCAAGAGGAACATTGATGTGTACTTACAGCCTTTGATAGATTAGTTGAATCAGTTATGAAAAGTAGGCGCTAACACGTACGATGTTTCTAGAAAGCAGAATTTTCAGATAAAGGCAACCCTTATGTGGACCATCAACGAATTTTCGGCCTATGGAATGTTATCTGGATGGAGCACTCATGGCCGTCTCTCATGTCCGTATTGCATGGACCGTACTAAGGCTTTCCGCTTGAAATACGGAGAAAAATCGTGCTTCTTTGATTGTCATTGACATTTTCTGCTAAAAAATTATCCGTTCAGAAGGAACAGGAATGCATTCCGTGCCGGCGTTGTAGAGAAGGGTGATCCACCGCCAAGGTGGTGCGAAGCCATGATATAGAAGTAGGTTAGAGATTTTTCAAGTGCTATCGAAGATCCTACAACTGGATACAAGTGCGATGGATTTGGTAGAGATCATAACTGGACAAAGAGGAGCATATTCTAGGATCTGCCATATTGGAGTACAAATCTGATCGGACATAATCTTGATGTCATGCATATTGAGAAGAATGTGTTTGATAACATAATTAATACTGTGATGGACGTAAAGGGAAAAACGAAAGATAATCCCAAGACCAGGTTGTACTTAAAAGAAATATGCAAACGCCCTACCTTGCATTTGATAGAGGAGAATGGAAAACAGTTCCTGCCGAAGTCAATTTTCTCACTGGACAAGAAGGATAAAGTGAGACTTTGTCGGTGGATCCAGGGCCTAAAATTTCCAGACAAATATGTGTCAAATCTGAGAAGATGTTGTCACTCCCCAATCCTGGAATACGTATTTTAATACGTAAACCCATAAATTGTATTTTTCTTGAATTTATACGATATTTATTATGCAGTATTTCTTCATGCATTTCCCAAAAATATTCGACAAAATATTATTTCCTAATTTATTTTCTGCATTTGGGCCTACAGTTTTGGCTCATTTGGGTAACCTATTCTTGGTTCACCAATGGGTCATCATGAACCCTTTGGTTCATCATGAACCCATGGGTCCAAGAATTCTATATATATAACTCATCTCCTTCTCTCTCTTCTCATTTACTTCCTCCACCAACCAAGGCAAGTACCAACTTGCTCAAGAGAAGGATCCATTATTTTGTTAATGATTCTTACAAAACTATTTGCCAAAACATGTTCTTCTCCTCAATCTATACTAGTTTAGAACTTGGAAATTTCTATTTTAAAGCTTTGATTTTTGTAGATCTAAGTTTTAATCATTTTCGGATTTTGTATGGTTTGATCTACTTTAGTTGGATTTTATGGGTTTTTGATGCTTTCATGTGGAAGAGCATTCAGTTTCACCCAAGTTGGAGCTTTGGAAATCTGGATTTGGAGTTCGGATGGCCAAGTTATGATACTTTGAAGCTTGGGTTAAGCCATGGTGTTCTTGCTGTTTTTGAGAAGACAGTGAACAGTGTGCTCCTGTTTGAGCACGCTTCCTGTTGGAAGCGTGTCTCCCCTTGAGCTTGCGTGACTTTTCACACAGCTCTTCCCTTGAGTCTGTGTGACTTTTCACGCAGCACTCTCCCTTGAGTTTGCGTGACTTTTCACGCAGCACTCTCCCTTGAGTTTGCGTGACTTTTCACGCAGCACTTTTCCTTGAGCTTGCGTGACTTTTCACGCTGCTCTTTCCCTTGAGCTTGCGTGACTTTTCACGCAGCTCTTCCCTTGAGCTTGCGTGACTTTTCACGCTGCTCTTTCCCTTGAGCTTGCGTGACTTTTCACGCTGCTCTTTCCCTTGAGCTTGCGTGACTTTTCACGATGCTCTTTCCCTTGAGCCTGCGTGACTTTTCACGCACGCTGCCTTGTTGTGCGTATGCTTTTGATATTTTATTAGATATTATATGCCCATTTTATATCCTTACGCCTTTTGTCCCGAGCATGATATGAGCACTGATGTGACCCCGGAGAACAAAGTGTTCCTACCTGATACATGTACCTGAATGTCCCAGTTCTTGTTTATGCTCGACAAATGACTCGTAACTCCACGTGGCATATTTTTAATGATGCATTACACTAAGGAGGGTAGCACATGTTGACATACTGATTGACATGGATCCTCACTTAGGGTACTCGTACTAAAGTACGACTTTAGGAGGATAATCATGCAGGCCACAGCATGAGAGTCCAAGATTTCACCTAGGGTTAAACTAGGCAACTGAATATACTAGATGTATGGGGAGGGCAGAGTCCCGAGATCGTGTTACACCAGTCGCCCTGAGATATTGTCTTGGCGCGCCGGCTGGTCTCCACGGATACTGTGTCATCCGCAACGAGTGGATGACTGTATCCGATTAATTCCTGCTATATATTACATGTCTTGGCAAGGTGGCCTCACGAGGGACCTGTGCTCCATGACACCTGTCTACGCGAACCCCTGGGTTGGCTAGCCTTGCTGGAAAGATACGATCTGAGGATTTTCTAATAGCATGACGCGAGGATAACCTCGTTCCACTAGAAACTCGTAGACTTGATTGGCCGTGAAAACGACTTGCATGTTTCCTATTTACCTTCAATAAATAACTGAGGGAAGCGGACTGTCATGGTGCGTGATCCAACCCATGTTCTTGTTTGATTGTTGGGTTGGTTGTCGTACTATAACAGGCTGTGGACCGAAGTTATGAACGGAAGACTTATTCTGGTTGTGAAGTGCTACTTCTGTGAATGACTGAGGAACATGGTCTATCATGGTACATAATCCAACCCATGTTCTTGTTTGATTGTTGGGTTGGTTATTGTGCTGCGATAGGCTATCGACCGAAGTCACGATCAGGAGATTTTATGGTTTATACCTTTTTAACTTATGTGAAAGTTATAGAGTACGACACGTCCCGACTCCATGCGGCACCTTTTGTCCTTATTTGGTTGTAAGGATGCCATATGGGTTCGAGGATGTTGCGCTACCCTATAATAGTAGCATAAGTATTACTATTATCAGTCATTCTATTAGTTGGGTTTTTAATCTTAACTCATGTGCCCCTTTGGCGGTACTTGCTATTCGGGGCTGACCCTGCTGGTTTTGTTTGGCCAGATCTCGTAGCAGAGCCAGAGGACACGATCTTCCTCCCTGACATCCATGGTGCATACTAGGAGCATGGCGGTTCGGGGACTCGAGTGGGTTTCTTCTCCACCACTCCTGCTTATACTTTTGCGGCGTTTAGCCACCGGCACCTGTTAGCCGGATTACTTGATATTTTGTGTCAGTACATAATTATAATTAAACAGACTGCAGCTGTGTATAATTTTGTACTCCTGACTCTCTAAGATAGCTAAATTATAAAGCTAGTCTCTCATGATCAGTTTGATGAAGCGTCAGGGACGTCTTACTGCTTTATCTTTAATGTTCATTTAATTGCTGATTTGACTTAATTGATTAAGACATAGAGCTCTGTGGGACCATAGGAGACTTGATTGTAGCATGTACCCCCTAGTCTATCGATAGCCACGATCGCCGTATGACGTTACGTACCTCATATGGAGTAGCTGGCCTAGTCCGTCCCCGTATTTCGGTACTGGGGCGTGACAAGGTTTTAATGGTGGCCCATGCAGGTCTGATTTTCAGACTTGTGGGGTATTGCGAATTATTAGGAGTCTCAATCAAAATTTGTTCCCCTTGAAATTCTGTTTCGAATTCTCTGTCCTTGCCTTGATCTCTAACCTGACTTGCATCCTCGAAATCTTTCTCGTCCGGACTTGATAATCTTATATCTTTCTCTATAGGGGTGCTTCATTCTCAGTAGCGGGTGAGGCCTATGAGGAAGAGCAGCAAGAGCATGGCTCGACTGGGCAGCAACATGGGAGAGAACCTTCCCCAGGGCAGGCACAAGCAGAAGTGGAACCAGAGGCAGTGCAGCCGCAGGTTATTGAAACTCCTGCAGCACCAGTAGCGACGGCAGTACCAGATACCGTAGCACTCCTGGAGATCGTTCGAGGGATTCTTGTCACTCACCAACAGCAACAGACTCGGCAGCAGGAGCAGAACGTGTTGCTGAACCAGGGGATTCAGTTAGCTCTTGAGAGGAGTGCCGGGGTTGACTCGGGAGCATCAAGAAGGTTCCGTCGCTTGAACCCGAGGTATTTTGATGGCACGGAGGATGCCATCACTGCGGATGCATGGATTCAAGACATTGAAGCCATTCTTGTGGCAGCCAAGGTTCCAGACGATGAGAAGGTTGATCAGGTCAAACTGGTACTTCAGGATCTTGCCCGCGACTGGTGGGCATCAGAAGAAGTTGGTATAAGACGTCCTGTTCGTTGGACCACCTTCAGTGACAGATTCAAGGCCAAGTATTTTGGCGTAGTAGCTCGATATGAGCTCCAGCAGAAGTTTATCAGTCTCAATCAAGCAAGCAAGACCGTAGATGGGTATGCAGCAGAGTTCTGCAGATTGTGCCATTTCGCACCAGCAATGGTGGCAACGGAGCCGGAGAAGGCTATGAGGTTCCAGCAGGGACTTCATTTGGAACTATTACAGCTTGTGGAAGGACACGACTACCAGACGTTTGACGCTGTTTTGACGGCCGCTCGGAGGCACGAGCTTACCTAGCAGAGGTTAGCATCAAGGACAGGAGGTCAGAAGAGATCTCATTCCCAGGTTGGAGGAGGAGCAGTACAGCGAACGTCGGCACCAGCACCCGGTGTGCGTATTCATGATGCAGGAGCACCGCGGAGGACGGCCGTGTCAACTAATACAGCGCCAGTTCGGCATCAGCAGCCGAGGAACCAGCAGCAGCGTCAGGGAGCACCCCAGGGCTATACCTTCTGTGGGAAGGCAGGGCACACGAGGGAGGTGTGTCGATCAGCGAATGGCTTATGTTTGAGGTGTGGTCGTACAGACCACCTTATTTCTACTTGTCCTATGATGCAGAGGCCAGGAGGGCCAGTTCAACAGTTTCCAGCATTGCCAGCTCCAGTGGCAACCCCGAGTGGAGGGCCAGTATTAGCAGTAAGGCTCCTAGCCCAGCGCTTACCAACGCAGGCTCAGATGTTCCGCCAGGCACAGGAAGTCGAAGGCCCTCAGGGGCAGCAACAGCATGGTCGAGGAAGGCCGCAACAAGGAGCTCAGCGGGGCCAGGGACAGGCTCTCACATTATCCTTGGGAGAGGCTCTAGCGTCTAGTGACGTGGTGGCAGGTAAAATTCTCGTCACCTCATTTCCCGCTGTAGCATTATTTGATTCAGGCGCTACTCACTCATTCATCTCTGCACAATATGCTACACGGATTGGATTAGAGTTTGAGGCATTGCCGGAGAGGATGGATATACTCACCGGCAATGGGCTCGTAGAAGTTAGCAGAGTGCGCTTTTCATGTCCGGTGGAGGTGTGTGGGCATTTATTGCCCGCATCATTGATTGAATTCCCTATGGGGAATTTTGATGTCGTTCTTGGCATGGATTGGTTGAGAGACAGTCATGCGACAATTGATTGTAGAGGAGGTAGGGTCATATTCAGCGTTCCTAGGATGGAGCAGTTCATCTTTACTCGAACCTTGAAGAATCAGGCCGGAGGCGTCATCTCAGCAGCAGTGTCAGAGCCAGGACAGATTCCGAGAGTGGTCGAAGATTTTCTCGACGTCTTCCCTGATGAGCTCCCAGGGATACCCCCAGTCAGAGAGGTAGAATTTAGCATTGAGTTGAACCCTGGAACGAGGCCTATTGCAGATAGAGTTTACAGAATGTCGCCGTCAGAACAGGATAAGTTATATCAACATGAAGAAGAGTTGAAGTCTAAGGGATTCATCCGAGACAGCAAATCGCCCTGGGCCGCGCCAGTGATTTTAGTTCCCAAGAAGGATGGGTCGACGAGGATGTGCATCGACTACCGCAAGCTGAATGCAGTAATAGTGAAGAATAAGTACCCACAACAAGGATTGATGACCTGTTTGACCAGTTGAGCAAGGCCAGCATCTTTTCCAAGATCGATCTTCGGTCAGGATACTATCAAGTAAGAGTCCGGGAGCAAGACATACCAAAGACAGCATTCAGATCTAGATATGGGCATTATGAGTTTTTAGTAATGCCCTTTGGACTAACCAATGCCCCCGCAGTATTCATGGATTTAATGAACCGCATCTTTCTGCCGTATTTGGATAAATTTGTGGTGGTGTTCATAGATGACATTCTTGTCTATTCCAGCAGTGAAGAGGAGCATGAGAAACATCTTAGGACTGTCTTACAGACATTGAGGGAGCATCAACTTTATGCGAAGCTCGACAAGTGTGAATTCTGGTTGGATCACATTTCATTCCTGGGGCATGTAATTTCTGGGAAAGGAGTGTCAGTGGATCCGAAGAAGATTGAGGCCGTAGAGCATTGGCCAGTTCCGAGAACGGTTGCAGAAGTACGAAGTTTCTTAGGATTAGCTGGTTACTACAGAAGGTTCGTGGCGGACTTTGCCAAGATCTCTGCACCCTTAACGCGTTTGACGCACAAGGACGTAGAGTTTGTTTGGTCAGCTAGCTGTCAGGCATCATTTGAAGAATTGAAGAAGAGATTGATCTCAGCCCCGATCTTGACACTTCCAGTAGGAGCAGGAGGCTTTACAGTATATTGTGACGCATCAGGGAAGGGTCTTGGATGTGTATTGATGCAGCATGGAAAAGTGATAGCATATGCGTCTCGGCAGCTTCGAGACCATGAGAAAAATTACCCGACTCACGATTTGGAGTTAGCAGCTGTGGTGTTTTCACTCAAGTTGTGGAGGCATTATTTATACGGGGATCGGGTAGAGATCTATACTGATCATAAGAGTTTGAAATACGTATTCACGCAGCGAGATTTGAACATGAGGCAAAGAAGATGGTTAGAACTGCTGAAGAATTTTGATTTAGATCTTCAGTATCATCCAGACAAGGCGAATGTAGTTGCAGATGTACTGAGTAGGAGAGACAGTGCCTTTATCTTGACCTCGCAGAAGCATATTCTAGAAGACCTTCAGAGTATGGGAATCGAAGTAGTTTTGCCAAGGGATATAGGAAGAATGACCAGTATGCAGATTCAGTCAACCTTAGTAGAGAGGATAAGGGCAGCACAAGCAGGAGATCCACAGATTCAGAAGTTACGGTCGGAGTGTGAATCAGGCCGTAGGAAGGAGTTAGTGATTCATGAAGATGGTACGCTCAGGTTTGGAAACAGACTCTGTGTACCGAGTGGAGGCCTCCGGCAAGAAGTTATGTCCGAAGCTCATAGTTCTATTTACTCCATTCATCCAGGAGGAACGAAGATGTATCGAGATATCAGGCAGTTCTTTTGGTAGAATGGCATGAAAAGAGAGATAGCAAGATTTGTATCCAAGTGTCTGGTATGTCAGCAGGTGAAAGCCGAGCAGCAGAGACCAGCAGGGTTGCCACAGCCGCTTCCTATCCCAGAATAGAAATGGGAGCACATCACGATAGATTTTGTGACCGGTTTACCTAGATCCCCAGCTGGCAAGAATGCAGTCTGGGTAATAGTAGATCGACTCACGAAGGTCGCTCATTTCCTTCCCTTCCGAGTTGGACAGACTACTGAGCAGTTAGCAGAAATATACATGAAACAGATAGTAAGGTAGCACGGTGTTCCAGATAGTATAGTATCAGATCGGGATACGCGGTTTACTTCCCATTTTTGGCGGAGCTTGCACCAAAGTTTGGGAACCAAGTTAAGATTCAGTACTGCTTATCAACCACAAACCGACGGGCAATCAGAAAGAACCATTCAGACATTAGAAGATATGCTACGGACGTGTACCTTAGATTTTGGCGGATCTTGGGAGGATCACCTTCATCTAGTAGAGTTCTTCTATAACAACAGCTATCAGGCTAGCATTCAGATGGCCCCGTTCGAAGCATTGTACGGAAGGAAGTGCAGGTCCCCTTTGGCATGGGACGACGTCGGAGAACGGAAGTTGTTGGGGCCAGAGATGATCACGCAGACTGTGGAGATAGTTAAGTTAGTCAGAGAGCGCCTTCGAGTTGCACACGACCGACATCGTCATTGGGCAGATCAGCATCGTAGGCCTCTAGAGTTCAGAGTTGGCGACCAAGTGTTTCTGCGGATTTTGCCTACTCGGGGTATCATCAGATTTGGAACCCGGGGAAAGCTTAGTCCAAGATACGTTGGTCCTTTCAAGATTCTCGCTCGGGTAGGCGATGTGGCTTATCGACTTGCCCTTCTGCCTTCGTTAACTGGCATACATGATGTGTTTTATGTGTCCCAATTACGTGGGTATGTCCCGGATCCGAGTCACGTCCTCGATCATTCTGAGTTAGTCGTTGGTACCGACCTAACTTACGAGGAACAACCCGTATCTATTTTGGACCGGCGAGAGAAGGTACTCAAGAATCGGACGATAAGCCTTGTCCGTGTTTCTTGGAACCATCACTCTCCGGGAGAGTCAACCTGGGAGCGCGAGGACGAGATCAGATCTCGTTATCCATATTTGTTTGACTAATAAGGTATATTTATGCACCTTATTGACACGATTCCATGCTTTTCTGCACCTGCTTATTTTGCACTTTGTGATGTATGATAATAACTGCTATGATAGTTAACTTATATATATGATCGTGCCTTGCTTGCCCTGATTTCACTATCCTGTCTTGGCTGGAATTCCGAGGACGAAATTTTTCTAAGAAGGGTAGAGATGTCATTCCCCAATCCTGGAATACGTATTTTAATACGTAAACCCATAAATTGTATTTTCCTTAAATTTATACGATATTTATTATGCAGTATTTCTTCATACATTTTCCAAAAATATTCGATAAAATATTATTTCCTAATTTATTTTCTGTATTTGGGCCTACAGTTTTGGCTCAGTTGGGTAACCTATTCTTGGTTCACCAATGGGTCGTCATGAACCCTTTGGTTCATCATGAACCCATGGGTCCAAGAATTCTATATATATAACTCATCTCCTTCTCTCTCTTCTCATTTACTTCCTCCACCAACCAAGGCAAGTACCAACTTGCTCAAGAGAAGGATCCATTATTTTGTTAACGATTCTTACAAAACTATTTGCCAAAACATGTTCTTCTCCTCAATCTATACTAGTTTAGAACTTGGAAATTTCTATTTTGAAGCTTTGA
Source organism: Iris pallida (assembly GCA_029216955.1). Taxonomy (NCBI): domain Eukaryota; kingdom Viridiplantae; phylum Streptophyta; class Magnoliopsida; order Asparagales; family Iridaceae; genus Iris; species Iris pallida. Next base: position 11,192,854 of record JANAVB010014200.1, read on the forward strand.
TTTTTGTAGATCTAAGTTTTAATTATTTTCAAATTTTGCATGGTTTGATCTACTTTAGTTGGATTTTATGGGTTTTTGATGCTTCCATGTGGAAGAGCATTCAGTTTCACCCAAGTTGGAGCTTTGGAAATCTGGATTTGGAGTTCGGATGGCCAAGTTATGATACTTTGAAGCTTGGGTTCAGCCATGGTGTTCTTGCTGTTTTGGAGAAGACAGTGAACAGTGTGCTCCTGTTTGAGCACGCTTCCTGTTGGAAGCGTGTCTCCCCTTGAGCTTGCGTGACTTTTCACACAGCTCTTCCCTTGAGTCTGTGTGACTTTTCACGCAGCACTCTCCCTTGAGTTTGCGTGACTTTTCACGCAGCACTCTTCCTTGAGTTTGCGTGACTTTTCACGCAGCACTCTCCCTTGAGTTTGCGTGACTTTTCACGCAGCACTTTCCCTTGAGCTTGCGTGACTTTTCACGCTGCTCTTTCCCTTGAGCTTGCGTGACTTTTCACGCAGCTCTTCCCTTGAGCTTGCGTGACTTTTCACGCTGCTCTTTCCCTTGAGCTTGCGTGACTTTTCACGCTGCTCTTTCCCTTGAGCTTGCGTAACTTTTTACGCTGCTTTTTTCCTTGAGCCTGCGTGACTTTTCACGCACGCTGCCTTATTGTGCGTATGCTTTTGATATTTTATTAGATATTATATGCCTATTTTATATCCTTACGCCTTTTGTCCCGAGCATGATATGAGCACTGATGTGACCCCGGAGAACAAAGTGTTCCTACCTGATACATGTACCTGAATGTCCCAGTTCTTGTTTATGCTCGACAAATGACTCGTAACTCCACGTGGCGTATTTGTAATGATGTATTACACTAAGGAGGGTAGCACATGTTGACATACTGATTGACATGGATCCTCACTTAGGGTACTCGTACTAAAGTACGACTTTAGGAGGATAATCATGCAGGCCACAGCATGAGAGTCCAAGATTTCACCTAGGGTTAAACTAGGCAACTGAATATACTAGATGTATGGGTAGGGCAGAGTCCCGAGATCGTGTTACACCAGTCGCCCTGAGATATTGTCTTGGCGCGCCGGCTGGTCTCCACGGATACTGTGTCATCCGCAACGAGTGGATGACTGTATCCGATTAATTCCTGCTATATATTACATGTCTTGGCAAGGTGGTCTCACGAGGGACCTGTGCTCCATGACACCTGTCTACGCGAACCCCTGGGTTGGCTAGCCTTGCTGGAAAGATACGATCTGAGGATTTTCTAATAGCATGACGCGAGGATAACCTCGTTCCACTAGAAACTCGTAGACTTGATTGGCCGTGAAAACGACTTGCATGTTTTCTATTTACCTTCCGTGAATAACTGAGGGAAGCGGACTGTCATGGTGCGTGATCCAACCCATGTTCTTGTTTGATTGTTGGGTTGGTTATCGTACTATGATAGGCTGTGGACCGAAGTTATGAACGGAAGACTTATTCTGGTTGTGAAGTGCTACTTCTGTGAATGACTGAGGAACATGGTCTATCATGGTACATGATCCAACCCATGTTCTTGTTTGATTGTTGGGTTGGTTATTGTGCTGCGATAGGCTATCGACCGAAGTCACGATCAGGAGATTTTATGGTTTATACCTTTTTAACTTATGTGAAAGTTATAGAGTACGACACGTCCCGACTCCATGCGGCACATTTTGTCCTTGTTTGGTTGTAAGGGTGCCATATGGGTTCGAGGATGTTGCGCTACCCTATAATAGTCGCATAAGTATTACTATTATCAGTCATTCTATTAGTTGAGTTTTTAATCTTAACTCTTGTGCCCCTTTGGCGGTACTTGCTATTCGGGGCTGACCCCGCTGGTTTTGTTTGGCCATATCTCGTAGCAGAGCCAGAGGACACGATCTTCCTTCCTGACATCCATGGTGCATACTAGGAGCGTGGCGGTTCGGGGACTCGAGTGGGTTTCTTCTCCACCACTCCTGCTTATACTTTTGCGGCGTTTAGCCACCGGCACCTGTTAGCCGGATTACTTAATATTTTGTGTCAGTACATAATTGTAATTAAACAGACTGCAGCTGTGTATAATTTTGTACTCCTGACTCTCTGAGATAGCTAAATTATAAAGCTAGTCTCTCATGATCAGTTTGATGAAGCGTCAGGGACGCCTTACTGCTTTATCTTTAATGTTCATTTAATTGCTGATTTGACTTAATTGATTGAGACATAGAGCTCTGTGGGACCATAGGAGACTTGATTGTAGCATGTACCCTCTAGTCTATCGACAGCCACGATCGCCGTATGACGTTACGTACCTCATATGGAGTAGCTGGCCTAGTCCGTCCCCGTAATTCGGTACTGGGGCGTGACAGATGTGTCGATCCGAAGGAAAACAAATTGACAGGTAAGAAGAGCCACGATTGTCACGTATTCATGGAGAGGTTAATTCCGATTGCATTTTGGGAATTCTTACCGCAGACAGTTTAGGATCCATTGATGGAGCTTAGCATATTCTTCAGGGATCTTTGTTCTAAGAAATTGCTCGTTGATCGTCTAGAAAAGTAAGAGAAGGACATTATGGTAATACTGTGCAAGCTAGAGAGGGTGTTTCCTCCTGGATTTTTCGACTCTATGGAGCATTTGTCGATTCATCTATCCTATGAGGCACGTATTGGTGGACCCGTCGAATATCGATGGATGTACCCGTTCGAGCGACATTTGAATCACCTAAAAAGAAAGGTAAAAAATAAGGCACGAGTCAAGGGTTCTATTTGTGAAGCCTATATTTTCGAGGAGATTACAAACTTTTGTTCGATGTATTTCAAGCCTCATGTTACAACTAATAGAACGAGAGATTCCAGAAACGACGACGGAGATCATGAATGTAATGATACAATACTGAAGGTATTCAATGCTCCAGGAAAGCCATCAGGTAAAATGAAGAAGAGATATCTGAACGATGATGAGCAAAGGGCTACTCAGGTGTATGTATTACTCAACTACGATGATGATGAAGTAGAGAAGCTGGAGGGATAAGTAATTAATACGTCAATATTATTTTAATAGTGTTGATTATTATACTATTATGTTAATTGAACGATGTTGTTTTCAGCATATTTAATGATGATGTGAGGTCAGGTAGGCCACACATAACAGAAGAAGAACTAGAACAAAAAATAAGGCATTATTTTCCATCATGGTTGAATGTATATGTAAGACTTGAGAACTCTGTAATTACCTTTCTGTATGTGCACTTGAGAATGAGCTTAATTTATTTTTTCGTGGTATTTAGGTCGATCGTCCATACGCAAGACTTGAGAATGAGTCTATTAGAACGCTAGCGAAGGGACCAATTTATGCTGCAAAATATGGCCAAGCTACTGTGTTAAATGGGTTTAGATTCAAGTCAACAACTTTTCCAATCAGAGACAACTTTGTGGATCACGATTCCACCAAAAACAGCTGTTTGTGTATCAGATCTTCGAACTACAAAGATGTTGATGCGGGCAATGATTTCTATGGCGTCCTACGGGAGATTGTGGAGCTGACATATAGTTATGGAATAGAGCCTGCTAAGATTGTGTTATTCAGGTGTGATTGGTTCGATCCGATTGAAGGTCAAGGTTGGAAAGTAGACAAGCACGATCTTGTGGATATAAACTATCAACGTCGATATCAAGCCTATGAACCATTTGTCCTATCAAGTCAGGCTCAGCTTGTGTACTTCGCAAGTTATCTAAACGGAGAACAACAAGATCGGACTGGTGGGCAGTATGCAAGACCAAAGCTAGAAATACCTTTGAGGTTGACGATATGGCTTATCAAGATGATGAACTACCTCTTGTAACAAATATTATAGAAGTGGACACGACGGAAGTTCTTCATTACACATCTAATTGTGTAGAAGAAGTAGAATTATCTGAAGAGGAAGATGCAGATGAAAGTGAAGATGTAGAGGAGGAAGAAGAAGAAGAAGATGATGAGCTAAACGAACTAGATAAATTTTCAGAAGAGGATTAAATCTGTGCGTTTATTTTATCATCATATTTGATACTTTAGAGACACTTTTATCATATAAATCCGTGACACTTTTATCTGGGACTATGATATTTTTCAAAAATCTGTGATGTCTATCATATAAATATGTATATTTGTTTTATTGTCATATGTTATTATCAGGTATGACTAGACCAGGAGGACGACGCGAAAGATATTATATTAGGCAGTCCCGTCTGCCTCGGGCTGGGGATGCAGATTCCGTACCCTCATTCTCATCTCCGAGTACGCCATGTACTGTTCTGTTCCCGGTCCATTACCGGGACAGAGCAGTTCCAGCAAGTTGGCGACTCCTCCCTCGTCGTCCAACATTCCTGATCTCGCGTCCAACATTCCTTCCGCATCCAGCATTCCTCCTGCCGACGGCTCCATAGGAGAGCCGATGCCGAGCATATGGAGGACGGCGATCAGACTGATCCTCTCCAGGCAGGAGGTAAGAGCGACCCTCCATGCGCTCCCCCGAACGAGACGCATATGGAGATCTGGACGGACGGGCCTACGAAGTAAGTTAATTAGTTAATATATATTTCTCAAATGATTATATGTACATATATATTCATAAAATTTATTATTGTATAGATATCGGCCTCCTGCAGTACAGAGACAGCTGGAGTTATTTCTGAGGCAGAACTATGGTGGGCCTTGGATTAACTACTCAGATGCTCTCGCAGATAGGAAGGCCTTTTGGTTGGCCCACTTCAAGGTAAAAAATTTGTTTATTTTTAAATTTTAATAATCATTTGTGTATATTATACAAATTTTCTATTTTACTTCTTGTAGAGGACCTATTTCTATCGACCACACCAGGCGGCGAAGATCGAGGCCCAATTTTTTGCCGTCGCAGGCAAGCTCATCCGTGATGCGATCCAGGACCAGAAGTCTCGTGATCGCTCCGGAAAGTCGATCCATGGTTGGATCATGCCAGAGCAGTGGACTACGATGAATGCTAGATTCGGCGAGGCCAGGTACCAGGAGCGGTCTGACAAGGCCAAGGTGGCACGGTCGAGCGCCAGTAAGTGGTGTGGTGGCTCCATTCCTATGACGGAGCATTTTCGTCGTCTGGTACATTTTCTATGACGGACATCATTTTATATATAGTTGGATAGAATGTTTAATACTAATAATAGATAATATATTTTAACAGGTAAAAAAGGGTGAGGACCCCAACATGGTGACCGTCTTTCTGGTCACCCATCGGAGGGCTGGGGAGTTCATTGACGAGAGGGCGAAGCAGGCATATGTACGTTCTATTCTTTATATTAATTTACTATAATTTAGAAAACAGAAAAATAGATATCAATATAGACATTAGCAAACACTTAGACGTTAGCAAATATCGTTCTAGGCCGAGTTTCTTCGGCTACAAGAGGAGGCGGCTGCTGCTGCTAGTGCGCCAGCAGAGGGAGGGGCTGGTACTTCCTCCCAGCCGCCTACAGCTCCATCGCCGGATGACCTCTGGATGACCGCCGTTGGTGGTCTTCAGAAGGGTACGTACTACGGTACGGGATCCTACGACGCCTATTTGGCTTCAGAGTCATCTCGGTCCCCCTCTGTCAGTGCACAGTCTCCAGCTTCGCAGGCGTCATCACAAACTCAGGATATTGGTCGTCAGATCGACGAGCTGCGTCGCGAGTTGTAGCAGCAGATTTCTGATCACCATACCGCAGAGTGACGATCCGACGATCCGATGATCACCGGACGATTTGATGCGGTCAAGCGCAGTATACAGGAGCTGATGAGTCTGCAGCAGGCTACAGCTGCCAGCTTGCATATGTTCACCGAGTCTATGCAACACACAGAGCATAGACAGGTCAAGGTGGAGGGATCGCAGAGGACCATGTCTGCCTCACTCACTCAGGTACATACTTCGATTGAGGAGAGTACTCAGAGGATGGTGAGTATCCTTGCTGCGCATGCTGAGCGACTACGTGAGCTGGAGCAGATACGTCCTCCCGGTCCATCGACGGTGCCGAATCCAGACGTTGCACTGCCTCCTACTGCCCCTATGGTGCAGCTCACACTCGAGCAGTATGAGTACATGCTATCTCAGATGCGCAGCAGGGGTCCTCAGTGATCTAGTATATTTTTTATCATCTTTGTATGTATTAGCCCTATGGGCCCATTGATCATTGGTACACTGATTTTTATTCTTATTTGACTCTGTTGGACATGTATGTTTGTTGGACATGTATGTTTGTGATATTTACTATGTTGGTATTTCCATTGTGTACATGTATAATATTTACTTGAACATGTATGTTTGTGATATCTGCGACGGGGATGACAAATATACCTACGCTGGGTTATAAGCGATGATATGATATACAAAGGAGGTGCTGCCCAAATTTTAAAAAAATATGTTTGGTATTTTTGTGATAATGTGTGTCTGTGTAAACATAGACACATAGAATAACAAAAATACCAAACATATTTTTTTAAAAAAAAATTCATAATATCTGTGACGTATAGCGACGTTCTGCGACGTATAGCGACGTATCCCGACGTCGCTAATTAGCGCCGTCACGTCGCTATCCGTCGTAATCCGTCGCTCAGTAACTAATGTGGCAGAGAGTTAGCATCGCTAATTTGGTCGATATACGTCGCTAAACTGCTGACATGGCAGGCATGCCATGTCATCACATAAAAAGAAATAACGTCGCTACGTAGTCGCACTACGTCGCTAATTTGGCGACGTTCAAATTCGTTGCCCTCCGTCGCTAATTTTGCGACGACCCACCGACATTGGGGTGACGTCACAAACAGCGACGGAGGGCGACGAATTTGTCAATACGACTAGCTTTTCCGCGACCTGCATGTTTCGTCGCTAAAATCATCGCTAATTACGTTTAGCGACATATTTTTCTTAATTAGCGACGTATCCTGACGTCGCTAATTTGCCTTATTTTAGTAGTGCACATGTTCATCTTGTACTCTAAATCACTAGTTCACTATTAGTTCTCTACTTATAGTATCTATTTACATTACAGTTCTCTCTCTTTTACTTCATGTATATTCTGCAGCATTTTATGTATCTTACTCTATTGCATATTTATATATTCTGTCATATTATAAACTGCGTGAGATGTACTGTGCTCGCTCCCGTCCTGACTTGACCTGTTGAAATATTACAGATGATATTGAGGAGTTCTGTCCCACTTATTACGGAGCAGGCCTAGATGACACATGCGAGCTGGACTCTCAGGAGGACCCAGCACTTGCAGAGGACATTACCCCAGTAGTCTAGGCTAGTTAGCTAGACCAGTATCTTATTTATCATTCTGTCTTATAGGATACACTTGTACTTATTTGGGGATTTGTTATTCTGAATTTGTGGAGTTGTTTATCTTAGACATTTAGCTATCTCTCTTATTTTTTATTTATCATCTGTAGATTCTGTTGATTATCTATCTATCTTATCGTATTTTCGCCTTAGTTGTGATTGAGACTGTATTTCTGTATTGTCACCTCTATTCAGAGTGTATATACTGTACATGTACCTTATAATTGTTAGATGTATGTGACCTAGGACAACGTTCTACCGTCGATACTGTGGCGTAGGCTGGACGTAACCACTTTTCGTGCCCCTACACTGGGTACGGGTCGTGACAGGTGGAGCCATATCCATCTTACACTCTCTCAGCGAGTGTCCAAAGCAATTGTAGATATGACACGTAGGAGGTACATACTCGTACTCCATCCGTTGTCTATAGACCTCCCCCGTAGGAACTTCATATTCTACGAAGTTGGGTAACTCCTTTTTCGCAGCAATCTCCATAAAAACCAAGCGTATCCCAATCTGGTTCTGTATGCTGTCGCATCGTCTGCTTTGGAGACCCCACCATACTTGTAAGTTTTGTTAGCATGCCCATACTACATAGTTTATTGGTAATTCTGGAAATCGAATCCATACAGGGACCGAGTGCAAAACCTCTTTCTCACATTGATGGTCCTGTGACCACGCCTTCATGACGATTAATCTACCATCAAACGTCCAAGGGCCACCCTGCAACACTTTATCCATGTCCTCCTTCATAGCAATACGGACATAATAAAAGCCATTTTCCTTGAAGAAAAACTTGATGGTTCCCTTTGGACGCCACATATGATTTGCATAAGCGCGAATCTGTCCGTAGAACGGTCTGTTGTCTAACACATACAGAACAATCGTATTGCGCCAATAATCAGCAGTCTCTGCAAGATCTTCTTTTGTAAATAGAGCTCTCTCTCTCCTGTTGCAGTGGGCACTGGTGGCACAAACTGCATATCTCCCTTGTCGAGATTTAAACCAGACCTACAACAATCTGCCCACGACTTGCTACCCCTTGCTTCTTTATTGGTTGCTTGCCCTTCTCAGCCGTAGTAGCGCGTCTCGCCTCTCTGTCCTCCTTGATGTCTCTTCCTGGAGGACTAGGTTTTGGATTTGCTCCTGAATCATCGCACATTGGCCGAGGGGCCTTATTCTTTGATGTGTTAACCCCTGTTGGCATCCTTCACTACAAAAAATGTGGCCTTTTGGGACAACGAAAAACCGTCTTAAAAACTGCAATTACCGTCCCAACAACTATTTGGGACGGCCTTTGGGACGGCAATGGCCGGTCCCATTAGGGTGGCGTGGCAAAAACATTAGGGACGGATATTGCCGTCCTAATTACTGTTAAAGGACGGTTAGGCAAGACGTCTCAAAAGTTTTCAAATTTATGCTTTTGTGTGACGGTTTATTAATTTGTCCCAAAAAACAAGTTTTTGTAACAGATATATTTCGTCCTAATAAATAAGCGACGGAATTTTAAAAAGTACTGTAATCGTGCGAAAAATTTTATACACTCTAAAATTCTATAATTGAATTTTATATACAACAAAAATTCATACAGAACTTAGAGTGTTCCCATTGTTCACAAAATGAAATCCCATTGTTCACAAAATTCATACAGAACTTAGAGTGTTCCCATTGTTCACAAAATGAAATCCAAGTCTTACATCACTTAGAGTGTTCCCATTGTTCACTCTAAAAATTCATACTGAACGTAGCCGCAACATTACCAAAACAATTTCTATAAAACATATTTAAATGTAATCCAAGTCTTACATCACTGTGTTCCCAAAATCTGGAAACAAAATAAAATCCAAGTCTTACATCACTGTGTTCCCATTGTTCACAAAATAAAATCTGGAAACAAAATAAAACCCATTGTTCACAAAATAAAATCCAAGTCTTACATCACTGTGTTCCCATCAAGTTTTACATTAGCAAGCATTCACTTAACCAATCCATGGCTGCCCTGGAAACAAAAAAAGACCACACATCCATTGACAAACCAATCCATGACTGTCAACAAAATAAAACCACACATCCATGGCTGCCCTGGAAACAAAATAATACCTATACTTTTTACACAAGTCCAAAACACATCCATTGACAAACCAATCCAGATTGCCAGCAGCATTGGCTACCTGGAAACAAATAAATGCCAGAAATATGGTTAGTTATAAGTTAAATAGGACCTCAGATTCATGGAAAAGTAATTTACAAACCTACTGTGTAAAGACTTAGAAATTAGAGAATGGGAAAGAGGGTGCTAGTGTGTGTGTGTATAGCAGGTAGCAATTTCAGGAAGCATAAAACAGTGAAGAAGGTGAACCAATATGCAATTTGTGTGCAGGAAAAATGTGATAGTGAATAAGGAGAAGTGTGTGACAGTGAACAAATCTGGAAAACCAGTGTAAGTTATTAACAGTGAGTGTGTGCATGCTCTGTGTAAATATGTGTGCAGGAATGCTCAAACAGTGAAGGGTACATTCAACAAGAAAGGGAAAAATCAGTAGAACACTTTAAAGGGCAGTTAATGTAATCATGAAGGCAGGAAATACATGGCCTATTTTCAGGCTACGCAAAACTGGAATCAATCTCAGTTAGGAAGGAAAGAAGGGAAGAAGGGAAACCAATTCATTATCCTCCCTAAATCTCAGATTAAGTAGAAGAAGGAAAGGAAACCAATTTAAATGCCAGCAGCATTGACAAACGTACGACTTTTTAAACTTACTTGAATATATCAGGAAGGCGGAAAGCACCCGCGAACATACTTGCAACTTGTGCTTTGAGCTCACTGCTAAGCTCACTCTTCATCCTCTCGAGCTCTTCCTTATGTCGAGCCTCTTGCGCAAGACGCTCAGCTTTAAGATCATTTTTTATTGTCTCAACCTCTTTTGTATGTCGAGCCTCTTGCTCGTCACGCTCTCTTCTTAACGCCTCAGTCTCTTCTCGTAGTTTCTCCGCGTCTTTTCGCAGTTGTTCAATTTCAGCATTCGTTGTTTTTTCAAGTTCTATCTGAGATGTTGAAGATTGACCACTTTGTCTTGTACCCACTCCTCGGCCTAAAACTCGTCCGTGGCCATCTTGTCCAACCACTTCCGTGTAAACCTTATTCAATTGCTCCTCGTTGTCTCGTTCTTCCACGGGTAGCTCTTCAATCCGCCTTTCTAACATTTTCTATAACATGCAAGGAGAATAGTATGACATATATAATATAATACCCGCTGGTTATAACATTTTATAATACCGTAACAAAAAATTGTTCGGATTTTCTCGTGGAGAGGTCTTTGATGGGTTCGAAACGAGCAGATCTGATGGATTATGTGATGTTATCATTATTGTCAGCCACAAATCAACATCCGGGCCTTTCCCCATCATTTTAGGACTAGGTTTGGAGCACGTAACTAATAAAGGTTCAAGAAACTTCTGTTAAACCAACTGTCAACATGTGTGTTCTCATTGTTTCTGTTAAATTTCTGGCCTAGTTGGTATGGCTTGAGGAGGAGCACTCCTTAAAGCCTGAAAGACCAAATGATGAGCACGAATGCAAACTAAGCTCATCATGTAACCTAAGAATAATAAAACTAAAATAATTGGAGACAGTAAGTTACAACAAGCCTTTGTTTTCATTTAATGCACTGCTTTTGGGAATGTCATTCTTTTTCACTCTTTGGCTTTGTGTACTAAAGATTAATGCAATTACATATAAAAATATAGAGGGTTGACGTTAGGTCGACAATCGGCCATAAAAACTGTCGGTGGAACTTTCTTATGCTTCATACCCAATCCCATTCTGTTGGGGGAAGGTTTGGACATCAAACAACGATGAATGCTATGCTTTCTGCAAGAAATTGAGATAGAAAAGTGGTCGAATTTGTTGGTTCATATTGTGCCGGCCCTATTGATGGGAAAAGGCTTGGATGATGACAATGGCTACTGTTCTCTTTCTCGTGATTAAACTTTATGAATCAGTGTACAAGTATATTTCTCTGAATACCTTAAGGAGAACAGACTCTTGCACCTCTTGAAATGCTTCTGGACTGTTCGTTGTCTTTCAGTCTTTTTAAATACTTCCTACCTCCTGATCTTGACAAGGCTGGCTATAGGATGAGCTACATCTTAATATGATGAGTGACGAGGCAATAGTAAAGTTCGAGTATTTTGGTCACTGAGTTTTAAACTTTTAATTCTTATTATTTGGCAAATTCGTATTGGCCAGTTACCTTTGATTCTTTCCTTAAAAATATAGTTTCTATTGGAGTACTAGTACTATTAAAGTTGGCAAAGTGGTGGACACACCATCCTTCAATATTGCCTTTTTTGCAGGAACTCCATATACTCAGCAGTCCTACAAAGTTAGTGAATCATTTCCTTTCAAGTGGATCAACAAAAAGTGGAAAGAAGGTTTTCATGTTACATCAATGACTACTGCTGGTAGCCGTTGGGGAGTAGTTATGTCAAGGAACTCTGGTTATTCTGATCAGGTATTACAATCTTAATTTTCCAACTGGTATATGATGATACTCAAATATAACTTCCTATATTTTACATGTTTTAATTACCAGTTTTCACAAAGATCAAATATTTTACGAACTTTTTTGCGTATTAGACAGATATTGTCTACATGTAGCAAAGCTCCTCACATAAATTATTCAAAGCATTCCATGCATTTGAGGAACATAACTAATACTGATAAAGTAAACTAATAATTCTACTTCTTTTTCTTCCTTTCAGACATACTTCGTCTTTATGGACCAAATTTTAAAAGTGAAAACATGTGTTAAATCAGCTACTTTTCTTTAATCATGTAATGCTGATATCTACAGTTTCCTGACATTTTTCAAAACATATATCCAAGCAAGATTCCTCGTAATTATCACTGATAGAAAGTAAGATAACAATTGTACTGATATCTACAGTTTCTTTTACGTAAAATATTTCAATCTTGAAATATAAAGATGGGAATCACATCCAGCCATTGCAAACTGAAATCTGTCTACCTTGTTACTTGTGACTTCCTGTTGCTTACAATTACTTGATCATTGTCTTTAAAGAGATGGGAAACATCATGCACATGGTATTTTTAACCAACAATTTCGTTGAACTGATTGTTTGATGTACATTTTCTACATATCAATTTTGTGTATTTTCTCAGACTTATAACATATTTCCTTATAAGTTACACTTTTCATTTATTCAAGCCACACCTCTAGTTATGTTAGTAAATCTCCTTGTTTGTTCTTGTTTTCTTCCATGTTTGTGGATACAATAGTACATTTCTGGAGACTTATATTTGCTTCTTAATTAATCAATTCTTCGTGATCTGTTCCTATATTTTTTTGTGGTATGAAAATATATAAAATATGCAGAAATCAATATTTTGTACATAATTAAATTCTGACGATTGTATGCAGATGCTTGATAATATACGAGTATGGTCCTAAAATTTGAATTTGAGGACCTCGTGATGATAGTTTGGCTGTTCTATTTTGAGCAATAAAATTATGACATATATTATAATACCTCTGTACCAGCCGCTCCGTCTTCTTCGTTATAACTGCCAGCTTTGCCTCGAGTAGCTCTCCACATGTTGACAAGGTCGACAGGCTTGTTTTCCAACCTCCTCTGAAGTGTTTGTACATGTTCCAAACATAAAAGTAAAACATTAAACACTATCAACTAGAAAGACATTCTCTTTATTAAAAAAAAAACACAATACAAACCTTTCTCTTTATCTCTGGAAATGATCTTCTTCCTGTTCTAGGGAGGGCACAAAGTTTTCCTCGATTACCTTTGTTTGTCTCCGAAACTTTCTAAAAATTAATGAATATTATAACTGAACTGAAATTAGCTGTTCACTACCTTTGTTTGTCTCCAAAGTGTCTTGAGTGAGGACAGGGCCCCAGTAGCGGGGGAGCTACTGTTCACTGCATAAATATAGTCGAGTGTCCCCGTGGCAAATTTCACACATCAAATCACCCCGAATCCTCCTCAGTCCTAAACACATGTAATCTACACCTAATTAGCTTTCTAAAAAAAAAAATTTGCAGGCAGCAACAAGTATTGCATTCTGCTTTAGGCAGCAAGTAATGTTTACTGCTCTCCTTAGGACAACAACAGCAGGATAGTATGTTGTGGGGAGGAACCAATAAGCTACATATCAAACTCATCCATATTAAATGTGCCTTTCTATGTGTGTTCAGTCATGAGATTTTTGTAAGGTTGGTTGAGAAATTCATGTAGGAGTAATAACAGTAGTGGCATAAAGGCATCTGCAGCTTGTGCATAGAGTAGTATGCTAAAGGAGAAATGCTGAAAGAAGTTCCTGATACCTGTAATGTGAGGGTCAATGATACCATGTCTCCCTTGATACTTCTAATGGCAACCTACAAGGACAATTTGCGACCTTAAGGGGAGGTTGGAACCTGGTCGAGTGGACGAGCAGTTGGCAGACATGTGATTGGGGGAGGGGGAGGACATGGTTCTGTTCATAGGTACATGTAATTATCCTAAATTCATACAAGTACATCCACAACTCCATCTATAAATTCATACAGGTACATCCACAACTCCATCTATAAGAATCCAAAATAAAGGACGAGAATAAAAGTATGGAAGAATATAAAGAATGCATCAACTAACAATACTTGAATTTCGAAGAAGCAAACCCAACAATTCTATGACATAACTCCACAATTACCTGGAAGAAAATCAGGTTCTCAAAGGGATGTAGTAAAATAGATAATATACATGTCGTAAATGAAGTACAATAAATATCATGCAAAAAAAATCACCCAGTAACAGATTTACAACCACTAATAACCAGTTTATGTGAAATGAAATTAAGGACAACGTTCATGCACGAGAGCTCTCTGAGTAAGGGATGCATAGGCAGCGATGCTCATCCGAGTCGCTAATTGCCATTATAAAAAATATAAAGAACAATCCCTACGTACGTCTAGTGACTATCCTCCCTATCCAATAATACTGTTAGGGTCAAATCTATGATATGTACAGTCTAAGTCCAACCATTCATATACATAGGTCCATCGGGAATATTCGAACAAACAAGTAAATATCACAGTTCAAAAATGAGTCACCTGGTATGCAACGCAATATGAATCCTTGTATCACATATAATATGTAATGAATATATCAAGAGAACAATTGATGAGATATATAAAGCATTTAAGTACTATAAATCAATTAGCCAAGGTATGTTCTATTTTGTCCAATGCTGCTGAATTTATGAGTAGCAGAGTTGGTCTAGTGTAACCACGCTAATGGGCTACGATCCATAAGAAACCTACCAAAACTTATAAGACACAACCAAGACTCAGAAAACAAAATATACCTATATATTAGATAAGAAATAAAACTGGACTCGGCCTATTACTTGCTCTCCCCGTTCCTGTTTCATGCCAAGAGTAAATACAACTAGATAGCAAACCTATCCATTCACAAGTAATAAGAATAAAATTCAACCAAATCTTCGACGAAAAAACTGTGAACTAATTTATAATTCAGCCTCCTATTAGAATATTGTGATTAGTTCATGGTGATGGATCAACTGTCGGCTACACGTATGATGCAATGGAAAGAGCACAAGCTCTTGACTAGTTTTCAATGCCGATACACGTGAAAGTGCAATAGTAAGATGTCTGACTTGCGAGAGGACAACTTGAAAGAGGTGATGACTGCTTATCGTATACTCCATCACAGGGACAGGTTATAAACACAAGAAGAAATATAAATTATTACAGTTATGTTCATAGTATACCTGCAAACCCCTCCCACAAGTATAGAGTTTATACATAAACAATCCCAAGCACCTCATCCCAAGCACAATAACTCTGAAGATTCTGGAACTAGAAATACCAATATCATATACTCATAATAAACTAGAAAAACCAATATCCGACAATTGATAAGGAAATAGCCTATACGGTTATTTACAACTGTCGCGAGTACATGAACAAAATCATGTACAAGGCCATCTCGCTCCATATATAAATGAATGAATACGAGCAGTTTCTAGCCACTTTCGCAATTCAGAACAGGACAAAGCCTGACTTGAGACTTTCTCACGCAAACCAAACAGAAGTGTGTCTTCAAGCGTGACTTTCCTCAAAACCCAATTTCCAGTGAGATCTTGGCCGAACCAAGAAGCTAACTGAAAATAACACCAACTATGAAAAAATTCAAATTCTAAAGCTAAATCTAAACGGAAACCATATAAACTACGGATGACATTGAGAATATAATGGAAACTAACATATTTTCTTTCCTTTTTGATGAAATTGAGAATATAATTGAAACTTCGACATTTATTTCAAAACTTCTTAAATATATACTTCTAGCCAAAAATAAGATTGATTCATGCAAGGGCGGATTTACTGGTGGGCTGGGGTGGGCTAGGGTGGGCTCCAACCCCAGCCCATTTTTTTTGTATTATCCTGTAATGCTCAGTCCACCTAAAGGAAGCCCGTCCAGCCCACCCATCCCATTTACGCCCGGCCGATACCAGTGAGTAGGTTTAGGCATCCCAGCCCACCCTCCGCTCATGCGCTCAGCTTTTCTGAGGCTCTGATAGCCTGACAAGAGGTGACATGTAAATGAAGACCCTTCGGTGTCTGTCCCATCGCGGCGCGGTGCGACCGTGATGCGACCAGGCGACCGGTCCCATCCGTTTGCCTCTGCGGCTCTACCGCTGATTTTTCTCTTCAACAACAACAACAACAACACGAGGTTTAGAGTTCCTGCATGCATTAAGTGAAGGAACCCTAACCAAACTATAAGTAAGAGATGCCAGAGATAGAGCCCCAAATCAATTTTTGATTCCTCCGAAGCCCCCAAAAACAACACGAGGTTGTAGCTGATCATCGTTCCAGATCAGCTACACACATTATTCTCGTTCACAATCAATAAATTTGCACAGAATGAGGCACAAGACGAGGAATACAACCTCCGACGCCCCCAAAAACAACACAAATGGGTGATCTTCAACAACAACAACAACAAGAACACCACGAGGTTTAGAGTTCCTGCATGCATTAAGTGAAGGAACCCTAACCAAACTATAAGTAAGAGATGCCAGAGATACAGCCCCAAATCAATTTTTGATTCCTCCGATGCCCCCAAAAACAACACGAGGTTGTAGCTGATCATCGTTCCAGATCAGCTACACACATTAATCTCGTTCACAATCAATAAATTTGCACAGAATGAGGCACAAGACGAGGAATACAACCTCCGATGCCCCCCAAAACAACACAAATGAGTGAAGGAAAGAGAGGGAGGGGGAGAGAGAGAGAGAGAAAGAGAGAGAGAGAGAGAGAGAGAGAGAGAGAGAGAGGAATACAACCTCCGGTGTTGGCTCCTCCTTCTACTCTTAGGTTTCTTCTTCTTCTTCCTCACGATGGTCTCGACGAGGGAGAGAGAGAGAGAGAGAGTTAACACTATAATATACCTAAATCTTACGGTCGAGATGAAACCAATCAACGGTTCAGATCTGTTGAAAAAATTATTAGGAGAATAGGAACGGATCCCAAAAATTCGCCCGCCGCGTTTTTGTTTTCCCGCCAAACTATTTGGGACCGAATCAACTTCTTTTGGGACGGAACTAAATTTTAGTTAAAATAAGTAATAGTATTAGGGTCCAAACAGAAATGTGTCCTAAATAATATTACCTTCTGTCCTAAATAATGTTACCTTTTATTATTAAATAAATAACCACCCCAAATACTAATTATTTAGGACTCTTGAAAATAGTGTATCAAATAATGCTGTCCCAAAAAGTCACTTTTTTTGTAGTGCTTGGACGCCAAACTCCGGTCGTCGGCAAGGGACCCCTTATTGCTAGACCACCGACTTGCTGGTTTGTCCGGCCTATTGTATCCTTCAGGGCGCCGGTCGAGGTTCGCATCTGCAGCCGGCTACGGACTGTCGTCCACCCTCCTCCAACTGCTTGACCCTCCCGGATCGGAAGGGCGCCACCTGTCTCCTCCCCGGGTTGTACACCTGGGTCCATGCAAAAGCCTCTAACCCTATCCCTAATTCGCCGAGAGGAGGATCTTACATCGCCATCTTTCTATATATATATATATATATATATATATATATATATATATATATATATATATATATATGAGGAAGGATAGGCATCTTCGCACTTTTTGCATTCCCAAGCATCCCCCCTACTCACACCGTTGGATGGTGCTTTAAGTCATATAATCTTAACCATTGGTTTACCAACGGTTAAGATTAGATGACTTAAAGCACATCCAACGGTTTTTAACATGGGGATGCTTGGGGATACAAAAAATGAGGGGAAAAAAAATATATGGTTTTTTTGTGAATTGGTGTATACCTAGTCTATCCTAACCCACACCGGTCCATCCTGGCTCAGATTTCTAGTTCCGCCCTTGGTTGGGTGTTAATTTAATTCTTGGTGGCATTAGCATAAGCTGGACACTTAAAAGGCATGAGCTGGTTGAACGTAGCTTACTACAAGCAGTTACTACAGGTTGCATGCTTGCACCAGTAACTGAGTAGGATAATAAATCAATTCAACTACATCAACCCAAATAAGAACTCTTACAATATGGATGTGACATGTTTATTTCATTAACATAAAATGTTTATTTCATGAACATAAAAATGTACTTATTTTACACTTTAGTTCCTTGAGGAAAAAAATCAAATAATTAAATGCATATAATCTAATGATTTTTATGATCAAATTAAAAGAAAAAAGAATTAAAAAGGTACGCCTCTCAACTGTACTTTTTCATGATCGAGTTTTAAAAATTAAGAACTCAATGAGTTACGCTAGGAATTTTGATAATAAATCCAGCAACTGGTTGCTGGATTGGATAACTAGTGATATCGATGTACTAATTATGCCAATTGTGTTTAGTACTAGAACTTGAAAAGAGGTATTCATGTATACTAGAGTACGTGGTTAAGAAATGGCATTCATGTACGTAATCAAAATTCTTATTTGGGGGTTGTGAATATGATAGAGCCTTATTGAGTAAAACTTTGATACAGAAAGAGGTATCAAAGTTTTGATACCTCCTTTATATGACAAGTGGGTCTATCATCAAATTTTATGTCCACACATTTTACAAAGTGAGAGGGGAGGCAACTTGTCATACAAATGAGGTATCAAAACTTTTATACCTACTTCTGTATAAAAGTTTTCTCTGAGCCTTTTTATTATGTTGCTGTTAGTTATTTTCAGAAAGTATATTCTACTTAGTCACGACCAAGTTAAAGAAGAATAGGAGAAGTCTATTTGGGATGAGTTACCCTTACTCGTTTGGTAGGCTGGAAGGAAAGAAAAGAAAATCAATTCTGGTTCTTTCTTTTAAAAAATTACAATTTTCATCCTTTTTTTTTTATGGAAATCAATTTTTTTCGTACTTTTTTTTGACATCCAAACATAAGAAAGGAATGACTTTTTTTTCTAATCTCATAATTCCGCCAACCAAACGAGGCTTTAGTAGTTGTTGTTGCTGTTGTCATAGTTAACTTTGGGTAATTATTATTTCCATCGATTTTAAAAGTTCATGCTGGTATCTGGTTTGTTAGTCTTCTACCATACTCATAATCTGTTAGCTTGAGCTTTTAGTTACATATACTACTCATAATCTATATATGACCTTGAGCTTTTAGATATACTGGTTAACTAATTAATATGATTGTAGATAGAGGTGCATTATTTCGGTTCCGGTCAAAAGCCAAAAATCGAATAAGACTTATGTAATTATGTAAATAACCTAAATTCTATACATATTTTATGATATAAAAATGTATATTTTTGTGGATATTTTGAAAACAATAATTTTATGTATGTATTTTGATGTCCAATTTTGGATCCAACTTTAAAATACAACAAATATGACCGCATGCATCTGTCTTAACCACTAGGCTAGATGTCATCTGCTTATATATATATATATATATATATATATATATATATATATATAAAATAAACAAAATTTTCATTTTAGGTCAAATTTATTTAATTAAACAATAGAGATAGTTCAACTTAGCAAACTGAGTCGAATATATCGATTCAGTTTCGATTATGGCTATTTTTGTTCAATTTTGGTATATTCAGTTTTGATTACTAAAGGATCGAATGCTCACCCCCTAACTGTGGGAGTAAAATGTATAGTTTTCCAAATATGAAAAATGTAAAGAAGGCATTGAAGAGGTTGCTATCTTTGAGTTTTTCTCTTGATTCAACCTTGTTTGGTAAATGTTTATTCTCATAGTAGCAGACAGAACGGACGCGCTATATTCAAGATGTTGATGGCCAACGCTAAAGTGACACTTGAAAACTTCACACATATTAACATCTCCTGGGGAAGGCTCTAACGTTGTAGAGGTTGAAGGTGATGCATCATTGAGTTGACTGAAAAAACATGTAACGGAACCTTTTATTAGTGACTTCATAGGCACACATGTCCATCAAAGGGAACATTGAATAAAATTAGTAGGTTTTGTGATTGTGACTCTTCCACATATGCATGATTAAAGTAATTTTTTTTCTTTGAGAAATTTTGAGTTATACCCCACTTGTTTTACAATAATTCAAGATGCACCCCACCGAATTACCATAATGCATGAAACACACCACTTTAAACGGAAACCGTCAATGACTAACAGTCAACTCCTTTGACCACCTATTTAAGTGGGGGTGCATCTTGAATTATGGTAAAATAAGTGGGGTGCAACTCAAAATTTTTCTTCTTATTTATGTAGGTCAAAGGAGTTGACTGTTAGTCATTGACGATTTTTGTTAAAAGTGGGGACTTTCATACATTTTGGTAATTCGGTGGGGGTACACCTTGAATTATGGTAAAATACGTGGGGAACAACTCAAAATTTCTCTTTTTCTTTCTCATCCACGAAAATTAGTAGAGATTTTAGTATGGTTGTTCACAAAACTATTTTTAAAATAATTATAGGTTGAATAAAAATAATAATACGCACCAACATTTGAGTAGAAGGGTTAATATTTATCTTAGTTTTGACTGATGAGTGTTAAATAATTTCCTGGTTAACTAAAAATTTCACTTTTGAGTCCAAGATCAATTTGTGCATTATGACGCCAAGACCATCATAGAGGGAGGACATATGGAATATTTGAAGCTTATGAAAAACAGAAATTTTCATAAAGAAGGATGAAAATTCTCTAATTTGTAGCATAAGAGAAATGTTTCTGAAAATTGCAGAGAGAGGGGAAACTTGTTGGGTTTGTAGCCTTTTGTTTTGGTTTTTAGTCCCACATCGTCTAGAAAGGAATGTGTATCTCCATATATATGAGTCTTTTCTCTTTATGGAGATGCACATGTAGTGCATATGGGTGTGTGCCATGTGGGATTAATTATTAATGGTATAAAGGCTTAATCAACAATTAAGAAGCTGTAAGCTTTTTGCTCTTGGAAAATTTATTTCCATAGGCTAAGTCCCGTTGGGGCTTAGCGACTCGGACTCGGACTCGGACCACGTTGCGCGGCCCGTTACGCGAGCCCAGTTACGCAGTCCAGTACGCCCTGTACGCGCAGTACGCGCAGTGTGCGCAGCGTACGCAGCGTACGCAGCGTGCGTAGAGTGCGCAGTGTGCGCAGCGTGCGCAGCGTACGTAGAGTGCGTAGTGTCCGCGTGTGTGCGTATGGCTGGCTGCATATTAGAGCGGGAACGGTTGCAACAGTTGCTGCACGTTCAGGAATGGTTCTGCCACTACCCTGAAGTTCAGGCAACTGCTTGGCAACCGCCCCGTGGGCTATATATGCAGGTTCTCTCCTCTCTCAGAGTGCAGTAGTAATCAGAATTCCAGGTAAAAAAACTCTAAGTGTTCTTTAACACAACAGAGTAGTGAGCGTGTTCTTTAACATAAACACTAGTACTTTTTTAGTACGCGTGGGTTCTGTTACTTCAAACAGAGAGAGAAGAGTAGAGCCATTGCCAGAGGAGTTCGCCGTCTTCCGAGGAGTCAGAAGAGCAGGAGTGTTCCAAGGTTTTCCGTCAACCTTGTTGGTTCCTGGAAGCTGTTCGCAGAGGGCGAATAAAGCTTTGAGCAACGGTGATTATTCACCCCAGCATTTCCATCTCTCGCCTGTCATCTTTCTGTTTCATTCAGTAGTTCTGTCAGTATCTTCTTTTTAGAAGGCACTACTGTCAGTTTGCTACGATCACGAAAATCTCTTTAGATTATTCGTGTATTACGATATCTTTTTAGATCTCGTAATTTGCAGAATCCTTCTGGATCTCTGTTGCAAAACCTTCTTTAAGGAATTGCATTTGGAACATTGTCTTTACAACTGTTTCAGTTTCTATATTTTCCATCGAAAAGCGTGCCCCGGCGTTCCCGGCGATAACAATCTCAAAGCTTTATCGCTACGATGGAAAATATTAATGCTTCACTCCTAAACACTGACTTCTGTAAGTTAGAGAAATTTGATGGAGAGCATTATCAAGTCTGGAAGAGGAAGGTTTATCTCACTCTTCAACTCAGAGACGTGGATCACGTGCTTCTTGAAGAGGAACCTACCGTTCCAGATACTGGGTCTGCTGCCGCAATTTCTGCGGCTACTAAACTTCAGGCCAAGTGGAGAAGGGAGAATAGCATTTGCAGGTTACTTATCTTGAATGCTATGGAGGATTCTCTTTGAGGACGAAAAGTCCATGCTGCCGCAGGTCAAAGAATTTCTGAAGCTGCGACAGAAGTTGGAAGACGAGGCTATGCCCCTCCCCGACAAGTTTATTGTTGGAGGGATTGTCTTAAAGCTCCCCGCTGGGTGGAGTAAGTTCTATGCAAACATGCATAGGAAGAAGCTGGAGATCACCCTTGAAGATCTCCTGCAGGACATTTATGTAGAAGACTAGATGAGGGCTCAACATAAAGTTGACACGCTTTCCAAGCAGATGGCTAACGCAAATTTGGTTTCATCAAGGGAACCAAAGGGAAAGGAAAAGCGTGCAGATTTCCAGAAGAAGAAGAAGAACCCTAACAACTTGAATGTTAAGGGAACTTCTTTCAAGTCAAAGAAATCTAAGGCAAAGATGCCTTGTTTCAAGTGTGGCCAGTTGGGCCATTTCAAAAGTGAATGCACAGCACCGGCCAAGAAATCAGAGCAAGGTGAGCCTAGCAAAGTCTCAATGATTACTGATGTAATTGCTATGATTGGACAGGTTGATGCTGTAGGATCTGATTCAGACTGGTGGGTAGATACTGGAGCCACCTGCCATGTCTGCTCCAGTAAGGAGTGGTTCACCACCTACACACCCACTTCTGAAGCGGTTGTGATGGCGAACCAAGCACAAGCTGAAGTGCTCGGGATCGGGACGGTGGTGTTGAAGCTGACTTCGGGAAAGTCTCTGACGCTTCAAGACGTAAAGTAGGTACCTGCTATCACCAAGAACCTGGTCTCGGGAGGCCTACTCTGCAATGCAGGCCTCAGGATGGACATCAATGCTGGCCAGATGGTGATGTCTATCAAGGGAACATATTTCGGAAAAGCTTTTTATACCGAAGGAATATTCAAAATTCAACTTGTAAATCAGTCCAATATAATTAGTGTGATTAATAAAATCACTCCTTCTACTTATACTCTTGAGTTGTGGCATAATAGGCTAGGACATGTTCATTGTAAACGAATAAACAGAATGTCTAGTCTAGGACTTATCTCCAAATGTGGGGGTAAGGTAGAGAAATGTGAAGTTTGTGCCCAAACAAAGATCACAAGGAAACCCTTTCCTCGAGTTAATCGAAGTACAGATCTTCTGGAGTTGGTACACTCCGATATCTGTGACTTCAAACAGTTCTCTACAAAAGCCGGGATGAAGTATTTCATAACCTTCATCGATGACTTCTCAAAGTATGCGTTCGTCTACTTGCTGAAGGCTAAAGATGAAGCATTCGAGAAGTTCAAGGAGTTCAGAGCCGAAGCTGAGCGGCAGACTGGACAACAACTCAAAAGGATAAGAAGTGATCGAGGTGGGGAGTACAGGTCTCATGAATTCGCATCGTTCTGCAAAGAACATAGAATTTTCAATGAGACTACGGCTCCGTACTCTCCTCAATCAAACGGAGTAGCTGAGAGGAAGAACAGGACGTTGACAGAAATAATAAACTCAATGTTGTTGACTGCTGGCCTTCCTAAGTGCTACTGGGGAGAAGCTGCATTGACTGCCACTTTTATTCTAAATAGAGTGCCTCATGCAACTTCTGACGTTACTTCTCATGAACTCTGGTTCAAGATCAGACCTAACTTGAATGTTATTCGAGTGTGGGGGTGTCTGGCTTATGTTAAGCTTCCAGATCTGAAGATTCAGAAGCTTGGGACAAGGACTACAAAGACGATCTTCTTGGGGTATGCCGAGAAGAGTGATGCTCGGAGATTTCTTGATATTGAGTCAAATCATATCATTGAATCTCGCGATGCAGAATATTTTGAAGACAAGTTTGCAAGGCACAAGAATATTGTTCTTCCGGATGTCCCGGAGAATAATGAGGGTGCACAAGAGACTGAAGTCTTCAATGAAGATGTGGTCCAAGAAGATGTTGTTGTTGAAACAACGGTTGAATCAGAACAAGCTAAGCCGTCAGCTAAGCGTGTGAGGAGGCCGAAGGACTTCGGAAGTGACTTTGTCACCTATCATGTGGAAGCAGATCCGCTTACCTATGATGAGGCGATGAAGACCAGAGACGCAGTTTTCTGGAATGAGGCGATTGACAATGAGATTGATTCCATCACCTCAAATAACACTTGGGTGTTGGTTGATCTTCCTGAAGGAGCGAAACCCATCGAATGCAAATGGATCTTCAAGAAGAAGATGAAAGCAGACGAAACTATTGACAAGTTCAAGGCTAGGTTGGTAGCCAAGGGGTTTTCTCAGAAGCAGGGAATTGACTATTTTGACACGTATGCTCCAGTAGCCCGGATGACCACCATCAGAATGTTGATTGCTCTCGCAGTAATACATAAGATGGTGATACATCAGATGGATGTGAATAAGACTTTCCTAAATGGCGAGCTGACCGAAGAGATTTACATGCAACAGCCAGAGGGATTTATCATCAGGGGTCTTGAAGACAAAGTCTGCAAGTTGGTGAAATCCTTGTACGGTCTTAAACAGGCTCCCAAGATGTGGCATGAGAAATTTGACAAAGTTATAAGGTCAAATGGCTACATGGTCAGCGATACGGACAAGTGTGTTTACACGAAGTTCGCTGATGGAAGAGGTGTGATCGTTTGTCTGTACGTGGACGACATGCTTATCCTAGGTACGGATATTAGCTGTGTCACTGAGACAAAGAAGTTCATCTCTAGCAAGTTCAGTATGAAGGACTTGGGGGAAGCTGATGTGATCTTAGAGATCAAGATCATCCGGACAAATACTGGACTAGCGCTGTCACAGTCTCATTATATTGAGAAAATGATCACTCGTTATGGGTATCGGGATCTTCTAGGGATCGATACGATGTACAGGTGTGATCCGAAGCTGAAGCCTAATTCAGGGGAAAGCGTCAGGCAGCTGGAGTATGCAAGCATAATCGGGAGTTTGATGTATGCTACTACTGCCACAAGGCCTGACATAGCTTTCGTCGTGGGAATGCTGAGTCGTTTTACGAGTAATCCAGGTGTTGAATACTGGAAAGCTGTGAAACGGGTTATGAGATATCTCAAGAAAATTCAGACATATGTACTGTACTACAGCGGAGATCCTCCGGTAGTGGAAGGCTTCAGTGATGCTAGTTGGTGCTCAGAGGTGGAGAGCGAGAGGTCCACAGGTGGATACATTTTCACTATGGGTGGAGCTGCTATATCGTGGAAGTCGAAGAAGCAGACTATGCTCTCGCGGTCATCCATGGAATCTGAGTTCTTTGCACTAGATACCGCAGCCGAGGAAGCAGAATAGCTTCGGGAGCTCATGTATGATCTTCCATTGGTTGGAGCGCAAATACCGGCGATACCGATATACTGCGACAACCAGGCGACTGCGGCGGTGGCATCAAATGACCTTTTCAACGGGAAGAAGAGGACTGTACGGTTGAAGCACATGGCAGTACACGATCTTATCAAGAGAGGTGTTATTGCAGTGATTGATGTTCGGAGTCAGAAGAATCTGGCGGATTCGTTCACCAAGGGCCCCAAGCGCCAGCTGGTCAATGACACAGCTTGTAAAATGGGCTTGAAGGCATTCTGATATTGGATTTTTGTATTCCTACCATAAAGTTTTATGCTAATAGTTCAAATATTTATCTACTAGGCATCTAGCTTTTGGTTCAAGGGAGGACCACTAATCGGAAGAATATCAGGAACGGTGGGTACATGTTCTATTGAGCATGGAGAGGTTACGGACCTATAACCACTGTTGTCTACTGTTGTTTTCTGCGAAAAACAGTTCCTGTGGGAAGGTTGGCTTAATTGCCTTAATGAGTTCTCAGGCAGAGTGAATGCCTGGTATGCTTTACAGGAAGCATGGTAGAACAACACTATAAGGAGTGAAACTCCATACTACAGTGGGGTGACTCCACAATGAGGTTCCTATATGTGGGGTGATGCCCAGGAATAGGATAAAGCCTCGGCTTTGCAGGCCAAGTCACAGCGGCGTAGCACCGCAAATAGGCAGTTAGCCTAATGCTGTATATTAAATATAAAGAGGGGTGTAGTCAACACTACAAAGAGGAGGTGTTCCTCATGTTACAGTGGCACGACACCACCATGAGGTACCTGGTTAGGGATAAAGCTTCGGCCTTGCAAGCCATGTCGTTACGGCGTAACACCGCAAAGGAGCCTAAGGCTTCATGCTGGGTAGTTTGGCACTACAAAGAGGCGGTTGCCTCATGCTACTGTAGTATGACACTACGATGAGGTTTCCGGTACGGGGTAAGGCCTCGGCTTTAAGACATGTCATAGCGGCGTAGCACCGCAAGGGAAGCGCAAAGCGCTTCATGCCATGTCTCTTTATAATGAACTCACCTATAGTGTATGACAGAGATATCAGGCCGTCTCTTGAGGGTAAACTTGTAGACACCCAAAATTATACACTGAAACCAGGCTGGCACAGGGCCTTTAATGTGTAGCCAGAAGCACATGTAACTACATTATGTGAGTGGAAAGAATTTCAGCTATAATGCAGAATTCAAGGCTTAGTCCATTCTTGTATTATAGTTTGATTTTTGACTCACGTGGAAAGATTCAAGTCTTAAGTGGCATCTATCCTAAAAGCATAATGGACAGTTACTGTGGGGAACACTCGTACTCATATATATAGAGATATGTGGGAGATTGTTGGGTTTGTAGCCTTTTGTTTTGGTTTTTAGTCCCACATCGGCTAGAAATGAATGTGTATCTCCATATATATGAGTCTTTTCTCTTTATGGAGATGCACATGTAGTGCACATGGGTGTGTGCCATGTGGGATTAATTATTAATGGTATAAAGGCTTAATCAACAATTAAGAAGCTGTAAGCTTTTTGCTCTTGGGAAATTTATTTCCATAGGAGCTAAGCCCCGTTGGGACTTAGCGACTCGGACTCGGACTCGGACTCGGACTCGGGCTCAAGGGCTCATGAGGTGTAATGTGGTATTTTATTGGCGCACTTTGCACTTAGCACGTCAGCATCGTCGCTAGGCGCATAGTGCGCTTAAGTTGCGCTCGTTGTACGAGCCACTTGCGCGACCACGTTGTGCAGCCCGTTACGCGAGCCCAGTTACGCTGGCCCAGTTACGCAGCCCAGTACGCAGCCCAGTACACGCAGTGTGCGCAGCGTACGCAGCGTGCGTAGAGTGCGCAGTGTGCGCAGCGTACGCAGTGTGCGTAGAGTGCGTAGTGTCCGCGTGTGTGCGTATGGCTGGCTGCATATTAGAACGGGAACGGTTGCAGCAGTTGCTGCACGTTCAGGAGTGGTTCTGCCACTACCCTGAAGTTCAGGCAACTGCTTGGCAACTGCCCCGTGGGCTATATATGCAGGTTCTCTCCTCTCTCAGAGTGCAGTAGTAATCAGAATTCCAGGGAGAAAAACTCTAAGTGTTCTTTAACACAACAGAGTAGTGAGCGTGTTCTTTAACACAAACACTAGTCTTTTTAGTACGCATGGGTTCTGTTACTTCAAACAGAGAGAGAAGAGTAGAGCCATTGCCAGAGGAGTTCGCCGTCTTCCGAGGAGTCAGAAGAGCAGGAGTGTTCCAAGGTTTTCCGTCAACCTTGCTGGTTCCTGGAAGCTGTTCGCAGAGGGCGAATAAAGCTTTGAGCAACGGTGATTATTCACCCCAGCATTTCCATCTCTCGCCTTTCATCCTTCTGTTGCATTCAGTAGTTCTGTCAGTATCTTCTTTTTAGAAGGCACTACTGTCAGTTTGCTACGATCACGAAAATCTCTTTAGATTATTCGTGTATTACGATATCTTTTTAGATCTCGTAATTTGCAGAATCCTTCTGGATCTCTGTTGCAAAACCTTCTTTAAGGGATTGCATTTGGAACGTTGTCTTTACAACTGTTTCATTTTCTATATTTTCCATCGAAAAGCGTGCCCCGGCGCTCCCGGTGATAACAGAACTCTCCATCAGACATGGCGAGCGGGGCTTGCGTTGGTGAGTGTTAGAGTAAGACCGCCATTACAAATGACGAGGGAGGGCTGATGGCGAGCTATCCAGGTGGCGTGAGGCATCATGTGTGGGAAAAAAATAGTTACTAGCAAAAGTAAAAAAGAAAAAATATGTTTAAATTGATTGGAACTTATATATACATGAATGAGAGGAAAAAAAAACAAACAGAATAACGACCTCCAACGGTCACATTGAATCCCCCATCCTAAGTTACCAGCAGGTGACCATACCCGTCCGTCCCCATCTATACGGGAATCACCTTAATGTAATCTAGAGTGGTTTACCCATCTCCAGAGATCGAATCATGTTGTTCCACATAAGATGGTCACATGTATCTCTCCACTCCATCACCACAGCTCGCCATTTACAACTACGGTCTGCCCACCATCCTCGCCATTTACAATGGCGGCCGGCCATGTAATGGGAGGTCTGCCCCACCAAGCCCCATCACTCATGGCGGACGCGACCCCACGCGCCATCACTGATGGCGAGCACCATTTGCGGATGCCAACACAGGCCCTACTCGCCATATCTAATGGCGAGTCATTTCTTTCCCTGCAATTTTCAAAAATATTTCTACTATGCTAAGTTAGGAAATTTTTATCCCTCTGGATGAGAATTTTTGTATGAAAAACTAATTTCTTAATGTTTGATTTGGTTCAGAATTATTGCTGCTTTTCGAAAGCCCACAACTTAAGCAACTTTTAGTAACAAGTAGGAGGCTAATGTCAAAAGCCTTCAAAATTGAACCTAGATTCTGTAAAAAAAAAGGAAAAAAGAAAAAGAAGTTGTTGTCATCAAACAATCTTTGCTTTTCAAGGGAAAAAAGTCATAAGTTACCTCCAATTTGACACGATTTGAAATTCTTGTTGCTTTTCAAAAGCCCATGAAAAAAAAATGTTTTTAGCTTCAAAACCAAAAAAAAAAAGTCATTAATTACTAGGTAACAGAATCCCACCTAAAAAGAAAAATGGAATCTATTTCCGTTTTATTTTTGTCAAAAAAAATGTTGCGGAGACAGGATTTGAACCCGTGACCTCAAGGTTATGAGCCTTGCGAGCTAACAAACTGCTCTACTCCACGCTAAAGAATTGGGAACTCATGGATGAGGAAAGATTGGATATGCCCCTCTACCATATTTATACAAATAGAATAGTCTGTTTCTACAAAATGGTAAAGGGGCCCCTCTATGATCATAGATCTACACAAACAGGAAATAATATTTTTATCCTCTGTCAAAAGCTGCCACAAATTTAAATTGACTTTCTAAAAAATTTTGATAATGTTTTGATTTTGGATAAATCCAAATATGGATGCTCTTATCCATACCCACAACAACCTCTATCTCATTCCCTCTTTATATGTTATTAATGAGAAAAGCTACGTACAGTTTTTCGACTATCAATTTCTTCTCTTCTTCCTTTATTTTCACAACACGTTATCAGCACGATCTCTAACCAAGGCCGGAAGCTGGAGTCTGTAAAAGATCTATGATCTGATTGAAAAGACAACGAAAGATGCTCCTAAAAGCCAATATGGAGAGTTAGAATAAGAAGGTCGGACATGAAAAGAAAAGGTCAGATGCGAATATTTTTTTTTTTTCCGTTGATCTCCCAAAGGTCAGATCTGCTCATACTTTTTATTACGTTCTTTACCAAAAAAATTCATGATCTAATATGAAAAAAGGAACGTGAAAAATTATGTTTATGTCATATGCAGAAAAGAGAGAATCTCCTTTTAACTAATGGTTAATTCCGGGATTCTTTAATGTTACTTTGATTATAGTTGGATACTTTGTTCAGATTTTATCTTATGTATTAGATTATGAGATGGCATTGAATAGCCCATATGATTAATG
Organism: Iris pallida; assembly: GCA_029216955.1. NCBI lineage: Eukaryota > Viridiplantae > Streptophyta > Magnoliopsida > Asparagales > Iridaceae > Iris > Iris pallida. Next base: position 11,222,706 of record JANAVB010014200.1, read on the forward strand.
TTATTAGATTTTAGGATCTGAATTCAGAGTTTTGATGAGAAATTACAACTTTTTGTGTGATCATTTTTTCTTATGTTCAGCTTTCATTTTTATTTGTCCATATCCAAACGAAGAACTAAGTCATTTAGAAATCAACTATGCCATGTATTCAACTTTTATTAGTCCTTTGTATTTGGTATTTGATGGTCTAATTAATTGTTCAATGACTTGGCAACTTTGTCAATGGAAAGATGAACTTGTACTTTTCCCATAATGAAGTGATATCAACCCTGGCTTCTGAAACACAGACTATTTGATTGGATGTAGTTGGAGTTGCAACGCAAATCCAGCTACAAGGAAACATTATTTTTAGGAATTGTCATATATTGTCTTTGTTTAAAAAGAAGACGTCCTTCACAAATACGAAGGTTAACATCCTGTCTTGGACATTCTAGTGCCTAGCTTATTCTAGTGCTTGGATTGCTGAAATTAATTTTTCTAGGTTTAGTGGTCTGTGGTTAAGATGATAGCACCGATGAATTTTACAATTACCGATGAAGGACCTGCATGAGTTTTATGCTAGTCATGTTTGGTTGGAGGAAAATTCATAGAATTTGTGCACACAAATTGGATCCATCTTTGGAATCCAAGAAGTTCCTATCTGGAATTAGGGTAACTATACCCATTATACCTCCTAGCTATTAAGGCCCAACATTTATGAATTCTCTAGAGACTATTGAGGTTTTATGGCTATTTCCACTGTAATTGCAAGCTCATTGAAACATGTACTGATTTTCTGAACAACTTTGATTCCAACTTTGATTCACTTGTTTCAATCCTTAATTCTATACCACTTGAGTTAGGTCTTTCCTTTCAGGAATTCCTAGGTTTTTACATCATGCACTTTTTATGCTCAGTTTTGTCACATTTTGTTTTAGCTTCTCAATTTAAAGATAACCTTTAAGTTTGCCACTGCAATATTATTTGCGAAGTCTCTTTTTGTTTCTGTTTAAGCAAGAAGCTTAATGTCTCTTTCAAATTTACATGGTGAAGACACTTTATTAATTCATTTGGTTTGGACTAGCTTTAGATTGGACTATAGATCTTTTGTCATAGTACTTCTATGGTAATTTACATTGAATGGAATTTGAAAGCTAGCCCGCTAGGGAGCACAAATGCATCTATTTTATCTGTGACATACAACAAACCAGCAAGCCAATGTGAAAGATGGACATCAATTTCAAGTGTCTCAACTTTAAGGAGTGTTTTAATTTGTTGGCATGGATATTTCAATAAAGGTATATATCTACTTTGGGACAAAAGTAAGAAAATAATGTATATGTACTACTTGGATTTCTGTATTGCTTAAAGCAAGCTTGTACCATAAGTAAAATCACCAACCTGAATGTTGATATTTCATAGTTGCATATAATTTTAAAGTTGGTGACATAAGGTCCTTCTACCCGTAGGGATACTGCGGATGCAATATTGTCCTACCAACTATCATAGACCCGAAGCTCTACGTTTAGAATCATTGTTCTTGAATAATAGTATCTTTATTTGCAACTATTGATAAGATGTTTCTATAACTAGAAAATAGAATCCATGAAAAGAGATATCTTATACATGACTGATTGTGCTACTACCAACACCATCCTTAAGAATATGATATTTTCCTCCAACAAGAATACTAATGTGAAAGTAGATAGCATCCATGATAGCGGATCATGCTCATATTATTGAAGGCTCCGGCAGAGCACACTTAATTTTACCCAATAGAACATACGCATAGATAAAATGTCTTATACTCTTATAATTCCAGAAGAAAATTATTGAGTTTTAAAGACATAAGGACAAACACGGGTATCATATTGAAACTATGAGTGAGAAAAATAAAGAATATATTTGAAGGAACCGGAAGTTCGCCCTAGAGAGATTATCCAAATATTCACTAGGGATACGCGTTACTCACATTAAGGTTGTCAAGTCACATATTACGTTGAGCCAGAAGCTCAATCCTACGAGTCCATTGTGAGCCAGAAGCCAAATGATCTTATAACTTTTAAATTGTGACATGATCGACAAGACACCCAAAATAAAGATTATGAGAATTATCAATATTAATTTGTGTGATAATCTATTGCCAAATTGCAGCATACATCATTGATCTCAAAGATAAAGTTTGTTTCTGAACCATCAATCTTGAATATTGTATATGAATAACTAGTAACACAGCTTTAAACTGCATTAGATGACTTATGTTAGAATTATTTAAAACTGTAATATTGGCATCTATGTTTTGTAAATTATTATGTTTATCTTCTTAGATTATTAAATCTTCAAGACATGAGATATTTTTGTGATAGAATATCTTTGTGATCTGTTATGTTAATAAAACATAATTTCCGCCGTTAGGGGGAGATATGAAGAAGATAAATTATCGTTCTAGAAGAATGTCGTGAATTATCGTTCTAGAAGAACGTCGTAAAGCATCGTTTTAAAAGAACATATTGCATCATCGTTCTCAAAGAACGTTCTAAAGCATCATTTCAGAAGAACGTTTCATGGCATATTTCTACTTTATCTAATCTTGACTAAATTAGGAGAAAATATCCTTTATTTTTTACTGTAAATGAAATATTAGGTGCTTACTTATGTTTTTAATTATGCTACATAAATAGCTATAACGACTATAAATTTATTTTCTAATAGAAGTATCAAAAGAACCAAATAAAGGAAGCAAATGAATAAGTTCTTTTGTAAGAACGCGTAAGACCTAAAGGTTCTAAATATTTAACTCTCCAGAAGAAGAGGTCGAATAATACTAAAGATAAGGTTCATCTCTCCAGAAGAAGAGGCCTAATAATATAACACACCATAATGCTCTTGAAGAAGCAACTCCTGAAGTAGCATCTCATGAAGAGAAAGTTCATGACGATCCGGAAGATGTCATGAACCAAAAATCTAATTTCTCAAAAGTATATCGCTCCGGTAGAGGATATGAAGTAACGTGTAGGCAACTCTAGAGGGGAGTGAATAGAGTTTGTGTATAATAACCAATTAAAAATTCAACTCTATACCAAGTCCAGAAAGCAACTATCAAGAGAATATATAATCAGAGTAGTAATGCGGAAATTAAGAGAGATCAGAAGAGCATACGCAAACACAGTAATTTAACCTGGTTTTTCTCGTGGAGGACTAGTCCAAGCCTGAGAACTCTCGCTCAGGATTGAAATCCACTATTTGTGAAATATGGTACACACACGTGCCTTTACTCAGAAGAGCACGCCGGCTTCTTACAACTTTGCAAAGGCGAAACTTGGAATTGTCCAAGTGACTTCTTTTCAACTCTTGCACAGAACTTCTAGCTGACTCGCACTTGAGCACCTTGGGGCTTAGAAAATTTTTTGGCTAGTAGATTGGAAGAGTAAGGCTTAGAATGTATAAGGCTTAGAAGATTGAGAGTGAGAGATGATATGAAATGAGAGAATTCAAGTCCTATTTATACTAGTCTGGGGAGGCAGAATTCGGCCAGAATTCTGTCCCAAATATTCAAAAATTTGAACGTTGGGTAGCTTGGATCATGGTGTTCCTAAAAATTAGCATCCTGAAAATTAGGGGCAGAGTTCGGCCCGAATTCTGCCTAGGACGGAGTTCAGCCCGAATTCTCATTCCCTTGGGTTATAATGTTTATGTGGGCTAGAATAGTTTGGTTTGGTTCAGAGATTGTCTTGTTTTGTATAGTGGAGCTTGGATAAGTAAGTCTAGGATTGAGATGACTCAGTGCGACTTAACGTACTTGTCCCTAGACTCAATAAAATAAAAAATTACAGACTGAGTACAATGTACATATGTAAAGTAACAACTTGCCGATGACGTTTGTATTGAACTTGATACGTTGTAGACGATGTTCTATCTTGAGCCCAATGTGTCGTATTGGATCATATCATATATTATTTTATTAATTCTCTAAATTAGGTTGACTGTGATCCAGTTTGGGTCAACAAGATATACATCAGATTTCAGAAGAGACTGAGAAAGAGGTACAGGTACCCATAAAATTTATGTTTTATACATAGTTAAGAGAAATTTGGAATCAAAAAGTTTCTCATAAATGAGATTATCAAATAAGAAAAAAGGGTGATAAAAATAAAGGATAACACTAAACCACGAATAATCTAATGAAAAGATGTGATATCTCTTGCAAGACGTGGAGTGTTCGATCCTATAGTACAAAATCCAAGAGGAATAAATCCGGTAGATTTTGAATGGGTGTCTGTAATAAATATGAGATCCAATGTATTAAATAATTTCAGCTCAAAGATTTCTGAAGGATTAAAAATTACCATGTTATCCCCGAAGGATCTACGAATGAACCATATATGGATTAAACCATCCAGAAGAATGTGATAGGCTCATTGAATTTATGAAAAAAAATTATTGAACGGATTCATCAAAATGGTCGTCTATAGAGTATCTTCTGAAGAGAAGATCTCCTGAAGAGATTAACGTAACCCCGAAGAGGAAATCTTCTGAAGAGTTAGATATCTCCCGAAGAGATCAAAAATCTTTCGAAGAGATTGGATATCTCCTGAAGAGATCTGATATCTCCCGAAGAGGTCGGATATCTCCCGAAGAGATCGGATATCTCCAGAAGAGATCGAACATCTCCAGAAGAGGTCGGACATCTCCTGAAGAGATCTCATAAGAGATAAACTCTAGTAGAGAAAAATCTTCAGAAGAGCTCTTATGTAATCTTACGAAAAGATGAATCTCTAGAAGAGATCTACTATAATCTCTTGAAAAGATAATATTAATCTCCTGTAGAGATAAGATAATATTGATTTCATGTAGAGATAAATCTCTTGTAGAGGTAAATCTCTTGAAGAGATAAATCTCCTGTAGAGAATTAATATGAATAATATACCTATAATGGTCGTGTTAATAAGATCCGTTACGACCAAAAGAACATGTTCTGGGTCCTAAAGTACCATATATAAAGAATATAAATTTTTTTATTGTCATTCACTCAGTACAATATTTATGTAAACCTGCCAAATTGCATCTACACATGGACACTTGAATGACATCATTCTCGATTTGTTTCATGCTTTGATATAATGAGATATACAAATGCAGGATATTTATCTGATCATCCTTAAGAGGATATCACAAACAAGGTATACATTTTCTAAACAATGTTATAGGTATTTTGGAGATAAATAGAGCAAAATACTGAGACAATCTTTCCAAATCTTTCTTACAATTAATGGAGTAAACAAGAGAATGTGCAGGGCTATGTTTTCAACAGTTCAACATATCAGGGGGAGTTCCGAGCTTTCAGGAATCACAAATAAAGCCTGCAACCTCTTCGTAAGGATATGAGTATAAATGTATAGACAATAAGTGTTGGGGTAAGATATAATATTTAAATTGTATTGGGGGCTGATTTTTTATATTTTGAATTGATGTAAGAACAAGAAAGTAATATTTTTGAGAGGGAACATCCTGTAGATGCAAGCATCCTGAAGATGCTAATGGAGACATCTTGAAGCATGTCTTTGCGCATTGTACTCTTTTCCTTCGTTGAGGTTTTTTTACTGAATTTTTTCTTCGAAAGGTTTTTAACGAGGCAGTGTAAGTCGCACCCACTTAGATTCATGAAGAATCATATTCCTGAAAAATATTATTGTACTCTTTTCTTTTCTATAGATTTTTTCCAAAGGGTTTTTCTTTAGAAATTTAATGAGACAATAATTAAAGCGGACATCCAAGGGGAAGTGTTGTAATTTTGAATAAATTCAAATATTGATGCCCTTATCCATACCACGACAACCTCTATCTCATTCCCTCTTTATATGTTATCAATGAGAAAAGTTACGTACAGTTTTTCAACTATCAATTTCTTCTCTTCTTCCTTTATTTCCACAACAGATAAGAAGTTGTTACCAAACAATATTGGACTTCTTTCCGAGAAAAACAAACATAAGCAACCCATAATAAGCAATCGCAAACCCACTTTATGGCTTGGTTTGTGATTGTTGTTGCTTTTCAAAAATTAATAGCGGAAACAACTTTAAAAGAAAATTTGTTGTCAAGAGTTGTTCCAAAATTAAATTATTATTTTTTGATAAATTGGTGTTACCAGACAACCTTAAAATTGTTTGCCAAAAAAATAACAGAAATAGTCACCAATAAGCAATTCCAAACATGACCAAAGACATGGTTTTAGATTCCAGCTATTTCAAAAGCCCACAACAAAAGTTTGTTTTTTGACAGCATGTAAGAGACTGTTGTAAAAAATCATCCAGAATTTGATCTTTTTAAAAGTTTTAATAAACTATTGTTACTGAACAAATTAAATTAATTTTTCTTTTGAAACAGAAACAGAAATAACTAAAAGTAAAAAAAAATCAAACCACGTCTGAAAATTGTTGCCCAAAACATTAAGGGGGCGTTTGGTATGCGGAATACTATATAGCCGGAAATTCTATATTCCCGGAAATCAAATTCCAAGGAATTAAATTTCCTGGAAAATTACATTCCCATGTTTGGTGACAATATAAATATTCCCGGAAAAAAAATAAAAAAATAATAATAACGAAAAAAATGAACAAATATAAAAAAAAACCGGTAAAAACGACAAAAAATCGGTAAAAAACGAAAAAAAAAAAAAGGTAAAAACGACAAAAAATCGGTAAAAATGACAAAATAACAAAAAACGATGAAAAACGACAAAAAATCTGTTAAAACGACAAAAATGACAAAAAAAGCGACAAAAAATGTATAAACGATAAAAAATAACAAAAAAATTGGTAAAAACGACATAAAATCGGTAAAAACGACAAAAAAATAAAATTGCGACAAAAACGGCAAAAAACAACAACAAATCGGTTAAAACGACAAAAAATGACAAAAAATTGGTTAAAAAGATAAAAAAAAATCGGTTAAAAACAACAAAAAATTGGTTAAAAGGACAAAAAATAACCAAAAAGCGACAAAAACGAAAAATAATCGATAAAAGCTACAAAAAAGACAAAAAATCGGTTAAAACGACAAAAAATCGGTTAAAACAACAAAAAATAACCCAAAAGCAACAAAAACGACAAAAAATGGGTAAAAGCGACAAAAAAATGACAAAACGACATAAAATCAGTAAAAACTGACCAAAAAAAGACAAAAAAACGACTAAAAATCGGTAAAAACAACAAAAAAAAAAGCTTAAAAAGGACAAAAAAATCGCTTAAAAACGACAAAAAATGACAAAAAACGACATAAAATCAGTAAAAATGACCAAAAAACGACAACAACGACAAAAAAGAGACAAAATCGGTAAAAACAACAAAAAAGCTGAAAAAGGGACAAAAAATCGCTTAAAACGACAAAAAAATACAAAAAAGCGACAAAAATGGGTAAATTAGGACCTTGAAAAAAAAATTAACTCACATACAAAGGTCACGTTTCGTTCGGAAAATTAGGACCGTGAAAAAAAAAGAAAGACATTCATTTTATTTTTATTTGAATATCAAAGAAAATGAACATAAAAAAATAGTTTTCAAAGAAAAGAAAATTAGACTAAAAAATGATTCTGCCTCAAACTTTTTCTTCCCATTTTTTCTGTATTTATTATAAAAATAAATTCTAATAGAAAATAATCCTAAGTTATTGGGATCTCCCCAAATATTCCGAGTTCCATGGAGTTTTCATGCTATTGGACCCATGGCCAGCTTTAGGTAGATCTACATCTTGACCTAGATGATAGACATAGCTTACATTTCCTCGCACTAACGCAATGAATGGAAATTATGGAAGCTTGGGAGGTTGCCAAATCAAAGTCCAAACCCATGTTCGATGTTTAGAATGGAGTGAGTAGCTATATTTCTCTATAATATATAGTACTAGTGGATAACCCGTGCCATAATGGCACGAACACGAATCCGGCCTTCTCGACGTAGGCGTGCAGGCACCGGGCCAGTGCCAGGGAGTTCCAGACGGAGACGCGGCCTCCGAACCCGGCCTTCTCGACATAGGCGTGCAGGCACCGGGCCAGTGCCAGGGACCCGAGTCCGGCGGAGGCGGACACGGCAAAGACCACGGTGGCGGCGTTCAGGGCGACGTGGGGCCTCATGGAGGCGAAGACGCGCAGGGCCGTCGCGAGGCGTCCGAAGGTGGCGAGGCCCGAGACGGCGGCGGTCTAGGAGACGACCTCCCTGTGCGGCATTCCGTCGAACACCTGCAGGACGTGGTCGGCGGAGCCGCGTCGGGTGTAGGCGGTGAGCAGGACGGTCTGCACGAAGGGGTCGGGCCGGAATCCGAGGAGGAGGGCGTGTGCGTGGAGCGACCTGGCGGCGGTGGTGTTGAGCAAGGAAGAGAAGGTGTGGGAGTCGGGAGGGACGCGACGGCGGAGCATTTGGGAGTAGATGGAGAGTGGGTCGGCGGAGATGGCGATGGCGGTGTTGAAGGAGAAGGGATTAGAATTGGTCATGACGGAGAAGAGGGAGGCGGCAAAGGAAGGGTCGGCGTCGGCGGTGCGGTGGAGGAGGCTGTTTGCGACGAAGGGGTTGCGGAAGAGGGAGGAGCGGTGCAGGAGGAGCTGGCGGCGGCAGAGGGAGGAGCGGTGCATCTCTCTTAACCACTGAGGCTCGAACTCCCGACCACTAGGGCCGCATGCATCTCTCTTAACCACTAGGCTAGAGGTCATTTGCATATATATATATATATATATATATATATATATATATATATATATATGAACCAACCATTTTATTCAATAAAGTCGAAAGGTCGAACCTTTACAAGTATACCATAAGTTGCAAAATATCGAAGCCTATACACGTATACCGACAAAAGAAGAGGCAAACAGAAACAAAATGGCTAAGCCAAGGAAAGGAGGGAGTTCCAGAAGGTCTCTTGGCCATGCCTACAGAGAGGCCTCCGCTTGTGGCATTGGCGAATGGTCTCCCAAATGAGTTGGTCCGCGCTGTATTGTCGGCCTTTGTATCTCGCCTTGTTCCGATTCTTCCAGATAATCCACGTGGCGGCCGCTGCGACGATCTGGTGGCCATAGAACGCTGACGCCCAGGTGTCCATGAGATGGTGGTAGTTGTCGCCTTCCCGAGGTATTTTGCAATGCTGGGATAGAGCTCTCCAGACCTTGACCGGTAGATCTCCCTAACTGAGGATGTGGTTGGCTGTTTTCGATTGTCTATCCGAGCAGCATGTGCATGCAGAGGTGAGGCTGAACCCGATATCGTTGAGTTTGTCGTCCGTGGGGAGGACATTGCGGAGGACTCTCCAGATGAGGAAGGACCACTTCTTGGGGATACACGTCTGCCAAAACGAGGCAATGGTGGGGTACGGGGTCGTGTTCCCCAGGATAACATTTCTGGCAGACTTAACCGAGAAGGCTCCAGCACCGTCGGGTGACCACACAAGCTTATCTGCATCCGGACCGATCCTGAGCCTGCTACGACGAATGTGATCGGTCGCTTCGGGCCTAGCCCAAGACGTGACTTTAATCCAATTCCAAGATTTATTAGGAGGGTCCCATAAGTCCTTGATAGTGCTGTTTCTGGGAGCCGCCTGGGTGGGATTGAGCAAGAAGTCGCCAATCCAGCGCTCCAAGAATGGTGATGCTTCCCCGCTGCCCACCTGAAGGCGAATCGCTGGTTCGGCGAGGGTCCGACCATGGAGAATGCGGCGCCAGGTCGCGGATGATCTGCTGATGGCCGTGGACGGGTAGATATGCTTGAAGTATCTGGCCTTCATGAACCTAGACCATAAGTTCTTACTAGTGCGAAGCGTCCACCACAATTTCATCGAGAAAGCATTAACAATGTGGGAAAGTTTAGAAAAACCCAGACCCCCCGCTCCAGTGGGACGAGCTATGGTGTCCCAGCTTGCCCAATGGTGTTTTCGTGGCCGCCGCTGTGTGCCCAGAGAAAATTGCTGAAGATGCTCTCGATGTAGGACATGACTTTCTTGGGAGGAGCATGCTGCCAGGGTGTAGACGGAAATGGAGGTGAGGACGTGATTGATGAGGATAATCTTACCCCCAGGGGATAGGGTGGCGTTGTGCCAGACCTCGAGCTTCTTCCTGATGCGATTGATAAGGTTATCGAAAATTTCGGAGTTGAATTTCCCGTACACGAGGGGGCACCCAAGGGAGAGGAATGGAGGGTGCTTGATGGGAATTGATGTGGTGGTAGATATGGTAGCCGCTTGCTCTCTCTTGATATTATGGTGGGTGTAGATGATGCTCTTATCCGGGTTGACCTTCTGTCCTGAGCACCTCTCGTAGGTCCTGAGCGTATTGTGGACGATATCTACCGATCTTGTGTCTCCGGCAGAGAATATGAGGATATCGTCAGCGAAGGCTAGGTGGGTGATGATTGGGCAACCGCTAGCCGTATGGTAGTGCTGGAAGTTGGGGGTGGTCGTCATTTTATTAAGATTTCTGTTCAACGCATCCGCCGTAATGATGAAGATAGTGGAGGATAGCAGATCCCCTTGCCTGACCCCGCGAGTGGATTTAAAGAACCCGTCCGCTTGTCCGTTGATAACCGTGGAGAACCACGAGTTGCTGATCGATCTTCACACCACGTTGGTCCAGGTTTCGGAGAAGCCGAAATCTCTGAAGACCCAGATCATAAATTGCCAATCTAGTCTGTCGTAGGCTTTCTCCATATCTAAGAATATATATATATATATATATATATATATATATATATATATATATATATATATATTAGTGGAATATGGGTAGGTAGCAGGTGAACCAAGTATCCTAGTGGGAAGGGTTCAAGTAACAGTTGCTAGCAAGCAAAGGCATGTGTGAGACATGTGAATATCAGTTAGTTTGAAGAAATAGAGTAACAACAGCAGTTTGGACAAATAGAGAAAGGTGTAGCAGCAGTAAGGAATTAGACATCAGCTGTAACGGTATGTTATAGAATAGCTGAATGTATCAACTAGAGAAAAGGAAAGTATCACCTGCTATAACAAATTGAAACATCAGCTGTAGCAGTTAAAGGCTTAGGCAGCAGCAATGTAAACAATGGGGCTCGGGTGCAGGGAAAATGTATTAGCTGTTGTAGCAGTATCAAGAGGGGGCTCGGGTAAGGGAACAGCAACAGTTAGTAGCAAAAACATGAAGGCTCGGGTTGAGGAATTTAGATAGCTGCAGTAGAGTATTCTAGGAAGAAGATTTGGTATCAGTCGGATAATGGGTAGCAGTATAGGTAAGGCTCGGGTGTATCAAAATGAGGACAGTTACAACAGGGTCTGATATAGAAGGAAAGGCTCGAGTGTAGCTCAGCTGCAGAAGAATTGAAACAACTAGTAGTTGCGGGCAGCAAAGGGGTGTGTGCGCACTGAAATAATATAGGTACATGGTGTTGGTATTAGGATGCCAAGTCGTATAGGTAATGCTAGTATAACTAGGTTAAGGTAATGCATTATAGAGGGTAGGTAACTGACATATATATATATATATATATATATATATATAGCGGATAAACTCTAGCCTAGTGGTTAAGAGAGATGCATGCGGCCCGAGTGGTCAGGAGTTCGAATCCCAGTGGAAGCGACTCCAGAAACAGTTTACCTGGTTCCAATATATATATATATATATATATATATATATATATATATATATATATATATATATATATATATATATATATATATATATATATATATATTTTGTCCCTATATATATATATATATATATATATATATATATATATATATATATATATATATATATATATGTGTGTGTGTGTGTGTGTGTGTAAAAAAAATGTATGTATGTATATATTGATACTTAGGTTGTCACGACCTGCACCCGATATAGGGGCACAAGTGAGTGATAGCACCCAGCCTACGCCGCAGTATCGGCGGTAGAACACTGTCTAGGTTTACTATACTAGCAGTGAATATGATAACCTATCAATATATCTCATCTCCAATTAGAGAAAAAATAATGATATAGCATACTCAATCATAAATTTAAGGAAGAATGAAATGGCACGATAAAAGGCACTAACATATGAAAAATATCCAAAAGTCTAAAGTATCAAAAAACACGTCCAGAGTCAGGTGTCGAATATATCAATACCAGTCTAAAATAATAACAGGCTAGTCAGAAAGTGCTGGAGACATATCCAGTACAATCCTAGTCTATTGGGTCGCCACTACAGTCTCCTCAGGTGGAACAAGGCCCTCATGTGCCAAGGTCTCCTGATCTGTGCCAACTACGTCTTGTGGGCCATAGTAGGTAGGGCATTCGCCCTCTGCATCGCCTGAAAAATATATCCACTCAGGATTGTAGCGAAATATATTTCTAATAACAGTTCCAGTAAATAATATGGACTATGTAACAGTAAATAGAGAGAATATATAAGGAGTGAAGACATGTATATGAGCATGGCATATATGGAAATATTGTAAGTAAACAGAGAAAACATGAATCATCATGTACAGTAAATCAGGAAATACTATCTAATTGAGTGAGTACTAGTTTCAACAACTGACCGGCTTGGGAACTTTCACGGGAGTTATGGCCTGGCTAGTCATACGTGCGGTGTATGACTAACACTTACGAAAAAACAATATCATGCTCGGAAAGGCTATGGTCATATGTCTACACTACTACTCCCCACCCCCGACTGGTATAGTGGATCCAACCATGGTACGTTATGACACGGAATACTCTGAGAAGGAAGCTAATCCTCTCAAAAATCCATGTCTATACAATGCACAAGAACAATAACGGAGCTTGCACAGGGTATGCCAATACACGGGAATAACATCTCATGATGGGATCCGGAAATACCAATCCGTGTAACCAACGTGTCGAGAATTCAAGAATATCTACACTAAATACAAGAAACATAGAAAATAACATAAACGAAAAATTATTAAAGAATGTACTTGCCTGAAATCTGGTGTGGAATCGCAACAACGTCCGATACGGTGCCTCGAAGACCTATATATGGAATATTATACCAATACCAAGTTTTTAAATGAAAATAAGTCAAAGTAGTCCAAATCTAGGTCGTAGAATCATTTCTAGGTCAAATTGGTCAAACTAGGTCAACTCTAGGTCAAACTAGTCAAACTTTGTCAAACAAGCTATTCCTGGGTTGATTGAGTCTAATCCAAGCTATTGGGTCTATACCTTACCTATCTAGGCTATACTAGTCATATTAGGATACTAGAGTAGCCTATTACCAATCATACATATATATAACTTAAACATATAAGCTAGATACCAACCTATCTATGTTTACCTTAGTCAAATCTACACTTACCCTAGCAATTTCCCATATATAGATACCTAACTCCTACACTTAGGCATAAGCCACAATCCATGTTCATATACTTCTAAATGTATACATATACCATATTATATCCTTTACCTTTTTTTCCCTTTTATCTCTCTAGGTATCTTAGGATACCTACACTACACACTATTACCCAAATCCTAGTCACTCTAACACACACACGTATATACATAATCACAAGTTCCCACCTGTGTTACCCGTACTGGAACCAACTCCTCACTCTCTCCCCTTCATCCTCTCTACATTTCCAAACATATCCTACTAGTGGCCAACATAGGTTCACCAATCCTGTTAGCTCCCCCTAAAACCCCAAATCCTGGGAAGCCCCTTAGCTAATCCCTGATATAGTGCCTACGTGCACCTGTATCAGTCCCATGTTCCCCTCCTTTGCACACATCTGTGCACGGAAGAAGGCTCCCCTGTAGCTAATGTCAGCTGTTACTGTTGCAGTTGGCCATTTCCCTCTACACTAATACTCTAAACTCCCTTCCCTAATATCTGCCACTACTGCCTACATCCTTGTGAATACACATGCACCAGTCCCCTTAACCTACAGTTAGCCTGTAACGGCCCAGAACCAAAATACTGGAGAGCGGAGGCGTACATAGCCAGCTACGTATATTGAAGTGCAACCCACCTCGCTATACGGTCAAGGCTGTCTAGATACATAAGGGTTTAACTACAAGCCATCAGTCTACTATGGTCATGAACAAGCCTATTGTCTCATTCTCAAGCAAACAATAACAGTTTACAAGATGTCAGAGCACCAAATATATAATAGCAAGGCGTCCCATACATTACATACTTGGATGATCATGAAGCTAGTCGTACAAAATGTCAAGACTAGAAAGAGTTTCAATCATACATGATCGACCCTACGATTTGCCAATCATGTTACAGCCCGTAGGCAGACAGTAAATAAAGGTGCAATACGAGCTAACACGTGCTCTCCAGCTAAACGCCTCAAAAGAATAATTTTACAATAAAGTAGGAGAACAAAATAAACTCACTCGTTGCCAAGGTTACGCCTGGTGGTTACCATCTCGCTGGAAGGTAGGTAGATCCTCTGGAGCTACTCCGATATCTGGCAATACAAAACCAGCTGGGTCAGACCCCAGAAAGAGCAAGTGCCACAAAGGAGGCTTCACTTCGGAACTAAAACCAGCACATCATAAACGAATATTAAAGATAATTATAAAGATACTGATAATAACAGGGGCAACAATAATGAATTGAGTACGAGGAAACCATTCAAGTAGCCAGGTCGCAACCCTTAAACCAAACAAGGACCGGGGTTGCAATCCTTTACCTGAATAGAAACCCGTCTCAAATACTGCTGGTAAAGTAAAACATAATGAGCTTGACATAGGGTAAAATAAGACAATAAATGAAGAGAGGATAAAGAACTGCTCCGGGAGCCAGGTTACAACCCTTAAACCAAACAAGGACCGGGGCTGTAACCCTTCGCCTGAACAGAACCTTGCCCCTGATCTTTATTGTTAAGGCAAGCATAGGTAATCATGTCATGTCACAATCTTATAAAACATGACGAGCATGATACGGGGTACAATAGAACAATAAACGAGGAGAGGACACAGAACTACTCCGGGAGCCAGTTACAACCCTTAAACCAAACAAGGACCAGGATTGTAACCCTTCGCCTGAACAGAACTGGTCCCCTGATCATTATTGTTAAGACAAGCATAAATAATCAGGACGATATATGATAAGATAACCATGGGACTATTCAGATAGCCAAGTTACAACCCTTAAACCAAACAAGGACTGGGGTTGTAACTCTTCATCTGAACAAAACTTGGTTTCTCATCATTTATCGATAAGTAAAGCACAAGGAATCAGGTCATGTTACAATTTTGTATAGGATCAGGACAAACTAGACTGGGCTAGACTCCATCCAATCAATCACGGCCAAGCAATGAGTACGGCTTGATACTTTAACTAGCTAGGGTTATCACAGGCCTAGTTACTAGCATGATGCAATGAGATTATTCCAACAGCCACAAGCCCTACAGACCATCCAGGTTATCCAGGTCGAATATCCATCCAAGATAGGGGCAACACATGACAGTGTGCTGGAAATGTGCCCTACTCGTCGGTAGGCTACAAGTCTGCTGGTGCGCCCAGATAACAGGATTGCCTGTAGCGAGAAAATCTCTTCATGACTGCTTATTTATTCTTAGTTATTAGCCTTAGTCAATTTTTAGTAGGTACCCCTGTCCGTGGTACTCAGGAGTCCCCATCCTAGACATGATGTAAGACAATACTGATTTATTGTACAAACACAATCGTCCACGGGGTCCAAACCATTATTATAGTCATGTCATGCAAGCCGACACAACAGTCTTTCAATAGTTTTCATCATGCTTGCTTGTCATATCATGTCATGTCATGTCATATTTACTCCACGCCATGCCATGTATTATTATTCATCCGGTCACATCACTCAATCCGTGCTTGTCAAGTCATGAAAGGTGCAAGGCTTTAGAAAGACAATCGGAGGCACAAGGGCTCAAAGCTCTTACGCGAGTGAGCTTATACGCTAGGCCAAGGGCCTCAAGCGTAGAGTGGCTCTACGCTAGCGCGAGCAAGGGTGCACGTGGGTGGCGTTTTAGGCTAGCCGGGCTTTACGTAAGCGAGATTGTACGCGCGTAGAATTCTACGCACGCGAACTCCCGAACGAAACTCCACGCGAGTAAAATTCTACGCGAGTGAACTCTACGCGAGGAAACACTCGGACAAATCTTTACGCTCGCGAGAGTCTGCTCGAGCCAGGGATTTTACGCGAGCACAATTTTACGCGAGCGGGAGAGCCCCGGGCGTAAAATTCGTAGGAACTCAGCGTAAAACGGAGTACGCTAGCACGCAAATGCATGGGCGTAAAAGGCTGAGATAACACGCTGACACATAAAACGTGGGCGTATGGCTAATCACTACGCTAACACCTTAGAACGTGTGCGTAAAACTCTGTCTTTTCTCCATAGCAAAGACAACATGCGTTAAAGTTCAGGAACTCAAGGAACTCCATTTCAGCCAAGACTTGGTGAAGTCCGGCCATCCCAAAACTAAACTCGCGTAAAATCAGAATATCTACTACAAGGAACTTTTAGTTTTCGAAAACAAACCATTTTAGTAGATCAAAATCAAGAAGATCAAAATGCTAGAAACTTAGATCTACATGGAATGAGCCATGGAATTTGAAAATGCTAAGTACTAAAGTGGCTTAGAATCTTGTGGAGAAGGAAATAGAACAATAAAATTGAGTTCCTCCATGAAGCAAGTTGTACTTGCCTAAACCTCTCTCTAGTAGGTAAGGAGAGTAATGGTGAGGAAGAAGAAGTAATAAGGAGAGAGAGTGATGGGCGGCTATTAAAGGAAGGGAGGGGGTAGGTGGGGGTTGGTCCACATAAAGAATCAAGCCAAGGCGAACCAGCAAGCTGAACCGAACCATGCAATCATGTAATGAGACATGCAATATACGTATACGTACACCAAAATACGTAATACGAACTATGGTCGTTACAACTCTACCCACCTTAAAAGAATTTTGTCCTCGGAATTTAATTAAGAGGCTAGAGCGGCAAGGACAATCTATACTAATCACAGGCAAGCTATAACAAGGCAATCAATCAAGCAATTATTCAAGCTAGGAACTGAGAGCATAAGGCATAAGAAAGACATTATACCTTACGAGTCAAACAAGTGGGGATATCGCAATCGGATATCATCCTCACGCTCCCATGTTGACTCACCCAAAGAGTGATGACCCCAAGCAACACGGACTAAACTAATAGTCTTTTTCTTGAGTATCTTCTCTCTCCGGTCCAATATAGACACGGGCCTCTCCTCATACAAAAGGTTGATACCAACAACCAATTCCGAATGATCCAGGATGTGGCTCGGGTCTGGGATGTACCGTCATAGTTGGGATATATAGAACACATCATGCACCTCTCGTAACGACGACAGAAGAAAGAGACGATAGGACGCATCTCCTACTCGCTCCAGAATATCGAACGGTCCTATATACCTAGGATTAAGATTTTCCCGTACGTCGAAACGAATGACGCCACTGTTAGGTGAAATCCTCAGGAATACATGGTCGCCGACAGAAAACTTAAGGGGTTGCCGATGAGAATCGGCCCAATGACGCTGGCGATCTTGTGCAACTCGAAGATGATCTCTGACTCTTCTGACCACCTCAACAGTCTGAGCAATCGTTTCTGGACTGAGTATCTGCCTCTCTCCAACATCATCCCATGCTAGCGGGGATCTGCACTTCCTACCATACAGTACCTCGAATGGTGCCATCTGGATACTGGCCTAGAAGCTGCTGTTGTACGAGAACTCTACCAGGTGCAGGTGATCTTCCTACGAACCACCAAAGTCGAGCGTACAAGATCTCAACATATCTTTCAAGTTTCGTATGGTACGCTCCGACTGACCATCTGTCTACGGATGATAAGCTGAGCTGAACTGGAGGTGAGTTCCCAAACTCTTCTGCAGGCTACGCCAAAAATACGACGTAAATCTTGAATCTCTGTCCGAGGTGATACTGACTGGTATACCATAAAATCTGACGATCTGCCTGAGGTATATTTCTGCTAGCTGAGCCGTCAACTGACCAACTCTGAAGGGGAGAAAATGAGCCACCTTCGTGAGCCTGTCTATAATAATCCAGATAGCATCTTTACCGGCCGGGGATCGAGGTAAGCCAGTCACGAAGTCCATGGTTATATGCTCCTACTTCACTCTTGCTGTAGACCAGGATGTCGTCTATGAACACAATCACGAACTGATCCAAATAAGGCATGAAGATGCGATTCATGAGGTCCATGAATACTGTCGGCGCATTGGTTGCTCCGAATGGCATAACAAGGAACTCCCAATGCCCATATCTAGATCTGAAAGCTGTCTTCGGGATGTCCTGCTCTCTGACTCTGATCTGATGGTATCCTGACCGCAAGTCGATCTTCGAGAATACTGCTGCCCCCATGAGTTGATCAAACAAGTCATCTATCCTCGGGAGAGGGTATCTGTTCTTGATTGTTAATGAGTTCAAGATATGATAGTCTACACATAATCTGGACGTACCATCCTTCTTTTTCACAAGAAGCATCGGGGCTCCCCAAGGCGATCCACTAGCACGAATGAATTCTTTGGTTTTGAGTTCTTCAATCATCTTGTACAATATCTCTAGCTCTGACGGAGCCATCCTGTAGACTCTCTCTGACACTGGGGCTGTTCCGGGGATCAAGTCGATAGTGAACTCAATTTTTTGCTCTGGCGACATCCCTAGAAGCTCTTCTGAGAAAATATCTGGAAACTCCTCGACTACCCGGGGTAACTGCACTGCTGCTACTGCCATCCGCAACACTGGAGGAGAAGGTTCAACTTCGCCTCGGGAAAAGAAAAACTCTGGCTCGCCTGGAATGCTGAAAACAACCCTGCCAATATGGCAGTCTATCCTAGCATACTGGTCCCTCAACCAATCTATCCCTAAGACCACATCATAGTCGGCTATCGGGAACTCTATCAATCTAGCAGGAAATACTCTACCGCTAACTACGATCCGACACGAGGAAAACACTCTATCTACTCCCACAAATCTGTTACCAGTAAGTATATTGGGCCTTACTGATAATGACCCGGGTCCAAGTCCTATCCGTGTCGTGAATCGTGCAGACATAAATGAATGCGAGAAACCATAGTCAAATAACACTGAAGCCGAAAAGGTGTTGACGAGAATAGTACCTGCCACCACCTCACCTGGTGCCAATCCTTCCTCTTCCATGGTTAAAGCCAGCTCTTGACCATGTCCTCGGGGTGCAGGTCCCCTCTTCTGAAAACCTCTCTGTCTGTTCTGGATCAGGGATTGGGCTTGGGCATACTGCTACAGTCTCTGCTGCTGGAATGCTTGGGCCTGTACCGGTAATGGCCTCGGGAACGGGTACTGCCGCTGCTGCTGGTCTGGAGCTGGTCCTCTAACTGAAGGACTAGAAAAGGTTGACGAAGATGAACTCCCCATGTTCGGGCAGTTCCCAACCCTATGGTTGGGGGCACCACAAACCAAGCACAATCCCTGTGCTCTGCGACACTCTGATACCACATGCCCTGGCTTCCCGCAGTGTGAACATCCCACTGCGAAAGAATGCTTCTGCTTCTGCTTCTGCTGCTGAGGGTACATCGGGGTCAAATTTTGA
The DNA here is from genome assembly GCA_029216955.1 of Iris pallida. Lineage (NCBI taxonomy): Eukaryota > Viridiplantae > Streptophyta > Magnoliopsida > Asparagales > Iridaceae > Iris > Iris pallida. The sequence continues at coordinate 11,242,252 of JANAVB010014200.1, forward strand.
ACCGACGTTACTGAGGCCGCCCGCCTCGGAGCTCCAATGGTCAAAGCCCTAGCTGTCGGGGCTGGTGCTGACGACTAATTCATCTGACCATGGGATCATTTCTGACCCCCGGTCCGATCCACAATCCTCTGGGAGGTATACTCGTCCCTCATGGCTGCCCTCAATACTGCATCAAAAGTCTGATGCTCAAACTGCTCAACTGCCAATAAAATCTCTAGATGGAGCCCCTGTTGGAACCGCTGGGCTCTGTCGAACTCGGTCGCTACCAAGGTGGGAGCAAACCGACTAAGTCTCGAAAACTTGGCCGCATATCCGTCGACCGTCTTGCCCATCTGCTTCAGATTGGTGAACCTCGTATGTACATCGTACCGAGCTACAGCATCGAAATACTTGGTCTGGAATCTCTCTCGGAATACTGCCCAAGCAATAGGTGCTACTAATCCAACGGCCTGCGACGCCCACCAGCTGCGGGCAAGATCCAATAACTGCAGGCGCACCATGGCCACCTTCTCATTCTCGGGCATCTTCGCCGCTTCTAGAATCACTTCTGTGTCCTGAAGACAAGCATCTGCGGCAATAGCATCTTTGCTACTATCGAAGAATGGAGGGTTCAACCGTTTGAAGCTGTTGGCCGCGCTGTTACCCTGATGACCTCCTCTGGTCAGAGCATCTGTCACTGCCTGGTACAAGGCATCTCTTCGCCGATCTTGGAAAGCTAACAATGTCCTGATGAGAACGACCAAGGTGCCATCATCAGGCTCTGCAGGCTGGACTGGATGAACTGGTGGCTCTGGATCCCCGGTAGGCATAACTCTGGAGGCTACTCCTGAATGCTGGGCTTGATCTCCAGGTTGCTGTTGATCCACGGGAGGTGCTCCGCCTTATCGATCGGTAGGACCAGGAACAACGCCGCTGAAAAAGACGACATAGGGAACAATAAGGAATGACCATGACATATTCAAAGATACAAGCATGTGACCAGGTCAAGATTTCAGGGATTTAGAAGATACGAGCAGAGATCAAGGGAGAGTATTGATTGAGACATCTATTCGGTAAACTCTCACATATCTTGATTCACAAGACCTGCATGGGCCACCATTTAAACCATGTAACGCCCCAGAACCAGAATACTGGAGCACGGGGGTGTACATAGCCAGCTACGTATATTGAAGTGCAACCTACCTCGCTATACGGTCAGTACTGTCTAGATACATGACGGTTTAACTACAAGCCATCAGTCTTCTATGGTCATGAACAAGCCTATTGTCTCAATCTCAAGCAAGCAATAACAGTTTACAATATGTCAGAGCACCAAATATATAATAGCAAGGCGTCCCATACATTACATACTTGGATGATTATGAAGCTAGTCGTACAAAATGTCAAGACTAGCAAGAGTTTCAGTCATACATGATCAACCCTAGGATTTGCCAATCATGTTACAGCCCGTAGGCAGACAGTAAATAAAGGTGCAATACAAGCTAACACGTGCTCGCCAGCTAAACACCTCAAAAGAATAATTTTACAATAAAGTGGGAGAACAAAATAAACCCACTCGTTGCTAGGGTTATGCCTGGTGGTTACCATCTGGCTGGAAGGTAGGTAGATCCTCTAGAGCTGCTCCGATATCTGGCCATACAAATCCAGCTGGGTCAGACCCCAGAAAGAGCAAGTGCCACAAAGGAGGCTTCACTTAGGAACTAAAACCAGCACATCATAAACGAATATTAAAGATAATTATAAAGACACTACCAAAATACGCTCATTTAGCGACGGAGTATTAGCGACGGACTTATTCCGTCGGTATTAGCGACGGTTTCGTGGCCGCTCAGCGACTGCTTACCGACTACAATCCTTTGTCATTTTTATTTTAATTTTAGGGAGAGGAAAGGTCGCACATCCGTCGCTAGAGTGTCAGTGTTTAGCGACGGAGTTTTGGTCGTCGCTACACAGTCGATTAGTTTGGCGGGAATTGTGTAGAAAATTGGCGGGACATATTTTCGACGCCTTAGCGACGGATGTGCAGTCGACACTTATCCAAAAAGGCGACCGATTGGCGACGGTCTTTTGCCAGTCGCTCGTCCGTCGCTAAATAAACGTTCCAGGCTTTAAATGGAACGACGGGGGGAACTTTTTGCATTCCCCCCAAATTCACTCTCTCTCCTCTCTCTCTCTCTCTCTCTCTCTCTCTCTCTCTCTCTCTCTCTCTTTCGTCGGTGTCAGCTTCGGTGATCGGCGTCGGGAAGGTTATCGGCGTCGGCGTCCTCTCCTCTCTCTCTCCCGAAGGTAACCCCCCCTCTCTCTTTCTCTCTCGATCTCTCTCTCTCTCTCACTCGAGCACGGATACTTTGACAAAGGAGACCACTATGCTGTCAGCAACCTCTCACTCGAGCTCTACACGAAGGATGTCCACTTGAGCTCCGGGGCAAAGTTTTGGCTTGGAGTCAGATTCTGTTGACGGAGCACATCCACCATACTGTCAGAAAAAAATAGTAACGGTGAGAGACCCATCTGAGTAGGACGTATACTCTGATAGTATCCCCTCCAGCACTCAATTCCACTACTGATATCATTCTTGTAAAGGTGATCTCTCAGAGTATACATCCTACTCAGATGGATCTCTCAGGGTATCCTCTCCGGTTGGTTGTGTTCTGAGCCATCCGTTCTCACAGAGGGTCCTATTTTGAATTCTATATTTTGTATTTTTGTTTCTGTATTTTGTATTTTGGTTTCTGTATTTTGGCTCCAGCTCCATTTGCATTAATCTACGGTACGACATGGTGATCAGGACATAGTCCCTGCAGCCATTCGTATGTGCATATTTGGTCTATGTGATTCTTGGATAATTGGTGTGCATTATATATTGGTTTGGTTTATGCATATTTTTGTGAACAGGAAAAGTGTTGCACCATATGTACAGAACATAGATGATTCACACTAATGATAATCAGGACATAGTCTCTGCAGCCATTCGACTGACGAGGCAGAAACTATGCGAGTAGCCTTAGATAAAATTGACTGTCCTCCGACCCTCATCCCTCGGCAATGATGATACGACAACCTATCACTATATCTTATATAGTAGTAGATGATGTCTTAGTATTACATTAGTGAGTTCATCTTGATTCTGTTACGTCCTTCAGATACTAGATACGATAAGAACATATACTATACCATATATACAGAACATAGATGATTCACACTATTGTATACTAGAATGAATCTTGGCTTTTGTTCTGAGCCATCCGTTCTGATCAAGCATCTTCCTTCTCTTCGTCCTCCACCATGGCTCTGAACAAATCTGCTCCTCCCTCTACTTCCCTTCTTCTTATTTGACTCTCTCAGCAACATACGACATCCACCTCAAGTGTAGAGTCGGGGGAGAAGAAGTGGACAGGAAGAGGAGGGGAAGCAGCACAGCCGGCGGCATGATCCGGAGGAAGTACAGAGGTTTTCTTCAACAGCCGTAGGAGAACTATAAGGATATATCTTTTTAGCGACATGTCATCTTGTCAAAGACCCTTCATGTGAATATCATGTTACCGCGGTATCGGAAGACTAACATGTTAGTCTTCCGACACCGCGGTAACATGATTATCATATTAAGGGTCTTTGACAATGTGATATGTCGCTAAAAAGATATATCCTTATAGTTCTCCTACGGCTGTTGAAAAAAACCTCTATACTTCCTCCGGGTCATGTCGCCGGCTGTGCTGCTTCCCCCTCCTCTTTCTGCCCACTTCTTTTCCTCCGACTCTACACTTGAGCTGGATGTCATATGTTGCTGAGAGAGTCAAATAATAAGAATGGAAGTAGAGGGAGGAGCAGATTTATTCAGAGCCATGGTGGAGGAGAGGAGAAGGAAGATGCCTGATCAGAACGGATGACTCAGAACACAAGCCAAGATTCATTCTAGCATACATTAGTGTGAATCATCTATGTTCTGTACATATGGTGTAGTATATGTTCTTATCGTATCTAGTATCTGAAGGACGTAACAGAATCAAGATGAACTCACTAATATATGCTAGAATGAATCTCGGGTTGTGTTCTGAGCCATTCGTTCCGATACTTGGCAATTAAGCCATTCGACTGGCGAGGCAGAAACTATAAGGCTACTTGCACATTCTTCCAACTTTAAATTACAAGATTACTATATTAGGTTAAATAAATCACTAACCTCATCACGGTGAGTCTTGGTGTAGCACTCAAATGTGGGGCACCTGTAATCTATGTGAGTTCATCTTGATTCTGTTACATCTTTCAGATACTAGATACGATAAGAACATATACTACACTATATGTACAGAACGTAGATGATTCACACTAATGTATGCTAGAATGAATTTTGGGTTGTGTTCTGAGCCATTCGTTCCCATACTTGGCAATTAAGCATGTGAAATAGAACTGATTATGTTTAGTTTGTCTTACGATACAGATTTTCACATCCAAATTGAAATGGATCGTTACTTCGTTGATCGTACATGGGTGTACTATAGCGGATCAACCTCCTGGACCGTAGGTACTTATAAGTATTGACTGTATCGGATTAGTATCGATCTATCGTTTTGGTATGGGCCGTATCGATTGGTATTGGTCTTAGCGAATTGGTATCGTCCTATCCGATATGTATCGGCCGTATAGCTAGGATTCATATTGGCCTTATCGATTTGGTATCTGTCATATCCGATAGGTATCGGCCGTGTTGGATTATTATATACCATTTCGGATTAGTTTCGTAGAAGGTTTAGTAACAACTGTACTTGGATTTCTCTCTTCTAGAGCTAGATTACCATTGCAAGAGAGTCACGAGAGCGTAAATGGCCAGTTACAGAACATACATACTTCCTTTTCAATCTCGCTTTTCCTGATGGAAAAAGAAGTATGTATGTTACTGTAACTGGCCAATCACGATCTGGTGATTCTCTTGCAATGGTATTCTAGCTCGAGAAGAGAGAAATCCAAGTACAGTTATTACTAAACCTTCCATGAAACTAATCCAAAATGGTATATAATAATCCAACACGGCCGATACATATCGGATATGACCGATACCAAATCGATAAGGCCAATATGAATCCTAGCTATACGGCCGATACATGTACATATCGGATATAGGACGATACCAATTTGTTAAGGCCAATACCAATATGATACGTCCTATACCAATCCGATAGACCGATACAGGCTTGATACACTAGATACTAAGTACATCTGGCTTATACCAGCGGATCCACAAATTACTGCACGATAGGCCCAACGACTCCAGTTACATCCGGTTATTGGTGAGTACATGATTACATAGTAATTCTGTTAGTCTTGTGATACAGATTTTTACTCATGCTACCAACGTCACAACTTTTTCAGTGCTGCTCCCTCTAATGATGATGAACGCAAAAAAACCAACGTCACAACTTTTATAACTTGAGTAAATTTCTTTACCCTATATGAAAATTTCTGTTGTCAGAAAGATGGCTCCTAGGACTCGTCGAGGTGGTGCTGCTAGTCGAGGAAGGGGTCGAGGCAAGAAACCCTTGGAGGTCGACACGGAGGAAGTCTCCGTCGTCAAACAAGAGCCGGTGACTGTTAAGGAGAAGGTGTTACCAAAGGTCGAGGTCAAGGAAGAACCGATGACCATCAGGGAAGAGATTGCTCCCAAGCTTGAAGCTAAGAAGGAGCCACCGTCAGAGAGTAGTAGCATCGGGACCGACCCTCCTGTCCCTACAGAAGACCTCAACCAGATTGAGCCTTCGTATGCAAAGTGGCTGATAGAATGGTACATGCCTCAACGCAACTATCAACCCTGGCTGTGAGAATTCATCGTCTGACTTGTGGTCATTGTTGAGGCGAAAGTCGATTTTCCTATATGTTTTGGAATATTTGTGAAAATTTTGGAATATTTGTGTTATGATCGGTCGCCAGGATTGGATATTAGGTTACTGTAACTGGCCAACTCTTTCCTATGTGTTTTGGAATATTTGTGAAAAATTTGGAATATTTGTGCAATGATCGGATTATAACGATGGATATTAGGTTACTCTTCCGGATAATTGATGTCTATTTTATATTAATTTGGTTTGGTCTATATGATTCTTGGATAATTGGTATGCATTAAATTCGTATGTGCATTACTTGGTCTATGTGATTCTTGGATAATGTGACTGCATTATATATTTGGTCTGTGTGATTGTTGGATAATTGGTGTGCATTATATATTGGTTTGATTTATGCATATATTTGTGAACAGGGAAAGTGCTGCAATTTTTTTTCCCAATAAACCCAGTTAGCGACGGACTAGTGACCGTGTAGCGACGGATAATCCCAGTTTCCGACGGGTTGTCGACGGGTAATCCGTCGCTATCTGGAGTTTTTAAAATGTTTCCAGGCAGCGACGGGTTATCGACGGATTATCCGTCGGTAACGTTCTGGTGGTATAAGCTTCGACGGACTAGCGACGGAACCGCCGTCGCCAAGGCGACTGGTAGACAGCCACTAATCAGTCGCTCTAAATAGTGACGGCGTAGCGACGGCAAATCCGTCGACATGGTTCTG